>JADWQK010002276.1:3000000-3317413 GCA_017933935.1 Sesamia nonagrioides | reverse complement strand
ACAAATAATCGACCGTCAATATTTCCAAACTCAAGCCCCCTGTGGGAGAGCCGTAATAGACAACACGTGCGTAGTGAGGGTTGATGACATGCCTTAAATTTTTTTAGTCAAGGACATGCCGCTTCCTCATAAAGTCGCGGCTGTTACTGCTAGGATGCTACTGGTTTCAAAATGATTCATCATCATCTTAGCGTTTATCTCTGTTGCATCACGCAATCTTTAGCATCCTGTGGTAAGAGATTGTTGGCACGCATGTCATCTCTTACAACGTCAAGCCAGCATTTCTTTGGTCTACCCCGCTTGATCCGGCCGCGGAGACGCCATGGCAAACATTTGTTATCCACGTAACATGCCCTCAAAATGGTTAATGAGACATAATTATTAAAGCATTGAGACAAGTAGGTAAAGATGCCTCTTAATTTAAGAAAAAATAAATTATATTTTATTTACCAAAATAAAAAATAATACTACCAGCCTATTATTGCCTCGCTGCAGGTCAAAAGCTTTCTGCTCATATAAAGACGATGCCAGATTTAAACGCTTTTTCCCTCAGGAGAATTTTCCATCACCGATGTCAATATTGTCCAAAATAAGTTCAGAAAGTAGGTAGGTAGTTAAATATTAATTGAAAATGTCACATTGTTACTTGATCAAGTCAAGCTATGCTTATTACGCTTGTTGACCCTACAGGCCTCGTAAACCGCGTCATAGATCTACAAATGATAGTGATCAGAATTCCAAAAGCCTGACCATCGGTCTTACCAAGGGGTAGCCTGATGGTAAGCAGTGATGCAATCGTTGATTTTAAAGCGCGCTAGCTTATTAAGAGCCAATTCAAGCAAAAAAAAAAAATTAGTGAATAGGAAGAAATACGGCAGTTGAGCAGTTGAGTTGAGTTGTTGTTGAGCGAGGTGATGCAATGTTAAACCCAACAACACGACCAACGATGCTACACCAGAGGGACATTGATCTGGAGACACTCCACGACCAACTCCCGACACAACAACATTTGGCGCACCGTACCCGGCACACATCGCAACCCAACTGCTCAGACCCATTCTCCGTACGGCTTCACCAGACATTATGCTGGAACACGACGAATCGCTTAGCGGCAAGAGTATATTTAACTTTTACTATATTTTTGGAAAAGCACCAAATATCGAAGCATTATTGTAACACAAAAAAATCACGTAAGTATGCTTATCATAACCAAATGTATTTTCTATGACCAAAGTTGGCGCATTTGTTTTATAGCTTTCAAGGACATAGCTAGTTATTTATTACAGCATGTTTATGATAAAAATTCCTATATTCTTGGAAGACCCTTACCTCGAAGAGATAAAGTCGAAATTGGATAGATACTAATATAACAAGTAATGTATGATCAATAAATTGTTTGCCAATACTGGCGATGAGTTTTCCGAGTTTATTGTGCATTTATCATTTGAATAAGGCAACTGCCTCGTGATATAAAAAGTGTCCAATAAATTCGTAAAATGGCGGCCGTTTTGTATAGAAACAGTTCGTATTGAAAGAACTCTTGTGTACTTGCCTACTTGGAGGGTTTTCGCCATTCATTGGCTATTTAATCTTTATTTTTCTGGATGGAGGATTCAATAGCGCCAAGAGAGATGATTAAGTGTCCGCTTTTGGGATTTCTTTTGATCTTTAGAGGGTTCATTTTTGTGTTATAAAGTAAAGATATTGAAAAACAAATTTTCTTTCTATTTTGGCATATTGAGTCCTTGGGCGCATTTAATTTTCTTGTACAAATATTAGACAAATTGATACCTATTTAGGTATTTCTTTTTCATGTTCTTTGTTCAAACATTCATCATTTGATCAAATATTGTCGATGAATGAAAGGAGGTCCTCCTTAAGTCGACGTGTATTTTTGAAGCATTTATAATTCTAATCCATCTTATTACAAAACGAAATCTAAGTTTAGTTGGACACTTAGCCTTTGTATCAGTATTTATGTTTGGAACTTTATTTAGATTTATGTAAAGTCCTCAATACTAAGGAACGACAACAACTAAGTACCGAATTAAGCTATCCATACTAATATTATAAATGCGAAAATAACTCTGTCTGTCTGTTACGCTTTCCCGCTTAAACCTCTCTACCGATTTTGATGAAATTTGGCACAGACAATCTTTAGACACTGAGAAAGGACATAGGCTACCTTTTGTTGAAAAAATTGATATTTCCGAGGAAAATCTAAAAAACGCGGTATAACCGACATCCTATCCATCATGGCTAGTCCTTTTTATAATTATAGAGTGCATTTCCATAATGGTTAGGTTCGAAATTCAGTATCCATTTAGGGAGTTTAAACCTGGGCCAAACTAAACCCTGGTTATCTGATATGGGGAATATGTCTATATAATTAATATTCAGTAACCATTTAGGGTTTAAACCTGGGCCAAACTATGGTTATCTGATAAGGGGAAAAATGTCTATATAATTAATATTCAGTAACCATTTAGGGAGTTTAAACCTGGGCCAAACTATGGTTATCTGATAAGGGGAAAATGTCTATATAATTAATATTCAGTAACCATTTAGGGGTTTAAACCTGGGCCAAACTATGGTTATCTGATAAGGGGAATATTCCCCTTATCAGATAACCATAGTTTGGCCCAAGTTTCTTTCTTCAAATTTCTTTCTATTTTGGCATATTGAGTCCTTGGGCGCATTTAATTTTCTTGTACAAATATTAGACAAATTGATACCTATTTAGGTATTTCTTTTTCATGTTCTTTTTTCAAACATTCATCATTTGATCAAATATTGTCGATGAATGAAAGGAGGTCCTCCTTAAGTCGACGTGTATTTTTGAAGCATTTATAATCCTAATCCATCTTATCACAAAACGAAATCTAAGTTTAGTTGGACACTTAGCCTTTATTTATGTTTGGAACTTTATTTAGATTTATGTAAAGTTCTCAACACTAAGGAACGACAAAAACTTAGTACCGAATTAAGCTATCCATACTAATATTATAAATGCGAAAGTAACTCTGTCTGTCTGTTACGCTTTCCCGCTTAAACATCTCTACCGATTTTGTGAATTTTGGCACAGACAATCTTTAGACACTGAGAAAGGACATAGGCTACCTTTTGTTGAAAAATTTGATATTTCCGAGGAAAATCTAAAAAGCGCGGTATAACCGACATCCTATTCATCATGGCTAGTCCTTTTTATAATTATAGAGAACTGCATTTCCATAATGGTTAGGTTCGAAATTCAGTAACCATTTAGGGAGTTTAAACCTGGGCCAAACTATGGTTATCTAATAAGGGGAAAATGTCTATATAATTAATATTCAGTAACCATTTAGGGAGTTTAAACCTGGGCCAAACCGTGGTTATCTGATAAGGGGAATATGTCTATATAATTAATATTCAGTAACCATTTAGGGAGTTTAAACCTGGGCCAAACTATGGTTATCTGATAAGGGGAAAATGTCTATATAATTAATATTCAGTAACCATTTAGGGGTTTAAACCTGGGCCAAACTATGGTTATCTGATAAGGGGAATATGTTTATATAATTAATATTCAGTAACCATTTAGGGAGTTTAAACCTGGGCCAAACTATGGTTATCTGATAAGGGGAATATGTCTATATAATTAATATTCAGTAACCATTTAGGGAGTTTAAACCTGGGCCAAACTATGGTTATCTGATAAGGGGAATATGTCTATATAATTAATATTCAGTAACCATTTAGGGGTTTAAACCTGGGCCAAACTATGGTTATCTGATAAGGGGAATATGTCTATATAATTAATATTCAGTAACCATTTAGGGAGTTTAAACCTGGGCCAAACCCTGGTTATCTGATAAGGGGAATATGTCTATATAATTAATATTACATTCAATATCAGAACAAATTAATCCACACCGTAGTCCAATAAATTCTTATTAATTCGACATAAATACAAAAGCATCAGATAAATGAATTTTCGTTTTTCCTCCTTTTCTTGTCCCCAGAGAAAGTGCCAATTGGCAAGATAAAATATATATCCAATTCATACTTGGATTCTTTATGAGAAATATAATTCGCAACGAAGCTAACTTGATCTATAAATTTATTACGGATATTCACTTGCAGATTTCGGATACGGTGACCGTTTCTGAGAGGCAAACCTCGTAATATTGGTAAAGTTTTATCTTAAGTACTTTTGTGTATAAAAAATTAGTGATGGTTCAATTGTATGTTGGAAAGAGAGGCATACTTTTGCAATTGGTAGGTGTGATTCTTTCGCTGATCTTAAATATTTCATTGTTAACACCACTACGATCCGGACGAAGCGTTTCGCCTCCTCCTTTATACCGCGTAAATAGAGTGACTGGAACAATTTGCCAGCGGCGGTGTTTCCGTCGACTACAATTTGAGTGTCTTCAAGGCTAGAGTGAATAGGCTCTTAATAAACTAGTGCGCTTTACCATCAACGATTGCGTCACTGCTTACCATCAGGCAGGATTGCGGAAAAGCGCTGGTTTATAATATCCACCAATCGAGTTTATCATTTCCCGACTAATCTCAACCTAACTTGTATCTTTACATGCTTTTTATTAGCTTCACTTGTATGTTTGCTTGTTTGTTTGTTTGTCCGTCTCTAACTCTTTGGACTACGAGTGAGCGGCTCATTACTGTAAAATGTCCCACCGTTTTCAATACGTTCGTTCCTTCGTTTTTTTTTTAAGAATATCGAACTAAAAGGTTGAAAATAAATATAGTTCAAAAAAACTAAAAAACATGCTTTTAAAAAATATTAAACTAAAACGTTAAAAATAATTTTAAAAAAAGCGTAAGGTGCTTAATATACAAAAATTATGGCACAAAGCGCCTCACGCTTTTTTTAAAATTATTTTTAACTTTTTAGTTTGATATTTTTTAAAAGCATTTTTTTTTAATTATATTTATTTTTCTTAACGTGACACTTGTTAAGAAAAAAGATGCAAGCCCTAGCTTGACCGCAATCCCACCTAATGATAAGCAGTGATACAATCGTTTATGGTGAAGCGCATTGGGACAGAATCCTGATTTCCTAGAGGTGTCAACAACATAAGGGTGATACTGCTCTGGAAAGACAGCATTTCTTCAAGTTTAGTGTATACAATATGTAAAGAAAACCCTGTCCGATCCGTGAAGGTATTGTTAGGTGTCGATAACTGATTCTACTAATGCCCACAAAGACAGGCTAAACTTAAAAAAAAATCCCCCTAAAAAAATAAATATTATTTCGTAAAAAGAGGTAACTTAATACATGTGCGGTAAGCAACCCTATTCCGCGGGCGGCGGGGGGCAGGGCACGCAGCACCTGTGACGTGGTCGCGTCGCTATTCGCTTATAATAATACCGGAGTTGTCACTTTTTTAAAAATTACCAAATTTCGGGGAAATTGGAATTAATTCCCGGGAAAAAAGGATTATTTCAAAATTCATTAGTATTGTTACTATGATGATTATATAAAATTTTATATTATATTTGGTCAAGTGTTTACCTAACCTTTATTATCCTTATGGGTCGGACAGGGTTTCTCTACATATTGTATATAGGTATATGCATAGATAATAATGGCTGTAAAGTCTATTATTGCTGAATTCCAACCGAAAAGCGTCAAAATCTTCCATTTCTGTATAATGACCTCAATTTTAAATGGAAAGACGACAATGTTGTGGATATGCATTTCTCAATAAGGCTTGAAATTGGCATGTTTGAATTAGTAATTCCTAAGCGTCTCGCGACTAGGTGGTCGGATCACCTGACCATAACGCAGGAAAGCGCAGGATGCAGGCCGCGTCCAACCGTTTTTTTTTGGAAATTCTTAGGAAGGCCTATGTCCAGCAGTGTACTTCATGTGACTGACATATTGATGATGACGATGATGCGTCTGTTTCCTCTCATCGAAGGCAGCACAGGCCTCCTATGCCCTTGTAGTGGGTAAATAAAGTTAAAAAGTTTCTCTAAAATATTCCGTGTAAGTATATCGAAGTGACATCCACAATGTATTTTACTTAGCATCGTGAAGTTATTTTCATAAGGGTTTCGTACTGTTGAAAGAAAGAAGGAATCTGCAGCCATATTTGACCTGGTGCTGCAAAATGTCACCTGGTCACTTTTAGGTGGAGAGGCGTACTAGGAGGCTGATTGACGACCGGGATTTAACTCAAAATGGTCTCCAAAGCCTAGAGCACAGGCGTAGAGTAGCCAGCCTTTCGTTGTTCTATAGGATTCATTTTGGTGAGTGTGCGAGGGAATTGCATGATATAGTTCTTACTTCGTTAACACGACTACGATTCGAACGAACCGTTTCGCCTCGTTTTTCATACCGCGTACATCGAGGGACTGGAACAATTTGCCAGCGGCGGTGTTTCCGTCGGACTTCAATTTGAGTGTCTTCAAGGCTAGAGTGAATAGGCTCTTAATAAACTAGTGCGCTTTACCATCATCGATTGAGTCACTGCTTACCATCTGGCGGGATTGCGGTCAAGCGCTAGTTTATAATTTATAGAAAAAAAAAATAGAATATATTTATTCGCGATAAACATGACGAAAAAAAGAAATAGTGGAAACATATGTCAACATGATGCTCATGTTGCGCTAAATAAATTAAAATAAAAAGCTAAATGAATTAGCACAGCGCTAATTTTCAGCAGTTGACAGCGCGTCGTAATGACGTCATCTGGCGAAGCAAATATCACATATTAGGACGCTGTATCGGCACAGCGTCCTAATAACAATTATATGTTTTTTTTTTATATATTATAAACGAGCGCTTGACCGCAATCCTGCCTGATGGTAAGCAGTGACGCAGTCGATGATGGTAAAGTGCACTGGTTTATTAAGAGCCTATTCACTCTAGCCTTGAAGACACTCAAATTGTAGTCCGACGGAAACACCGCCGCTGGCAAATTGTTCCAGTCCCTCGATGTACGCGGTATAAAGGAGGAAGCGAAACGCTTCGTCCGGATTGTAGTGGGGTTAACAACGTAAGGGTGGAAACCAGCCGTACGACGGGTCGTCCGATGGTGGAACGGAGATGGGGGAATTAAATCATGCAATTCCCTCGCACTTGCCTCTCCCAAAATGCATGCTATAGAACACCGAAAGGCTGGCTACTCTACGCCTGTGCTCTATAATTAAAATCGCATCACCTTTGCTCTTACGTGTAAGATTACCAAGTCTAACTACTTTATATTAATTGCATTTCCCACTTAATGTATAAAATGTATACCTAAGTTACAATCTAAATTCTTCAAAAAATAAATGTATGACTATATATTTCCAGCTATCACAAATGTTAGTATTTACCAAAACCAACACAATGTATGTAGGTCAAGTACATATGCTGATTTCTAATTACTGGCAGTCACGAAAATCACTGTACTTAATTATAATCTCTAAAGTTAATTAATGGGCGTCCTTGCACGGCGTGATTATGTAGTATTAATAAGACCTCATTCATAAGTGGATGTTAGATGACGTCATCATTGGCCTCGATACCGTTATGCAATTGCTTTTGCAAACCTTCACATTTACGTCAGTCCATTGGCTTCCAGTCCAGCTTCTGGCTAACTTCCACAATCCAGTTACTGGGTAATACTATACCTCTTGGCAAGACTAGTTGTTAGATTTTCGGACTTCTGATTACCTGTAACAACCGTTACGGATCTACAAATGACAGCCGGGATGAACATGACTTAACATGCTTTCCGATGCACGGACAGGTAACAATCTCGATATGTAACAATAGGAACCCATCCACAAACTGACCGCGTCAAGCGAAACTTTTTTTTTTTTTAATAATTATAGGTAAACTAGTGCTTGACTGCAATCCCGCCTGATGGTAAGCAGTGATGCAATCGTTGATGGTAAAGCGCACTAGTTTATCAAGCCTATTCACTTAAAAAACTAAGGAATAGGAAGGATGACGGCAGTTGAGCGAGGTGATGCAATGTTAAACCCACGGCCAACACGACCAAACAATGCTGCGCTGGAGGTAGATTGATCTGGAGACTCTCCACGACACAACAACATTTGGCGCATCGTACCCGCCACACATCGCAACACAACTGCTCAGACCCGTCCTCCGTACGGCTTCACCTGACATCATGCCGGAACACGCCGAATCGCTTGGCGGCAAGACTTTGTCTGGTGGGTGGTAACTTCTGCCTGCAGCCGATGTTATGGCCTACCACCGAGAAAAGCTTAACCCTGATCGACTGTTATTATTTTACCACGGGCCCCTTCAGTATCTCATTTCATTACGCACTAACACCCTCCACATGAAACATCACAAGAGATTAGTCTTTTGTAAGTCAGCTCATAAAAAATCTACCAAGTTTATATTGGATTTGTCGTATGATGTCGTTCTATAGCGTGTCATATTTGTGAAATAAAAAAAAATGCTAATTGCTCGCAACCTCAACTCGCAACTCCCTACCGAATTTACCGATTACAGCCAAGCGCAAGCGTTAAGAGGGGATTCTAGTGGCGTTTTCTTCGTGGATAACGCTTTAAGAGCAATGATTTTTAAGCTATTGCATAGCTTCTATCGCGGGCCTTGAGCGCGGGGACCGAATCCAGAAATTCCGTAACGGAAAAACCTTACGCTCCCCACTCCGACGGGCACGGAGGTGTGGCTTGAAGGCCGTGCATCGTCTAAGGTCGTTTCAGTTTTTATGTTTGTTTGCGGATAACTTCTCCTAAAATTTGGTACTTCGATGAATTTTGGGTAATTCAACATGGGTGTCGTGATACGGGTTTTTGGGGGTGCTAATCACGAAACTGACGTCATTTTTGATATCCAAGATGGCCGACAACAATTTTCTGATATTTTGACATGGGTGTCGTGAAGGGGGTTTTTGGGGGTGCTAGTCACGAAAATGACGTCATTTTTGAAATCCAAGATGGCCGAAATCAAATTTCATGATATTTTGACTTGGGTGTCGTGACAGGGGTTATCGGGGGTGCTGATCACGATGATGACATCGTTTTTGAAATTCAAGATGGCCGACACCAATTTTATGATATTTTGACATGGGTGTCGTGAACGGGTTTTCGGGGGTGCTGATCACGAAAATGACGTCATTTTTTGATATTTTGACTTGCGTGTCGTGACGGGGGTTTTCGGGGGCGCTGATCACAAAAATGACGTCAATTATAAGCTATAGCATAGCTTCTATTTCTTTATCAAAGTCGAAAATAAAATATTAAATATTGTTTAGTCGCTAAATCGCCACCGTTTTTCGCACTCTTTCGATGACGTCACTGGTAAAAAATAAATAAACTACAAAAAAGAAAACTATATACTTATACAAATGTATACGTTAATTGGCAGAATTAAAAAATACTATGTCATAAATCCATACTAATATTATAAATGCGAAAGTATTTCTGTCTGTCTGTCCGGCTTTCACGCCAAAACTACTGAACCGATTTTGATGAAATTTGGCACAGACAATCTTTAGACGCTGAGAAAGGACATAGGCTACCTTTTATCCCGGAAAAAATGATGTTCCCGAGGGAAATCTAAAAAGCGCGATATAACCGAACTACACGCGGGCGAAGCCGCGGGCGGAAAGCTAGTAACTAATAAAAAATTTCCTACTAACTACATACTGCGGAACTCGGTGTGAACATCTTTGCGATTTACCCCGCAGCCACGCGCAGGATTGCGTTTTTATCTGCATTATCATGTAGATCTGCAGCCCTGCGGGTGAGCGCATATTCAATGTATAGTACTATGCGTTTTTCTGTACAAAATTTGGTACTTGCGAACATCTATACTAATATATAAAGCTGAAGAGTTTGTTTGTTTGTTTGTTTGAACGCGCTAATCTCAGGAACTACGGGTCCGATTTAGAAAAATCTTTTTGTTTTGGATAGCCTATTAATCTAGAAAGGCTTAAGGCTATAATACATCACGCTGCGACTAATAGGAGCAGAGCATAACTAACTCCACGCGAACGAAGTCGCTGGCGGCCGCTAGTATAAAATATAAATAATTATAATTGCATAAGTTGATAAAAAATGCTATGCAATAGCATTTGAACCAAGTGAAATTGCTACTTTGTTCTCTCAACATTTTAAGGTGGATTCGCCACTGGGGCCAGTGCGGCAAGAGCTCGATGCTGAGGAAGGGGGTATTCGTAGTGTCAGCTTCTCTACGAAGCAAGTATGTGCAATTATTAAAGGCATGGTTAGGGGTAAATCTCCAGGTCACGACAGTCTTAGTATCGAGCACCTGCAGCATGCAGCAGTGCACCTGCCCAGAGTACTTTCAATGTTTTTTACCTTGTGTTTAGGCCACTCACATTTACCTGAAAACCTAATGCGTACTGTTGTTGTACCAATCGTCAAAAATAAAACTGGTGATGCATCCGATATAAGCAACTACAGGCCAATCTCTCTAGCTACAGTGGTCGCCAAAGTGTTGGATGGTCTGCTTGGTCAGCACTTGAATGAGCACGTCTCGTTAAATGATGCGCAATTCGGCTTCAGGCCTGGTCTCTCCACCGAGAGTGCTATCATGTGCCTCAAGCAGACTGTACAGTACTACACAAGTAGAAAGACCCCCGTGTACGCGTGCTACCTTGATTTGTCCAAAGCTTTCGATCTAGTCATCACCATCACAGCGTTAATCCCAGTCGCATCCGAAGCCTTTTCAGCTTTGGAGTCTGGGGTCCGCTTTACCAGTCCAACTGCTGAAATGGCTAAACTTCGACATTTTCCGTGAATCGACTGCCGTCTGACCTCCTCAACCCGAAGGCGATATCTACAAAGCTTTCGATCTAGTATCGTACAATATTTTGTGGGGTAAATTAAGGGAGGAAACTTGTTTGCCTAGGGAGATTGTGCTACTATTTAAACATTGGTATAGCAACCAAAATAACGTTGTAAGGGGGGCAGGCTCTCTCTCGGAGGAGTACAGGTTGGAGTGCGGGGTGAGGCAGGGTGGGCTGACCTCGCCCACGCTGTTCAGCCTGTACATCAACAAGCTTATCGGGGAGCTTAGCGGCACCGGCATCGGGTGCCATTTAGATGGTGTCTGTGTTAATAACATTAGTTGCGCCGACGATATGGTCCTGCTGAGCCCCTCGATTGGTCCAGTGCCCTACGTATGCTTCTAAATATTTGTGAGTCCTATGCGGTGACTCATGGGCTCAAATACAATGCTGGAAAGAGTCAAGTTATGATTTTCAGGCCGGACGAGAAGCGATATAATAGCGATAGCGCTTTAAACACGGTCAAGCAGTTTCACTGGGTCACTGGGTCACCAATGACTTTAAAGACACTTTAGACATTGAAAGGGAGCGCAGGGCGCTGTCTGTCCGATGCAATATGTTGGCTCGCAGGTTTGCACGGTGTGGGGGGAATGTCAAGATTGTGCTGTTTAAAGCGTATTGTCAGTCCTTCTACACGTGCAGTCTGTGGGTTAACTATACGCAGCGGACATACAGCGATCTGCGCATCCAATATAACAACGAGTTCCGGGTGCTGATGGGACTGCCGCGCTACTGCAGTGCCTCCGCGATGTTCACGGCTGCTGTGATTGATAGCTTTGCGGCAATCATGCGCAAACGTTGCGCTTCAATCCTGCGCCGCACGCGCGGTAGTCCCAACACCATCCTGACCGCACTGGTGGACCGGTGGGATTCTCCGATGTTGGCTCGATGGATAAGGCTGCACGCTGTTAAATAGCGACTAATAGCGTCATCGGGGAGTCCTTCCACTCTAGATAAAATATGTAAATAATAAGATCTTAATTTTATTTACTTCTTAATACATTTTTTTATGTAATTTTATTTTTATAAAACATATTGTAGGTATGGATGAAATATCTGAATTAAATAATTATTATTATCTCCTTTATTTTCTTTTTTTCTCATTTGGTTACATTTTTAAACATATTGATTTAAAAAATACATAAAAATACATTTAAAATATAAAAAAAATAGTGTTCCACCGATGACGGGAGCAGGGAATTATTTATTATTATTATTATTAATAGCTTTACCGCGGCAGTCCAGCAGAAGTTGTAGAAAAAAAAACGTGTGGAGTACCACACGTTTTTTTTTTATTTCTACAACTTCACAAGGTGTAAAATTGTAGAAAAAAAATCATTGCTCTAATTTTTACGCGCTTGATTATACGCGCCCCTATTATTTTATTTTTTCGAAACTCAATTAATAAAAGGAATATGATTTTACAAAATCACGAAAACTAATCAATTTTTACCGCGATGTTTAGACGACTATTACACAAATGTGATAAGTTTTTGACAAAAAAGAAAATAATAAAGGCATAGGTATATACATCCTCGAAATGTTGATATAAAAATAATTGAGATCTGTCTTGTTTTGAAAAAGAATACAGCGGAATACGAACCATCTTTTGGTCAACGTTTTTGTAGGTAAAATCAGCCTGAGTTGCAACTGTCCCTTTTTCATTTTACGGGGAAAGGTTGAAAGTGGCACGACGGCAATAGTTTCTTCAAATACATATTTCTCAAATTCCTCGGCACTAGAGTCCACTCTTAAAACGCTCGGCTAGATTCGGTAATCTTTTTGCGCTATAGACACACGCGGTTTTTTGGCAATCACACCGGACATTTTACCAATGGCTACTGCATGGTTTATTTAAAAGTTAGAAATATGTCCTCATTTATACATTGATTATTAATTAGGGGAGTTCATATGTGTTCTGCGAGATTTCTATGGGCACCTGCCCCCACCGGTCCCCCCCTGGGTATGCCCATTATGAAAATCGATTACGCGAGATAGATTAATATACTAACAATATATAACTTAATCTTTCTCGCGTAATTCGGCAAACTCAGCATTCGATAAATTGTGAACTGCCACAATCCATTTACTGGTTAATGTGCTCACAGCAAACCGACAATTTGAATCAAATATGAATGCAACGAGTCGCATTTTGCGCTAATGCTCGTGGAAGTAACGTAGAATTTTTTACGTTCGGACAGAACGTTTATCATTTTGCCAACCTATAAACAAAAATTCCGATGGTTTTTTTTTTAAAAAAGTCCAACCCAAAAATATTGTATAGGAAATCGAGAACAACCAACCTCAAAACCCTAACTAATATTACAAAATTGTTATTTAACTTTTCACGCCTAATCCACTGAACCTATCATTATGAAATCTTGCAATCATATGTAATTAGGGTATAGAAAAGGGGATACTGGGTATCTCTACGTTTCAATTCCACATAACGCGCGCATTTGCCTCAAAAATACCTAAAAAAAAGGCGTTCTTTCAAATTTAATTTTATTTCAATACAAAATGATGGCCTTTCCGTATATCAAATAATAATGAATAAGAAATAGTTATTATTTAACATACATACACACCTATGCTACAATATGTTAAACAAACGTTTGAAATAATGGACCCTCCATTATTTCAAACGGTTCTTTAATACAATATATCAATCATCACTCATTCATTTGGTTCGTATCTTTGTTGACATAGACCTGTCAATTACAGAACCCCAAAACCAATCCATTGATTCTCCATTAATAGGACGATAACGCTATCATTTTAAGAGGCAATGGGCGGTCTATTCAATCGTACTAATATATTTTTATTGCCGATGAGGTAATATTTACTGCCAGCGATTGTCACTACAGGATTGGTATTTAATCAGCGGGGAGTTAAATGCTCTCCAGTTCCTCCACTGATTAAATGCTATGTCCAATTGGTTCTATTGGGGTGTTTTTGTAGGCTATAAAAAAGGGTAGTTTGCAACGTGTTACGTTCGTGATTGATGTTAGATTCGTTTTTGTTTTTGTGAAGTTTTATTGGTAAAGTTAGGAAGTTTTTGCTGAAGTAATTTGATGGGAAACTGTTTGGAATCTTTGGCGTTCTTTGTTCTTGAGAGTAGCGAACGGTATACTTGAGAGAATGTTCTGATTGTCATAAAAGGCACGTGGAACACAAAGAAGTTTCTTGCTAATAAAGAGGAACCTCTTTGTCCTGTAATTTTACTTTCACTGCAGTCTAAAACTAACCAAACCATAAGTAAGTGGAATGATTGTTTTACAGTAAGTAGGTTTTACACTTTCAAAAATATTTAAGCTTTTGTGTTCAACAAACAAACTCAGAGACTCACACTCTATTTTATGTCCAGAGGAAATTCAGGTCAGATAAATTGAGGACTAAGTGTATTGCTGCCTAAAATGATCTTTTAAATACTGCAATGAACGTTAGAAGTACGAGTATATGGTACAATACCTTATTGGACAATCATTTTCACAATAAGCTCTAAGGACCGTTTCACTAAAATTAAGTAGGTAGTAACTATTCTATTGAATTACATCTGTTGTAAACTTGATAGGGATATATTGAATTTCAGAAACTAAAATGCCATGAAAAGGCGCACTTTATATTTTATTTACTAAACCAAATAATTCATCGTCATCATCAACCTTTCTTTTTATCGTCCAATAGCTGGGCACAGCTTTCCTCTCATACAGAGAAGGATTGAGCGTCATCACCGCGCTTGCTCAATGCGGGTTCGCGATTTCAGACTTAAAGTCCAGGTTTTCTCAATGTGTTTTCCTTCACCATGTTATCAGTCATTGAAGTCCAAGTTATACTTAGACCAATTAATTATCATAATGGAATAAATGGATCATAAAAAAATATAGGTAAAAAAAAATATACTTTCTTTTTTAATATTCACAACTGTACTCAATCCAATCATTGTTATGAAAACCAATCACATTAATAGGTGATATCAATGACCATTTTTCTCTATACTCAATGATATTATAAATAAATACAAGTAGACAATTGGAGTGGCGAGGTTTCAAGCCGGTTTTACTATAAGGCTCTTTGAGGAATCAAATTCGCTGTGAAGTGACCCGGATGAGGAGAGGCTTGGCGGGAAAGCTGAGTGTCACGCTCATTTTTCATTGGACTTTTAAAGTATTTATAGTATCGTTTACTGAATAAAAACACGTGAGTTATGTAGTAAAAAGTGCATTCAGTAAATAATTCATAAAGAGCATTGAAATATCGCAGCATAGTGGCCACATCATAACTTTGCCTCAAACCTCCCTCGTAGATACGTTCATGAGTTCACGAAGCCGTCATTTTCGACTGTCATTGGCGATATCCGCCTTTAATGTAAAATAAATTTTTCAAAGAGTTTCTATAATTTGTTACACGGTTTATTGGCAAAATTGTGGTATCTATTCCACAGGGGCCATTGATCAAGAATTGAAGTTGACCCGGATGAGGAACAAAGTTGTCGACATATCCAATCGATAAATGTCAGATGAGTCGCCCACACGTCCTATGTTTGTGGAGCCATGATCTTCTCAAGATGGCTGGTTGCAGCTGGATGAGAATAGCTGAAAATTCAGTTGAATGGTGTGCAAAAGGATAAGCCGATGAGTGCTATAAACTGATTCCTGCTCTTTTATATATGAAACGACCGAACGAACCAATAGACAATCGACGTGTACACTGTACATGTACTGTCGTAAACGCTCAATCAAATGGCTATTCGAAATTGTGGTATGGATAGCATCGATGTATCGTACACTCATACCGGTAATACGGATTTTCGATCTGATAACTTCTGTGAATTAGTCATTGGGCATTCGAAATTCAAAATCCATCGTTTTGAACTTTTATTGCCCCCGATAATTAAGACATGCTGTCCTATTTTCACATGTCATCAAATAAGTGAGTTTTGGAGACCAGAAACTACTAAGTTGCTTCATGTCAAATTAGTATTTGTAACAGTATTTACTATTCACAATTCAGTTAGACTGGAAGCTGACCCTAACATAGGAAAAGGCTAATCTATATCTATACTCTATACTAATATTACCCAAACCATCACCCACACACAACCCCCTCATTCAAATACACATTCACACATGCACGCACTCACGCACACACACACACACACACACACACATGAACACTCGTAGCGTTGGGAATTGAATTTTTTGGCATTATTTTATGGCGACCAATCATTCATATTAAACGACCCAGTCCACTATTGTATTAATAATTAGTTAAAGTAACGAATCACTGTCCCTCAAGATACAGGCTACCGCCTAGTTTGAGTGGCAGAGTTTCCTCTTTTGGTGTACAGATCAGTTATATGAACCATCATAACTATGTGAAATCTGATCCTTTCTTGATGAAATAAATATTATTATTATATGAAAAAGACGCAGCAGGAAGACGCAGCGTAGGGAGGCCCCCAACAAGGTGGACCGATGACCTGCTGAAGGTCGCGGGAAGCTGATAAATGCGGGCAGCACAAGACCGGTCGGCGTGGAAAGCCTTAGGGGAGGCCTTTGTCCAGCACTGGACATCTATAGGTTGAAGAAGAAGAAGATTATTATTATATATAAAGCTGAAGAGTTTGTTTGAACGCAATAATCTCAGGAACCACTGGTCCGATTTCAAAAATTCTTTTTGCGTTTGATAGTTTATTAAATCAGGAGGGCGTTAGGCTATATAACATCACTCTGCGACCAATAGGAGCGGAGCATAATAACTAACTACACGCAAACAAAATCGCGGACGGCCACTAGTCAGATGATACTGGTGGTAATGGTACTATATTGTGCCAGTTTTAAAGATCAAAATAGGTTGTTTTTGTAACTTATCCGCCTCGTTTACTTGTAAAATCATTTATTATATCAGTACATATCAAAATATAAAAAAGGAGATGAATTTTCCGAGAAATGTTGACAATGGATTGTTAACTTGACACGATATTCGTGATGGAATCAACTCCCAAACAAATTTCGTGGTTCATTGATAATTCTTCTCATTTCCCTTCACGCAACTTTATACCTTATTCCTTTTGAGATAAAAATGGTTTTGGTTTGTATGCGAAATATTTTAGAGTAAACGGATTTCACGGTGGGTGCGTGTATATGGTAAATTGGTGTTTACAATGTAATTTGGGTCTCATTTCCTTCATACAATGCTAATTGTGTTGTTCTATCCATTCATCTAACACAACACATCCCTCTTAACATTCTCTTATCATAAGTAACTTTGTTATCAATTAAATATAACAGGATAACCGGTGTTTAAATTAGGGATAATCTTAAAGAAATTGAAAAGTTATTATAAAGTCAGTGTAATATCATATTATTAATAACATTATTGCAATGAATAAATACGGTCAAATCACACAGATTGAGCTAGCCCCAAAGTAAGTTCGAGACTTGTGTTATGGGATACTAACTCAACGATACTACATATTTTATATTTATAATAGATACATACAGTATGTTAACTAACAGAGGGCGTTCCCGTTAATCCGAAATAGTATAGCATACATACATGCTAAAAAAAATATTTCCATTCGAAAACAAAATGTTTTAAAAAATTTTCCAATAAGAAAATATTCAATAAAAATTTTAAATTGACATGTAAAAGAAACACACTGTACACGCGAACATGAAAGACGGCAGCGTCGCAATTTATTTATACATGACGACTACTATTTTGATTTAAAACAGGAGGTTTCAAATTTATTTCCAATTAGAATTTTTTTTATTCGGATTTTTTTATGCTTATTTTTCTATGCTGATATTTTTATTTTAATCTATTAATGATACCTATATAATAACGAGTTTAAGGGAACGCCCTCTGTTATTTAACATACTGTATATAGATAAACATCCAAGAGCCAGGCCAATCAGAAAAGATCGAATGGGAAGGAAGGGATCGAACCCGGGGCCTCCACGTCGCAGGCAGGCGTGTTGACCGCTGCGCCACGTAGGACGACTAAATGATAAAATTCAAAAATGCCGAGTTCTTCGTTTACAAACTAAACTAATTTTAAGTTAAGTTCATCTTTTTCTTTCTAAATCATTCAGAATATGATAAAAGATAACATATTCTTTTAGTCCTGTCAAATGAAAATACTTTTTTTTTTTATAATAATAAATAGGGTTGTAACGGAGGCTTGTTAGCGGAGGCGGAGGCGGAGGTGAAAGTACATATAGAAAAAATTGAAATTTATGGTTAACTAAAACAAAATTTTTATTTTATGTAAATACGAACATTAATCCATACTAATATTATAAATGCGAAAGTAACTCTGTCTGTCTGTCTGTCTGTCTGTCTGTCTGTTACGCTTTCCCGCCTAAACCTATCAACCGATTTTGATGAAATTTGGCACAGACAATCTTTAGACCCTGAGAAAGAACATAGGCTTCCTTTTATCCCGGAAAAATTTGATATTCCCGAGGGAAATCTAAAAAGCGCGATATAACCGAACTCCACGCGGGCGAAGCCGCGGGCGGAAACCTAGTAGTAGTATACTTGGTAAAAAAAATATTAATTTCTTGTAATGAAAATTAAGGAGAAACAAATTGTGTTTGCCGCAGTCCCGCCTCGCACTAGTTGATTCTTGAGTCTTGACCATTTCGCGCTCAAACGCGGCCGGACGGTTGTCGAGCGTCGCAACTTGCGCGTTATTTATAAATACGTAAATAAACCTCCGTTATAACTCCGCAAAAAATTGTGCGGTGGCGGAGGCGGAAGCGAAGATACGATCTCTTGCGGAACTTCCGCAGTAACGGAAGCGGAAGCGAAGCTCCGTTACAACCCTAATAATAAACTAGTGCTTGACCGCAATCCCGACTGATGGTAAGTAGTGATGCAATCAAATCAAATCAAATCAAAATTGTTTATTTCAAATTAACCAACAGTTGGTGCTTTTGAATAGTCAATGTCGGTCAGTCCAAGAAAAGTGAAGCTAAATTACACGTTCCAAAGCGTAGATCTCTATGGAGAAGAACGTGCAAGAAACTCCATGGACACTCTTTTAAAATCATAATATGGATTACATGTCTTCGTTACATATTTCTGTTGCTTCTTTCATGTGAGCACAATGTTTAATTATAAAAAATAACGATAAGATAGGAAATTAATCAAGCCCACTGGCAGCTAAGAGATGACCAGTCTCCACTGACGGCCCCCGTTCACGAGTCCATGATAGTAAAGCGCGCTAGTTTATTAAAAGCCTTTTTTTTCTTTACTTCTTCTTCTTTTTTTATTCACTGTAGCCTTGAAGACGCTTTAAATTGTAGTCAGACGGAAACATCATCGCTGGCATATTGTTACAGACCCTCGATGTACGCGGTATAAAAGACGAGAGGAAATGCTTCATCCGGATCTTAGTAGTGTCAACAACATAAGGGCCGCACTACTGCTCGAATAGGTACTCGTAGTCCGATGATGGAACGGAGATGGAGGATTAAGTCATGCAATTAATTTTGCACTAGAACACTCCAAAATATTTTAATTAAAGTATACAGAAGAATCACTTGTTCTTCCCGTCATTGTATTAGAGTACCCAAAAGAATTGAAACTGAGCCCTATAACTAAGATTCCACTATCTGTCTGTATGTCTGTCGCTGCTGTATCTCATGGACCCTGAACCCTGAACATCTCCATCATGCTCCGATGTCACTTCGTGGATAATTTTTTGGGTTATATATTTTCTCGGTTGCATTTCAATTGCTATTTATAAATTTTGTCATGTGTAACTGTTTTTGTCCCAAATAAATAAAATAAAATTCTGACTTCTTTGATTGGTATTTGTTTTTTTAATTCATAAACGTTCTCTATCCATGAAGTTATTTCCAAAGCGGTTATAATCCTAGCATCAACCAACTAATGCCAGTCATCGGCGGCAAGCCTTTTTTTTCCGGGGGTGGCGGGCGGCTGGATCTGTCAGAATCTTTCTGACTAAAAACCACCCCGGTGTTTCATCTCACAGCTATGTCGGGGATTGTAAGAACGAACACTGCTTCCGCAACCCCCGAATGGTGCCGGCCTCGCAGACCTCCCCCCTTGACGTCTAAGAGTGGCGCGCGTGGAACACTTCATGCCGCCTTCTTCGGTCCTGATGTTTGAAGGGCGACAGACGTCCCCGAATCTGTCTACCCTGGACCCATTAAGGGGGGCTGGAAACAGGCTTAATCCACCCTCAGATCCTGGCTAAACCTGATCCCGTAATTCTGACCTATGCATAACTAAACTACAAGCGAGCGTACGCCCAGCCTTTTAACTTTACTGTATTAAACCTTATTGCTCTTAAAGCCTTCAACCTCAGCAAAAGCTAATCTTGTAAAACTTTTCAGCACCTCGTTACTCAGTTCCCATTTACTTAGAGATAAAACTAGAGCGACACGTTCGCGATGGTAGTATACCTCACTGACTTCTCATTGTCTGGCCGTACGACCTATTTCCAAAAATAGCTATGCCTAGATGCCTCCACAGGCCTAAAACTAAGACTGCAATGTGGGTCGCATCGCTGAAGTTTGCCAGAATCGATGTTGTTATTTTGTTACTTCGTCTTTGTGTCTGGTTTTGATGGTGGCACACATCTAAAGATACGGGAGTATCCCGAGGAAGGTTCTGGCGGTGGCAACTCACTGATCCATGGGTGGCTTAGTGCACCGCTGCGGTATTTACTTTTTAAATGTCGAAGCATTATGCTGTGATAGGAGCCTTTTGGCACCGTATTTTTTTTTTATTTTAATTTATTTAGTTTAGTTTTATGAAGTTCCCGTACGAATTATCATAAACACTTTTTTCTTTCTTAGGCTATATCATAAGATACATAGACTTGGTTTGGTCGTGGAGAGTCTCCAGATCAATCTCCCTCTAGCGCAGCATCGTTTGGTCGTGTTGGTCTTGGGTTTAACATTGCATCACCTCGCTCAACTGCCGTTATCCTTCCTATTCCTTAGTTTTTTAAATGAATAGACTTAATAAACTAGTGCAGTTTATCATCAACGATTACATCACTGCTTGCCATCAGGCGGGATTGCTTTCAAGCATTATTTTATAAATATAAAAAAAAAACATAAAGCAATATATTTAAAATTTTATGAGGGCAATTTTTATAGCACAGGAATGGAACTATTTCAAATATTGTTCAATAAGGACTGAATAATGTTTGAAATAGTTCGATTCCTGTGACAAAAATTGAACGGAAGCAGCATTCAAAGACGTTTCACTTAATGTAAACAACTCTAGAGTCTTCAAGATCTAGAACAGAGCATTAGAAATTCGAAGAAACTAAGTTAAACTCCCATTATATTCAACTAACAATCGCTATGTATTATATACAATACTGTATCAAAGTTCCTACATTATAAAGCTCTTATGCAACGATGCAAGGTTCCTATTTTGTATTAAGTTGCATCGCAGAGAAGATAAGCCAAAGCGAGAACGCATACAACTTAGGTATAGGAATACTTCTGGTGCTCGCACAACAAGTGCATCCACACTCGTGACTGGCATCCGATATCGATAATGAACTATCGTCCGTTCCCTTAATCAGAAGAGGCTACAGATACTTAATTAAATTAATCCCCTTGATCATTAACGAACAACTAAATGTTATATGAAGAGAATAGAGTAGCTTAAGGGTAAATAAAAAAAAGAAAGAAAAAAATATATTTAGCATAGACAAAATGACGCACAATATAACTAAAATAAACATACAGTATGTTAACTAACAGAGGGCGTTCCCGTTAACCCGAAATAGTATAGCATACATACATGCTAAAAAAAATATTTCCATTCGAAAACAAAATGTTTTAAAATTTTTTCAATATGAAAATATTCAATAAAAATTTTAAATTGACTTGTAAAAGAAACACACTGTACTATCAGCTGTAGAAGTCCATTCCCACCTTAAAGACTACTGTCGCCTGCGCTAAACTGGCCACGCACACTAACGCATTATTTTTTTTATCGCAGTCTTCGTCTTTCTTTAAAGTAATGCAAAATTTCGTTACTTCATTTGAAGTTAAGTTAGCGGCCGCACTTAACAATGGTCTATCATTAGCGAGCGATTGTGGGTTCGATCCTTAATAATGGCATATCTTTTTGTTGTTTCATATAATTTAAAATTATGATAACTGATTTGTATTTTAAAGTAAAAATGTTTGCAGATAATATTTAAACGAATAGGAAAATTTACTGAATATTTATGCTAAAATAGGTTTTTATTATATGTTTTAGTTTACTATAGATGTAATATAATAAAAAATATGTAAAAATAAAACAATAAGCATATTATAATGCAATATATGTATTATAAAGTTATATATTATTCGGTATAGATATACTTATACTAATAAATGAAACAAACGTTGAAATGGCACCATTGTAATATTTTATATAAAAGTAATCCTTGACAAACTTATGATATTATTATGGTAAAAAATATAAAAAACATTTTTGGTTTTTAGATATGAAAGTTATAGTATTATATGTTATCATTAAAGAGGTTATAGCTTAATTTTTCATTTTCTTAAAGAAAAGAGGATTGAAGCTTAACCTGAAGATTATTACAATCATAAAATAATCTATACTTAGAACACAAAACAGTGCTTATTACATTTACATTTTTTTTGCGTGTATAGCATGGTACTGGTGCTGCCATCCTGCAGTGCCTTTTTTCGGAGTTTGAAGACATGAGATTATAATGTTTAAGCGCTTTCTTAGTTCATAAGTAAACGAACTTATTTCTTATCGAATTCCGAAATTATTGTTTTATAATTTACCAAAAGTAATTTGTATTGAAATTGCAAAAGGCGACATCTGTTAGCCATTAAGCCAACCGAACATATTACTGTCACTTAGCTAAATTACTTTACGAGTTAGTTTAGAGTCCGTTATTAAGATATATAATGGTATATATTTAAAACACTTTGAAGGACACTTCTGCACTGTGATTGTTATAAATTGTTTATTTTTTGTTTAGCTCGATAAGTCTCCACCAGTCTTGCCAGTTTATTTTTAAACCACAAATACAACCTCCCTTCTTCGCAAGATTTAAAGGTTTATTCAACGGTAAATATTGTTGTTTCGTTCCACTTGTCTCGACACATAAGCCACCTTCGTCCTCCAACCTCTTGACTTTGGCTTACAGTATTTCTCTAAAACAATAACAATTTCATTACTCACTTGCAACAAGCGATTGGTTTGCAACTTATCCAAATAATAATAAAAACAACTTACACAAAAGCCGGTTTCATATTATGATATTTGAGATATATTGCTGCATATGCCTGCATATTGATTAAAAAAGTAAAACCAAAAACACGAACTCGTAACTATATGTTCACCAACCAACAACAGCTAAGTTATATTATTTGAGTTATTGTAGTTAATAATAGTTATTGTAGGTAGTGGAATATTTTTTGTTCAGTTTGTTTCAAATCTACCGTGATCTTTTTATAATGACTCTAATATAGAAAAAATCTTAAAATAAAGTATCATCGTTTAGTTGCGGATCGGTATTTTTACATATTTTTGTTGTCAGCATTCATAACTCACCAATAAACATTTAAAAATATTTTGGAAGTTATTACATTTGAACTCGAACCACCTTGAACGCCTATCAAGGCGAGAACCGCTAGGCCATTTAAACACTTACTGTGACCATTGAAATTAGTAAGTAGTACCTAACAATCATAAGCGGGCAGCAAGTTGTCAAAGTGTATGAGTGTGTATCAAACTTTATTATAGAAGAAGGTCGTAACTACAACTAGTATTGCTGGGCCATAGTTTTGTAAGATTGTAACTCGACTTTTGGTCTTGACTGTACACGCGAACATGAAAGACGGCAACGTCGCAATTTATTTATGAATGACGAGCCGCGTATGCGGCGGCGATCTAAGATCTAATTGATTGATGTGTGTTGGGCAATGCAAAGTTAGGTAGATACTATTCCGCGCTACTTCTTTGATATAAAACTGGAGGTTTCAAATTTATTTTCAATTATAATTTCTTTTTATTCGGATTATTTTATGCTTATTTTTCTATGCTGATATTTTTATTTTAATCTATTAATGATATATATTAACGAGTTTAAAGGAACGCCCTCTGTTATTTAACATACTGTATATCTAATGAATTCGTGGTGGCCTAGTGGTTAAAACACCAGCCTCTCAAGTATGAGTGTGCAGGTTCGATTCCAGGTCAGGCAAGTACCAATGTAACTTCTCTAAGTTATATGGACTTTCTAGGTATATCTTGGACACCAGTGACTGATTAAAAGGCGAAGGAAAACATTTTGAGGAAACCTGGGCTGTAAGTCTGAAATTGCCAACCCGTATTGAGCAAGCGTGGTGATTACGTTCAATCCTTCTCTGTATGAGAGGGTCTCCTCTCATACAGAGAAGGATTGAACGTAATCAGCAGTGGGACTATAAAAAGGTTGATAATGGTGATGAAGCATATATCGGATAGCAACAACTTAAAATCCAATAAAGTCCTATCTAAGAAAATTATCAGGAAAGTATGCTTCGCGGCCGTACCAAAACGGCCCAATTCAACAAAAATACAGACAACTAGTGCCTGACGCTAAAAGATCATATGAACCGTATCAATAAAACAGAGTTACTTCTTAGTCTACAAATAACCTCGGCCCTCGGTAAGCCTTAAAATCGGCTGCCGGTAGAAGTTACCACCCACCAGTTTTGCCTCCAAGCGGTTCGTCGGTTCCGGCATGATGTCTGGTGAAGCCGTATGGAGGACGGGTCTGAGCAGATACGCCAAGTGTTGTTGTGTCGGGATTTTGGTAGCAGAGGGTCTCCAGATCAATCTCCCTCTGGCGCAGCATCGTTGGTCGTGCTGTTGGGTTTAACATGCATCACCTCGCTCAACTGCCGTCTTCCTTCCTATTCACTAAGTTTTGTAAGTGAGTAGGCTTAATAAACTAGCTCGCTTTACCATCAACGATTCTGACTGGAATCGATTGACTGCAATCCGGCCTGATAGTAAGCATCACTGCTTACCATCAGGCCAGATTGCAGACAAGGTCTAGTTCATATTTTAAAAAAAAGCAAGTCGATTATTTTCCCTTGCAAAAAAATGGAACAGCTATGTTTTTTCATTTGTGTCAACTATCTAAATATAAAGCGGTTTTTGTAGGGTTCCATAGCCATATGGCAAAAAACGGAACCCTTATAGATTCGTATTGTCTGTCTGTCATCCTGTCCGTCCGTATGTCACAGCCATTTTTTCCGAAACTATAAGAGCTATACTACTTACCAAGTTTTAAAACTTGGTAAGTAGATGTATTCTGTGAACCGCATTAAGATTTTGATGCAAAAATAAAAAAAAAAATAATGGGGGCTCTCCTTACTTAGAACAAAAACTCGATTTTTTTTTCATCGAACACTTACGTGTGGGATATCTTTGGATAGTTCTTCAAAAGCTGCCCCCCTCTAACTTCTAAAATAAGAAATGAAAAATTTAAAACAAAAACATATAATGTACATCACTATAAAAACAACCAACGAAAATTGTTTTGAACGAGATCTAGCAAGTAATTTTTTTTAATACCTCGTAAATCGTAAACCGCTTATTACCACGTAATCTTTCTTACAAATAAATTCTTTAATTTCATAAATCAATGGTACGGAATTCTTTGTGCGTGAGTCCGACACGCACTTGGCCGGTTTTTTTTAACCTTAATACCGTTTTGCTAACACACCAAAGTTTTATTCGGGTTCTTAATAACTTTGGCGTCCAGTGCAATAGCGATTTTACTTCATACAAAAAACCAGAATATGATATCATTTGAAAATACAAATGATTATTAATCAGTAGGACATAGTTCATCATCATCTCAGCGTTAATCCCAGTCGCATCCGTAGCTTTTCAGCTTTTGGAGTCTGGGGTCCGCCTTACCAGTCCTAACTGCTGATTTTGGCTAAACTTCGATATTTTCCGTGAAGCGACTGCCGTCTGCCTCCAAAACCCGAAGGCGATATCTAAGCATTGCAGTTAGACCTATTGTTAGACTTTTGAGGGCCCCAACCAACCCGTAACGACTGCCACTAGATGTTCGTATGGCAACCGGGACCAATGGCTGACCGTGCTTTTCGAGGCACGACCAGATCAGTGCAAATATTCATATTCATGCATACAAATATTTGTACTGTGCGGGGATCGAACCCGCGCCTCCTTGCGCAACGGCCGCGTTCGCTACCGCTACGCCACGGAGGCTGTCACACATAGTAGCACATAGTTACTATCATCTAAATGATTTATATTTTGATACCAAAAATCATAGCACAAAATAAAAATAAACAAAAACGCATCGCTTCAAAATTGCAATACAAATTTACGAACGTCATTCTTTCAAGCTATTAACAAATCATTATCTCTAATAAACCAAACATTTTTCCGAGAAATAGCGAAAATACACTTTGATTTACGATGTAGTCACTGAGTAAATATTCCAACTCATTTTTAGTATGATCAAGAAGTGTGCTTTACGTTTGAAGTGGTTTCCATTGAAAATGAAAAGTTAACTGAAACGATTGCAATTTCAAGAGTTCTTTTTTTTTGCATATCATTAAAGACCTGGACAAGTGGGTGTAATGAAGCTCACTTAATTACAAACACTGAGTGGGTTATTCTCAGTAAGTTAGCTAAGATAATGGAGATAATAGTTTTTACCGCTGCATGAACTATTCGAGACGAAAGAATAATAAAAGCCATCGATCACTTAAACACTAGATTCACAATCAGCGTAAAAATATGGTTGAACTGAACAAGCGCATAACACAGCACTTGGGTGCTTCTTTCATTTAGTACTTAGGTACTTTATAATTCTGACTTTAATGCATGCGTGTAAGGTTGAATTTGGTTTGATGTTTGATGTACAGACTCGGTCGTAAAAATTAATGGCTTTTTACACTGCTTTGTGATAAGAACTTTATTCACAGCACTTAAGGCTGATTTTAAATTAATGTATTATTTTTTTTACTACTTTAGACTGCTTAATACTTGTCGCCATTTTTGATAAGAGTTTTGTTCGTCAGCGTAAAAATATGGTTGAACTGAACAAGCGCATAACACAGCACTTGGGTGCTTCTTTCATTTAGTACTTACTTTATAATTCTGACTTTAATGCATGCGTGTAAGGTTGAATTTGGTTTGATGTTTGATGTACAGACTCGGTCGTAAAAATTAATGGCTTTTTACACTGCTTTGTGATAAGAACTTTATTCACAGCACTTAAGGCTGATTTTAAATTAATGTATTATTTTTTTGACTACTTTAGACTGCTTAATACTTGTCGCCATTTTTGATAAGAGTTTTGTTCGTCAGCGTAAAAATATGGTTGAACTGAACAAGCGCATAACACAGCACTTGGGTGCTTCTTTCATTTAGTACTTACTTTATAATTCTGACTTTAATGCATGCGTGTAAGGTTGAATTTGGTTTGATGTTTGATGTATACAGACTCGGTCGTAAAAAATAATGGCTTTTTTACACTGCTTTGTGATAAGAACTTTATACACTGCACTTAAGGCTGATTTTAAATTAATGTATATTTATTTTGACTACTTTAGACTGCTTAATACTTGTCGCCATTTTTGATAAGAGTTTTGTTCGTCAGCGTAAAAATATGGTTGAACTGAACAAGCGCATAACACAGCACTTGGGTGCTTCTTTCATTTAGTACTTACTTTATAATTCTGACTTTAATGCATGCGTGTAAGGTTGAATTTGGTTTGATGTTTGATGTACAGACTCGGTCGTAAAAATTAATGGCTTTTTACACTGCTTTGTGATAAGAACTTTATTCACAGCACTTAAGGCTGATTTTAAATTAATGTATTATTTTTTTGACTACTTTAGACTGCTTAATACTTGTCGCCATTTTTGATAAGAGTTTTGTTCGAGATTGTGTATCTAATGTATAAGTGATCGATGATAAAAGCTTCAAAACGACATCAGACTTCAGCGCTTGGTACAAACCGCTTTGTTACAGGATCCAGTGGCTTTATGTGACATGGCATAATCATCCTATATAATGTTCCCATTCCTGGTACATAAGCCTCCTCTCGATGAGAGAAAGTGGGCCGTAATCTACCTAGTGCGTTAATGCGGGATGTCACGTGTCTTCAAAGGTTTGGCTCTAGGACATGCCGGTTTCCTTCACCGTTTTTGAGAGCAGGGGTGATGCAATAATTTACTCAAAATAAAGCGCTTTATGGGGTTCAGACCTACGTCCATGACTAGTCTTATGGCTTTATGACAATGCGGCCAATTGCATCAATTAACTCTTATTTCCGGACCGTAAACCGTTTACTAGAACAAATAAGAATTTAGAACACTTGAAAAAAAATAACCTATCACAGAAATAGAACAGTGGTGGCCTAGGGAATCGATCATGGGCTCGATCCCAAGCAAGCGCTTTACTTTGTGTAGACAATTTCATAATCAAATTCAAAGTGGTTCTCGGTGGTAGGCGATAACATCATCTGCCGGCAGAAATTACCGCCCACCAGACAAAGTCTTGCCGCCAAGCGATTCGTCGTGTTCCGGCATGATGTCTGGTGAAGCCGTACGGAGAACGGGTCCGAGCAGTTGTGTTGCGATGTGTGCCGGGTACGATGTGCCTAATGTTGTTGTGTCGGGAGTTTGGTCCTGAAGGCTCTCCAGATCATCCTCTGGCGCAGCATCGTTGGTCGTGTTGTTGGGTTAAACATTGCATCACCTCGCTCAACTGCCGTCTTCCTTCCTATTCCTAAGTTTTTTAAGTGAATATTCAACGATTGATCACTGCTTACCATCAGGCGGGATTGCCGTCAAGCACTAGTTTATAATTAATATATTATTACTAGCTTTCCGCTCGGAATTCGGTTATATCGCGCTTAGATTTTCCTCGGGAATATTAATTTTTTTTCAATAAAAGGTAGCCTATGTCCTTTCTCAGGGTCTAAAGATTGTCTGTGCCAAATTTCATCAAAATCGGTTTAGGGGTTTAAGAGGGAAAGCGTTACATACAGACAGACAGACAGAGTTACTTTCGCATTTATAGTATTAGTATGGATTAAAAGGAAAACATCGCGAGAAACCGGCATGTCCTAGAACCAAGAATCCTTAGATGTGTTAAACCTACCACCGCCCACATGACCTGTCACTAAGCAGTGCGGACATTATGAGTCGATTTATGATATCGAACGATAGTATACTATTAATGATAGCGAACGATAGTATATTATTAAAAGGTCAATTCCAAAGTTCGATATCTAGTCTCAATCTCGTTTTCAAGATTTACGACGGTCAATGACGACACGGTTGGTGTAGTGGCTAATCGATCGACTGCTGCGCTGCGTATCGCAGGTTCGATCCCCGCACTGAGCAAATATTTGTATGACCTACAAGTAGGTGTTTCGGGTCTTACTGTTTGTGTATGTGAGTCTGAATGTTTGAAATCACACATACGATACAGGAGGAGTAATTCCAAACGTGAAGAAGTTTTTTTTAAAAAAAACGAACGCTTGTCAAATATAGGAATTCTAAAGGTTAACTTTTTCATAGATTGTGACTATGAGTTTCTTGTCCATTCTTCTCCATAAGTACCTACTCTTTGGAATGGGCGACTAGCTTAGCATCTTACTGACTGACCGACCTTCTGACAATTCAAAAGTGCCTGTAACTGGTTTATTTGAAATAAATGCTTTGATTTTTATTTTGAAAGACAGAATTCGAATGTTCTTATAATTACGAGCTCTTCCCCTCTGATCATAACCGACGTATAGAAGTTATGTTATTGTATAAAGTCATGTGTTTTTTTTCAATGAACAGACAGCTATGCTGCTGGGGAGTTTGTTCCGCTACTTCTTCTTCCCAGCGAAAGCCCTAGGAAGTGGCTAACGGCGGGCGTTTTTGGAGGACTGTCTTATGTAATATTGATGTTCAAATAGTATTGATTCTCAGCCTAATCGGAATAAATGCCTTTTGATTATTTTGATATTAAATGGCGCCCAAAGCTCGCAAAACAACATCGAACAAAAACAATCACTATACATGCTTACGATATACATTTTACAATCAATGCATTGCAATTTGCTTGATTTTCTTGATTGGACAAATTATTCCACAATAAAGAGAAGGACAATCGAATTGCTGTGCTTCATAATATTGTACAGAGCTATGTTAAAATATCACGTTTGATTAACATTCATTTCACGTCACCAGCGAGAATACAATACTCAATACACATCCTCGTGGTTCATTAAATGCAGTTCATCTTCACAGGTACCTACTATACTTCAAAATAGGCAACATTTCAAAAGTGCCTGGAATTGATTTATTTCAGCCTATAGAGGTCCACTGCTGGACAAAGACCTCCCCCAAAGCTTTCCACGATAACCGGTCTTGTGATGCCCGCATCCATCGGCGACCTTCACCGAATCATCAGTCCACCTTCTCGGGGGCCTCCCTACGCTGCGTCTTCCGGTACGTGGCCGCCACTCCAGAAACTTATTAGAAGCGATGACCGATGGGGCCATCGGTCATCGGTTCTACATTCCCCGGTCACTGCCATTTAATTCGGAATGCGGATCTTGAATATGAGTTTGTGTTGATTAAATTCAAAGCATAGAAAAACATTCGCTAATAGTTTACAATTTAATTTTTTTTTTTATATTGCCCCACACTAGGATTTTTTCCTGAATCGTGAGTGCGTTTATAAACTCACATACACAAACAGCCAAACCCGAAACAACTACTTGTAGGTCATACAAATATTTGTTCCGTGCGGGAACGAGTGTTGCACTGCAGGCAGTCTCCGAATGGGGCAATGCCAATCTTGTAGCATTCAATGCCGCCAAAACACAGGCGTGTCTTTTCACCGCCAAAAGGAGCCCGTTCACCTTGGCCCCTACTTTTCGGAATGACCCTGATCTAACTCGAGTTGGTCTCCAAAGCCTAGAGCACAGGCGTAGAGTAGCCAGCCTTTCGGTGTTCTATAGGATGCATTTCGGGGAGTGTGCGAGGGAATTGCATGATTTAATTCCCCATCTCCGTTCCACCAGCGGACGACCCGTCGTACGGCTGGTTTCCACCCTTACGTTGTTAACACCACTACGATCCGGACGAAGCGTTTCGCCTCCTTCTTTATACCGCGTACATCGAGGGACTGGAACAATTTGCCAGCGGCGGTGTTTCCGTCGGACTACAATTTGAGTGTCTTCAAGGCTAGAGTGAATAGGCTCTAATAAACTAGTGCGCTTTACCATCAACGATTGCGTCACTGCTTACCATCAGGCAGGATTGCGGTCAAGCGCTGGTTTATAATTTGTAAAAAAAAAAAAATCGAACCCGCCGCGCTGCAGTCAATAGCTTAACCACTGAGTTAACCGTGCACAACAACATAACAGAATTAGTACAAATTCCATTGAAACCTATACTGGTTCATAAACTCAGCTAAATCTAATTTCAGGGCAGAAGATAAAATATCAGTATAGTCCTGTCAAATTAAGGTGCCCCATGGACAGTTCAGACAACATTGAAAACGTGTCTACTAAAAATCGTCCTTTTTATCGTCCCACTGTTGGGTACAGGTCTCCTCTCATACGGAGAAGGATTGAGCGTAATCACCACGCTTGCTCAATGCGGGTTGGCGATTTCAGACTTAAAAGTCCAGGTTTCCTCAAGATGTGTTCCTTCACTTTTTAATCATTCATTGGTGTCCAAGAAAGTGCTACTTAGAAACGTTACATTGGTACTTGCCTGACCTGGAATCGAACCCGCACACTCATACTTGAGAGGCTGGTGTTTTAACCATTAGGCCACCACAACTATTGTTATTAAAGTATTCTTTCCTATTCAAGGTTACCTAAACCTTCAAATAGGTTGACTGGAAGAGATTGGATTAGCGATAAAACCGCCCATTGTATATGTTGTAGTGTTGAATGTCTTTTTTTTATAAGACCTTTTGGTAATATACTTAATACATAACCATAAGTCAGATCTGCGTAGTACTCATTCTTGCCAAGTCGTGTTACAATGACCATTTCCACTCGGGTAAACCTTACTACAATGTAACTTTTTAATTTTTTTTATGGCTATGGCATCAAAAAATCAACATATGATTATGCCAAAAAGTGCGCGTATTATATCACGACTTGAACATTGCATGCCATAAGGCTGTATGGATGAATTGCCTTTGCTTTTCATTTGTGGGTTTATAACAACAAAACAACGTTTCGCACGCCGCGCTATTTTCGCGCCATTGATTGACGGTATTTTGTATTTAAAATTTATTTCAAGTTCGTAGAAAAAGTTTTGTATGCCACTGTCGCAAACAGCTATTATAATACTCGTGCTGATCTATTGTACAATAGCTATCATTGCTTGACAGTGGCATAAATCACTATTATGTAATAAATTGTTTTTGGTGTACAATAAATAGGTAACAAAACTGTAACAAGGAATTAGAGCAATGTCATAAGATCCCAAAAATAATATAGGACACACCGAACACGCAACGATTAAACATTACAACGTCCTCCGCATACAAAATACGAACACGTCCTCATAGAATTCGTGGCACGTCACCGTTAAACTACGGAGATGCATTTTACTCGAGGCCACCGTCGCGCCGGCCGCCAACGAGCCGAGTCCAAGGCCTTACCGGAAAACTCAATAAAAACGGAATTTGTTCAATGACACATCCGGATGAAATGTGAAGCACTTGTAAAAGGAAGAAGTTAAAAAGAAAGGAAGATAAAGGTACGTGTGTAACAAAAAGGCATAAACGTGGTATTCAATTAATGGTAAATTCAGGGTTAAATAAATTATGTATAATTCCTTTAACACCCTCACGCACAACACAATATGAAAAAATGAATGAATAAGAAAAAAAAAATGGAAAACATCACGAGAGATTGAAATGAAATCGTTTATTAAGCAAGTAGGATCACTGATCACTTTTACACGTCATGTTTATTTTTATTTTATTTTTTTAACTAGATGAAGCCGGCATTTCCTAACTGACTACCTCTGGGAAGAAATAGCCAAAACAAACTCAGGGATCATCGTCTTTTTTCAAGTCCAGACATTAAAAATGATAATGTTTACAATAGTTTACCTTATAATTACACATATTGCTTTTTAACAATGCTTAACAGAGCGAGCAGCTCAGTCCCAAGCTTTTTTGTCTTCTAAATAATCTGTGATTTTATAATACCCCTTTTTTGCAAAGTTTGGCCTTTATATGGTTCTTAAATGGTTTAATGGGTAAGTTTCGAATGTCCATGGGAAGCTTGTTGTAAAAGTGTATACATTGACCCATGAACGAGTTGCTGATTAATTACACCTAATTATTAAAACTGATTATTAAAACTGAGTTGGTTATTAGAACAGCTCTGCGCCGAAGACAAGTCATGATAGATTTGACAATGACTTTTTTAGGCATATTCTTCTCTTCTTCTTCAGCCTACAGAGGTGCACTTCTTTGGTTTATGTATAAAATCCGGATCCGGACTGGATTTATATATAAAATCCGGGACCATAATCTCAGACGTAACGTTTACCGCCACTAGAAAAAGTCAATGTGGAATATTTAATACCTGTTATTTACTATCCAGACCATGTTCAAATTTTATTAAAACTCCGCTCAGCCGTTCAAGCATGAAAACGTAACAAGACAGTCCAACTCACTTTCACTTATAGTATTTAGGTTTCATTACATCCACACATTAATATTTACTTCAGATCTATCCACCACGTACTAAATAATAATGTGAGCATCAGAACCTAATGATATTCGTGTCACGCCACTATTGAACTGGAGGGAAATGCAATCCCGCAAGGCCGTTTCTGTGTCACGCCAGGCCCAACATATTATAGTCCAAGGCCTAGGGTGACAAGTCAATAATAGAGTGAAATTGGAATGGCTAAATGAATTGAAATGATCAATATTATGAAGTGTAAATTTGACTTTTTTACGAATGATAAACGGTTTATTTCCTTTAAGTAGGTTTGTATAAACACTCATACATCAATCATAAATGATAAATTATTTATTATCTGTAAGTAGGTTCATACGAACGCTTTTACAAGTAAATCATATATTTTAAAAGTTGAGTGATGAGTTTGCCATACTCCGACTACTCTGGGGAGAAAGGCTGAAACAAACTCACAGGTCTCGTTTTGTACGTACAGACGACAGAACATCAAGCTGCTACAATCTGTCAGATTTCCTTATTAGATTTTCAACTTTATCTCTGTAGCATTAAGGCTCAAGGTTGATTGGGAATATCTGACAGTTTGGGGTAGCTTGACCTGCTGTCGTCTGTACATACTGTCGCCAATTTATTTGTTTATAAACTAAACTAAATTTAAGTTGAGTGAATCCTTTTCTATTTCATAAACAAAAGATGATAAAATATTAGTGTCTTCTTCTTCTTTAGCCTATAGAGGTCCACTGCTGGACAAAGGCCTCCCCCAAGGCTTTCTACAATGACCGGTCTTGTGTTGCCCGCTTCCAACGGCTTCCCGCTACCTAGAGGCGTAGAGTAGCCAGCCTTTCGGTCTTCTATAGGTTGCATTCTGGTGAGTGTGCGAGGGAATTGCATGACTTAATTCCCCCATCACCGTTCCACCATTGGACGACCCGTCGTACGGCGAGTTTCCACCCTTACGTTGTTGATACCACTGCGACCCGGACGAAGCGTTTCGCTTCCTCTTTTATACCGCGTACATCGAGGGACTGGAACAATTTGTCAGCGACGGTGTTTCCGTCACATTACAATTTGAGTGTCTTCAAGGCTAGAGTGAATAGGTTCTTAATAAACTAGCGCGCTTTACCATCAATGATCGCATCACTGCTTACCATCAGGCGGGATTGCGGTCAAGCGCTTGTTTATAACTTATAAAAAAAAAAAAACCTTCACCAGGTTCAGCTGGTTGGGGGCCTCCCTACGCTGCGCCGTCCACCATTCCAGAACCTTATTGTTCCATTGGCCATCGGTTCTACGAGCAATGTGCCCTGTCCACTACCAATTAATTATAGCGACTCGAAGAGCTGTATCGGTGACTTTGGTTTTTCTGCGGATCTCCTCATTTCCGATTCGATCGCGCAGAGAAACTCGGAGCATAGTTCTTTCCATCGCCCATTACGTGAACTTGAGCCTTCGTATGAGGCCCATTGTGGGTAACCACCTTTCAGAGGTTAGTTTATTTGGTTGCTCTGCACTCGAAGTTGTTGACGAGTATATTTACCTTGGACAAACAGTCCAACTACATAGGTCCAACTTCGAGAAAGAGGTGTCACATCGAATCCAGCTCTGCTGGACAACGTTTGGAAAGCTACGCTACATCTACTCGTCGTTCATACCACAGTATCCCAAGACTAAAGTTTTTGACCAGTTTGTGTTGCCAGTGATGACATACGGAATATAAATTTAGTCATATCAAATTTCCTCCAACATAAATTCCGGAAGGCCAGAGTGAACATTTGTAGAATAAACATGCAGTAGTTTTCGTAACATTGTTTCCACGAATTGCAAAATAATTACAAGTAAAAGTAGTACAGTGTAAAAGTATTAAAAGTAAAAGCACTGCATAAGCAGTGTTTTTACTTTTAATACTTTTACTTTATTTATACTTATAAATAACGTATATTTGCAACACGCGATATAGTCACGCCACATATTTTTCTAATTTCACAAGTTATACTGGAACTAAAATGAAATATTTTCAATTAAATTTACACAGTGGCCTTCGCGTTAATTATATTCTAACAATGATATTCTAACAATATCACTTGGATGTTTCAGTGAAAAAGGTTATTAAGTGGCCATTTGCAAAATGGGGGAAATAGACTGATTGAATTTAGCGAGTCATTATTATGTACTTTTTTAGCCGCTTTCCAACGTTAAACTAAGATATTATGCGTAATTTGAATTGAAAATTCTTTTTTAATTCTTTTTTTATATTCCAGTAGCGGCAACCAGATCCAATTCCCTGTAACTCCAGCTGGCCTGACAAGCATCGCAAGATAGAAAACTCAACTCAATATCGGCATCCGGTCTTCGGAGGACAGTGTGTACAAAACAACACATGTGAACAACGCATCATCACATCGAAAACTGACGTCACACAGGTCATATATCTCGCAAGCAGAGTTTACTGTACAATTATCAATAATAAAACTTCCCAACATCAACCGTTGGACAAATACTTGCCAGTCACAACACCCGTCTGGTCGGAGGATCCTACCATGTCTATGGAGGATGAGTAAACTGCTTTACACCCTGTAAATTCTACCTCCAAGCTACTGTCTTTAGATATGTTATAATAACAGCCGTTAAGACCCACTCAGGCCACCGGCGGTGTCATGGCAGCTACGATGCAGCACTTCCAAGCAAATGGTCGCCTGTTTTTTTGAAAAAACTGGACATGTCGCAACCGTACCACTAAAACAACGCAGAACAGTCAATTCTGAGTGGTACACAACCATTTGTTTGCCAGTTGTCTTCCAAGAAATCAGGAAAACCAACCGCCGAAGACGCATCACTCTTCACCACGACAATGCGAGCTCTCACACATCGGCTCAAACAACTGCTTTTTTGAGCACCCAAAACATCGATTTGATGAGTCATCCGCCGTATAGTCCTGACTTGGCACCGAATGACTTCTTTTTATTCCCGTACGTAAAAAACAAACTGAGAGGTCAACGTTTTTCGACACCTGAAGAAGCGGTCGCTGCATTCAGAATGCATGTTTTGAAGATACCTCAATCAGAGTGGCAAAAGTGCTTCGACAATTGGTTCAAACGCATGCAAAAGTGTATAGATCTTCATGGGGAATATTTTGAAAAACAGTAAAGTGATTTTCGATGATTAATATTTGTTTTTCTTCTCTAATCCCGAAATATAAAAGGCGACCCACGTAATCTCAGCGACGCAAGAAAATAATAATATAGCCTAAGACTGAATAGAATAGAATCTATACTTCTATACTATTATATAAAGCTGAAAGGTTTGTTTATTTGTTTGAACGCGATAATCTGAGGAATTACTGGTCCGATTTGAAAAATTCTTTTAGCTTTGGATAGCCCACTAATCCAGGAAGGCTTTAGGCATATGACATCACGCTGCGACCAATAGGAGCGTAGCATAACTAACTCCACGCGAACGAAGTCGCTGGCGGCGCGCTAGTCATTGATATACTTAAATTATCAATGAATACCTACTTTTTATCATGCAAACTGCGTAAATTCAAAATATACCTAAAGGAAGAAATTTGAGATAGGGCGGGCGGTCTTATCGCCAAAAGCATTCGTGCGAGTGAGAGTGTACAATATTTTTTATCTCATGAAGAAACGCTCGTTTAACTTGACATATCAGTGTGCAAACATGTATTCAATCTTTGTATAATCGCAGGTGCTCTTGGTAGCGTTGGCGATGTTTGAGGTATGTGCGTGTGTGTGATTTGTTATGACGTTATTCGTTTTCAGGCATACCTTCATAGGCTATTTGTACACTTGATGTAGGGTTTCATATTTTGCTTGATCATTTTTTGAAGGTAAACTGCCTTGCAAATCCAAATATTATTATTTATTACCAGTTTTTTTTCCTACGCGACATTCCAGAAAATACATTTTTATTCAGTTTTGGCCAAATATTGCTAAATGATACACACTACCTACTGAGAACCGTAGGTAGGTGAGAAATGCCGTCCATATTCATTTGGAGAATCCCGGTGGCGCGATACTTAGCTTGTCACCTATCCTTGACCTGTTTTTGTCCATGATAATTCTTCATCCTAGATGCCTTGGATGCGCAAGCGAATAGCAGTTATGCAGTCAAATTTATAACAAAACATTCAGTCTACTAAATTGAATAAATTATATTTTTTACGTCGTGGTGGCCTAGTGGTTAAAACACCAGCCTCTCATGAATGAGTGCGCGGGTTCGATTCCAGGTCAGGCAAGTACCAATGCAACTTTTCTAAAGTTATATTTACTTTCTAAGTATATCTTGGACACCAATGACTGAAGGTGAAAGAAAACATCTTGAGGAAACCTGGACTTTAAGTCTGAAGTCGCCAACCCGCTTTGAGCAAGCGTGGTGATTACGCTCAATCCTTCTCTGTATGAGAGGAGACCTGTGCCCAGCAGTGGGACTATAAAAAGGTTGATGGTGATGATATTTTTCACACCCAAGCAATAGCATAGTGCCATCACTTTGTTACCACAAGTAATGCGTATGCATAAAAATAAATACTGCTTAATAAAAATATTTTCTGTATTTCTTTCTTTCCATTTATATTCTACACAATGCTATGTCTGCGCACACACTAGTGCGTCGTCACAGGTGCACTGTCTCATCGCTTACTCATATTACCCGGTGTGACAGCTACGGCAATCCCAACGGAGAAAGATTGCGTGAAGAGAACCTTAGATAGATAAAAGTGCAAATATAATATAACTTAACACTATAATAAATAAATAATCAGTAATAAACAATCAATCTGTAATGTTCCCACTCCAGGAACACAGACCTCCTCTCGCTGAGAGGGAGTAGGCTTTAATAATCTTAGTTATGCAGATGATATGGTGCTGCTGAGCCCCTCAATCTTAGAAAGCTGTTACGAGTATGTGAAACCTATGCACTTGAGCACGGCCTGGAGTACAATGTGAGTAACAGCGAGTACATGCTATTTAAATGCAAAAGTAGTACCTTTAACGTCGAACCGTCCTCTTTCACACCACTTTTGCTCAATGGAATGCCTCTAGGTCGAGTTACAAGATTTAAATATTTAGGACACGTGATGACAGAAAATGTTAGTGACGAGGAGGATATTGAGAAGGAGCGCAGGGCGCTGTCGGTTCGTGGTAATATGCTGGCACATAGGTTCGCTAGGTGTACGGCGCCTGTCAAAATTACGCTGTTCAAAACGTATTGTCAGGCGTTTTACACCTTTGGCTTGTGTGCCAGCTTTACAGAGTGGACTTAAAGCGCCTTGCGTGTCCTTTATAACAACATTTTCAGGTCACTGTTCCGCCTCCCTCGATATTGTAGTGCATCCGGCATGTTTGCCGACGCGAGCGTTGACGGCTTTCACGCGTTGATGAGGAAGAAAGTGGCGTCGGTTGTAAGGCGGGTTCGGGGGAGTCGGAACGGTGCCCTTAAATGGATTGGAGAGAGAACTGACACTGTTCTTTTGAAGAGGTTCACTGAACTTCATGTTCGGGGGCCCATTTTGTAATATTTTGTAATATTAATAACATTTGTAATATTATTACCATTCGTAATATTATTTGTAATTTAATACCATTTGTAATATTTTGTAATATTAATACCAAATATTATTTTTATTAAGTATGGACTTTTTTGTCTGAAAATAAACGATTTTTATTTATTATTTATTTTAATCTACCACGCGATACCAGTGCAGTTTGGTAGATGTCACAAGTCTTCGAAGCTCTATAACATCCGCTTTTCTCACCATGTTTTCCTTCATCGTTTTAAGAGCAGTAGTGATGAAATAATGGGGAAGAAAACGCAAAGCTATTTGCAGATGTCGCTGATGGCGTTTGACTCATAACAATATTAGCTGTCAGTCGTATCACGTTTTATGTTGAGTTTTTTATTGTGTTTGACGAGTTTTTTTTTTAGGTAAAGCAGAGCAATGTATTGTACATGGACTATTTCAAGTTAAAAAAGGAGTTAAAAGTCTAGAGGAGCTTCAGTAAAAGGACGAAAAGCTGATTTAATTACCAGGCAAATAACAATGCCCAGACTTTAAACTAAATGCAGACTTATTAGTGTTTTAAGTTACATTAATTTTGTATTAGGTTTAATGTTTCTTTAGTTATATTTAAGTAAATATTAATGTACTAATAACGTAGGGCTGCCGTTGAGGATGCAGAATGAAATCGAAATGCATTTTACTTATGTGTTTAATTAAGTAATTAACGTTACAATTAATTATTCCTAAGACGCGACAATTTGTTCGATGTTAGAACAAAAAGTGAAGCTCTTAAGTCTACATTAAAACTAAATTAATTCGAACGATATAACGCAATCTGTGAATCACGGTTGGACCCCACGGTATGGTATTTCTCGGTAGCGCTCGATGTTCGGGAGGTCTTGCGAAATAAGGCAGCGACGGTGGTAGCTTCATGGAACGGATTGCGGTTAATCATACATGGTGTGATTATTTCTTAACATACTTATTATTGCCATATTTTGAAAGTTTCAACTCTATTAACCTAAAATTATTATCCAGACTTGAATCGTATGACCGAAATTTTAACTTCGAGGTTCATCAAGAACGAAGAAATTCAAGAGAAAAAAATTGATTTACCGCCCCTAGAAAGCTATAGAGACCTCAACATAATCTTTACTGAAATCTATTTATACATACATATATTCTGTTCTAAATTGAAATGCATATCTTTAGGGAAAGAGTGATTTCCATTATTATTGCAAGAATAAATAAATAAATAAATAAATAAATATATACGGACAAATCACACAGATTGGGCTAGCCCCAAAGTAAGTTCGAGACTTGTGTTATGGGATACTAACTCAACGATACTATATTTATAATAGATACATATATAGATAAACATCCAAGACCCAGACCAATCAGGAAAAGATCGTTTTCCATCATGACTTGGCCGGGAATCGAACCCGGGGCCTCCACGTCACAGGCAGGCGTGTTGACCGCTGCGCCACGGAGGACGTCAAATTGCTACACAACGCGGCATATTTTGAAAATTTTTATTAACAACGTAAACTCGTACAAATTACTATGGGTTTTGACAGTTTATTTGGGTCAAACGATATCAGCGCCTCTAGTGGCGATATTTGTCAGTTTTCTTCCCCATTCACAAAATATAAAGTTTCTTTTTTACTATTTTTAAACTAGTGCTTGACCGTAAGCAGCAGTGATGCAATCGTTGATGGTAGAGCGCGCTAGTTTATTATGAGCCTATTCACTCAAACAAACTGAGTGGATAGAAAGGAAGGCGGCAGTTGAGCGAGGTGATGAAATGTTAAAGCCAACGACACGATCAACGATGTTGCGCTAGAGGGAGATTGATCTGGAAACCCTCCACAACCAAACTCCCGACTCAACAACATTTGGCGCATCGTACCTGGCACACATCGCAACACAACTGCTCAGACCCGTCCTCCGTACGGCTTCACCAGACATCATGCCGGAACACGACGAATCGCTTGGCGGGAGACTTTGTCTGGTGGGGTAACTTCTGCAGGCAACCGATGTGATGTTTATACTAACATACCGCAATAATAACACGCAATGTAAATAAAAATAAAGAGAGCATTGCCTTTCTTTATATCAAAAGCGTTAAAGTTATTGCATGTAAGAGACTTTTCACTTAGTTTAGCAGTTAAGTTATGTTCAAAGTAAAACTTAAGTTGGACTAATCCATACTTAATGTTATAAGTGAGAAAGTGTGTGTGTTTTTCCGTCTTACACCGGCTAAATGGAGCGACGTACTGATATGATTTTTAAGTGCCAATAGCTGAAAGGATGGAGTGAAATAGGGTACATTTTATCTCTTTCTAACCCCTCACTTCTCTAAAATGGAGAGTGGAAGATTCTTTGAAACATTTAGTAATTTTCAAGGTAGAAAGCTAAAAATTGGTATGCGGACATCATCACAGCGTTAATCCATCCGAAGCCTTTTTCAGCTTTGGAGTCTGGGGTCCGCTTTACCAGTCCAACTGCTGATACGGCTAAACTTCGACATTTTCCGTGAAGCGACAGCCGTCTGACTTCCATAACCCGAAGGCGACATCGAAGCATTGCAGTTAGACCAATTGTTGGACTTTTTGAGGGCTCCAAACAACCCGTAACGGCTGCCACTAGATGTTCGTATGGCAACCGAGGCCAACGGCTTAACGTGCTTTCCGAGGCACGACCAGACCAGTGCAAATATTCATATTCATGCATACAAATACCTGCACTGTGCGGGGATCGAACCCGCGCCACCCTGCGCAGCGGCCGCGTCCGCTACCGCTACGCCACGGAGGCTGTCAAACGCCGCTGGTATGCGGACTATTTGTGACTAACAAATGTGCATAGGTATATTTGTTTTGAAAATCCGCCTCGACCTCTTTATTTCGAAATTTTATATGGGACTTTTCGCAGTTTCCAAGGTACCTGATTTTTTCTGTTTTGTTAATCTTCCTCCAGCCCCAGAATAGGGGATGAAAGTTTGGGAAAAGGGGACCGTGTTACCATGAATTTAACGCGAACGAAGCCACAGATAAGAGCTGGCACTATAATTTGCTACTTTAAACTAAATGTCTTGCGGCTTCCTTGGATCACATAAGCTTTATGTTTAGGTAATAATTTACATACCTCTCAGTATTGTAAATAGGTATTCTTCTTAGCGGGCCAAAAGTAAAAATAACACATAATATGTCATCATCATCATCAGCCTCTACTCGTCCACTGCTGGACATAGGCCTCTTTCGTGGCACACCAACAAGCTCGATCCAGTTCTCCGTCAGCCACTACCACCCACCTTTTTGATGTCGTCCCTCCATCTCGCCCATCGGCGTCCTACTCTACGTTTGCCGAGACGTTTATAAAAAGTACATAATGTGTACTTTTCATAAATTCCCTTTTTTTTAAGACTTCTGTATCATGGGTGCGTTTACAAATATTTAAAATCACACACACAAACAGCCAGACTCGGAACAACTACCTGTAGACCATACAAATGTTTATTCCGTGCGGGATTTGAATCCGTGACACGCACCGCAAATGTCGATCGCTCAGATACAACCGTGTCGTCAATAAACAGTCTCTCGTCACTCCTTAACATCAGACATTTATTTTGTTTGCTGTGGGAGTACTATAGTTGGCTAGAGCACAACAGAAAAACGGTTTGAGTTTCTTTTTGATTCCAAACATAATCTGGACTAGATCATGTCAAGACCGTGAAGATTGATGCGTGAAATCGTATTTTGAAGAAAGAACATATTGTGTTACAGAGGCGGATTAAGTGCTGCTCCTTTAATACAATTTGGTGACCTATTTCTTTTTCTAGTTCTTTCTTTTGCTCAGTCTGGAGCATTCATGAACAGGTCCCCCACTGTCGACTTGATTTGGTCGGTCCACCTCATCGTTGACCTTCCACGAGGTCTGTTCCCCTCTACTCTGCCCTGGAGGACCAAACGTTCTATGGTGTTAATATTGCGCCTTGACACCTGACCGAAAAATCCGAGTATGCGGGACTGTACTATTTCTGAAAGACGCTGTTTGATGCCGAGTTCTTGGAGTATAGAAACGTTCGTTCTAAACTCAGTCCATGATACCCCAAGCATTTGTCTCCAACATCACATTTCTAGAGCGTCTATATTTTTCTTTTCCAGTTCTCGCAACGTCCATGTCCACGAAATATGGAAAATATTAGTGCTCGAACGAGCATGATCTTAGTGGCTTTAGTTATGTCGCGATTTATCCATATATTCTTGAGCTTGTCCGTTGCCCCTCTTGCCATGACCTATTTAGAGACCAGATAGTTTGGATCTAGATTAAAATATGCGCACTGACATACAGCAGGTCAAAGCCTGAATCAGACTGTTAGTAACAAAAGATGGACTAAATGTGGCCCCATTGTGTAAAGCTCATAGTCTGACAATGGACCAATATAAACGGTTCATATTGATTGATTGATGGCACAATCCATAAGCTTCATTTGCTAAATATTTCATCTCTCAAATATCCACTTATATTCCCAACAGATTACCTAAAAGTAGAAGCAACCATAATATACAATGTTTTCTTAGCGTTTTCTTGAAGAATAATGGTTAGTATATTACGGTGCGTTACGTGAACTTACTCGTTTACGTAAGAGCTTTTCATAATTTTCCGCTCAATTTTACGGGAACGATTTTTATAGGCGTCGTTTTCTGAATATTTTAGCTGATTGTAGTATGTAAATCAATAGTATAAAAAATTGTCACCGGTAGCTTTTGTGTTTAGTAAAAAAAACGACTTAAAAAAAAAGCACTAGAAAGTGAAGTGGGTTGCTTTTTTTATTCTTTAAGAAAAAAAAAACAATACTAAACACTTTTAGTTGTCAAAATAGCTATAAAAAAACGTTAAAGTGCCTATAAAATTTTAAGGATTACCGAAATTTCTAAGGGGAACCTAGGTAGTATACTCTATCAAATAATAAAAAGAATTTTGGAAATCCCCCTAAAAAAATAAATATGATATCGCAAAAAGAGGTAACTTAATACATGTGCGGGGCATGCGGCACGCGGTCGCATCTCTTATAATACCGTCAAAATGGTGTAGTAACTTTTTTAAAAATTACTAAATTTCGGGGAAGTTTGAATTAATTCGCGGGAAAATGAGATTATTTCAAATTGATTAGTATTTTTACTATGACAATTATGTGAAATTTTATATTATACCTACTAGCTGCGCCCCGCGGTTTCACCCGCGCAGGTTTCGATATGCTACGCTCCTGTTGGTCTCAGCGTGATGTTATATAGTCTAAAGCCTTCCTGGATTAATGTGCTATCCAGCACAAAAGATTTTTTCAAATCAGACCGATAGTTCCTGAGATTAGCGCGTTTAATCAAACAAATAAACTCTTCAGCTTTATATATTAGTATAGATTTAGACATATTGTGTTTACCTAACCTTTATTATACTTATTGGTCGGACAGGGTTTTCTTTACTTATTGTATATTTATTTTATAATCAAAATAGTACACCGTAGACTACCTACACTATTTGTCTCTTCTTCACCTTGGTATTCTATTCAAAGGTTGTCTGATAAAGATAGCTCTTAGCGATAAGACCGTCCATTATGTCACCCTTTGTAAAATATTCATATCTATGTTCTATAATTTATATGGTGTAGGTACAGAAAAAGGTGTCTCGGCGACTCAACAACATTTGGCGCATCGTACCCGGCACACATCGCAACACAACTGCTCAGACCCGTCCTCTGTACGGTTTCACCAGACATCATGCCGGAACACGACGAATCGCTTAGCGGCAAGATCTTGTCTGGTGGGCAGCCGTAAGTGTGATAAAATAAAATGTAGTATAATTTATTTAAATGAATCAATTTTACTTAAAACGTATTGCACCGCTTCTAGAGGAGCTGGAGGATGGGCTGCCCGTCCCGCTGTGCGCACGCGCCTAATACAAAGATCACGTGAGTGAAGACATGGACTACTCAAAATCAAAAGTCATTTATTCAAATTAGGCTGAGAATCAGCACTTTTTGAACATCAGTATTACATAAGACAGTCCCCCAAAATGCCCGCCCTTCGCCATAGTTTGAGAATAAGTGGACTTACTGGATCAAAAAAATGTCGATAGGCAATAAAAAAGTAGAGCACTTTTTATTCAAGTAACAAGGTTGGCCGGAAGGTTAATTTTATTTTTATTTAGGTTCTAATACCCAAAAGGAAGATGAGAGCAGCAGCATAGTGGTATCGGCCGAGACTTACAAGTTCCAGATCGTAGGTTCGAACCCCATCAGACTTTTTTTTTTATTATTATTATTCATCCATTTCAGGCATCAAAGCTCATACAAACACAAACAATACAATATTAAGATAACATCTAGAAATACAAATACACATAAAACATATACAACTACAATGTACAAATATATAATGTAAAATTTTAAACATCAAAAATACAGAAATAAAAGAGAAAATAAATATTTAGTAGCACGCCTGCCTCTGAGTCATTTGTTTGTTTGTCAGTACATTAATCATATAACAATGGTTAATATACTGGCAATCAAACCTTTACTTTGTGTAAAATGGTTCATTACCACTGCTCTCAAAACGATGAAGGAAAACATCACGAGGAAATCAGAAATATTGAATTAACGTTCGGGTCACAAAAACTGTCCAAATTTTGATTAATTATTTGCAATTTGAAATCCGTAGTTTTTTTTTTTTGTAATATCGATAAACCCATTCAAGTGCTCACATCCCTATAAACGAGTAATAAAGCTAACATTCGCGTACGCAATATGTAGGTAATCAATCTGTCAATACCGAGGTATTGCAATAACCCTCCAATGCTTTACTGCTTGACCCGTTTCGATATCGACACTCCATGATTGGAGTGGCTAGGAATTCTAATAACGATCGTATGGGGAATACACGAGGGTTATCCTTGTACTTATAAGGTAAGCTTTTTGCTCGTGTAGTTATCTTGAGAGGTAAATAGCAAATATCTTCTTTAACAAGGTGCATACGACAATATTACAGTACATTTAACTGCGAAGGTACAATATCAGGCCGTCATCTCCTTCTGCAAAGCCATGAATCTAGCAAAGAAGGAGGCGGAGCGCGTGAGGGAGGGGGACTCTCAGTGCCCTCACGCCACTAGCCGCCGCAGGAGACGCCCTGGTTGGGAGACAACATTGAATTCCAGGCCACAGTAGGCGCGGGCCTGCGGGCAGCGAGCAGCTCACCACCCGCAAGCCCTGTCAGTAGCGCCAACTCCTGTATCGTGGGTATGTTTACATTTAAACTAACATACACAAACAGCCAGAACCGGAACTGGGCCATACAAATGTTTGTTCCGTTCAGGAATGTAACTCGCGACCCCAGCGCAGGAGTCGATCGCTCAGCCACTGCACCATCCGTGTTGCCTTTCAAGCGAAGTTTTTTTTTTTAATTAACTTTCTAATTACTTCTATTACGTTTTTGTTTGCCTACATAATAACAACCACATAGGCTTCCCGTATAACTGCACGCACACCAGTTTATTATCTAGAACAAACGAATAATAACCATGTTCTTACACTAAGGCAACAATTCCATAATTAAATGAACCCACATTTTCAGGACTGCCCAAGCCACGTTTCCAGGACTGTTTATTATATTTATTTACGTATGCACTCATTACCACAATGAATGTGAAATGTGAATGATATTTTAGTAGCTAACGCATGAAGTACATAACTTAAATATTTCCTGATGGTATGTTATATAAAGTAATACAAACTACAATAATCTGTTAAAACTTCAACTGTCTAGTTATCACTGCTCAACAACAGATAAAGACTGGCGATAGACAGGCAGAAAGACAGACAGACGGGTAGACAGACAGACAGACAGACAGACATACAAATATATAGAACCTGGAGTCTTAGTAACAAGGTCTCGTTTTTACCCTTTGGTACGGACCTAGCCGGGACAGCCTCCGTGGCGGACAACAGCCTCCGTGGCGTACGACAGCCTCCGTGGCATTGTTGACAGCCTCCGTGGCGTAGCGGTAGCGAACGCGACCGCTGTGCAAGGAGGCGCGTATCCAATCCCAACGCAGTGTAAATATTTGTATGCATGAATATGAATATTTGCACTAGTCTGGTCGTACCTCGGAAAGCACGTTAAGCCGTTGGTCCCGGTAACCATACGAACATCTAGTGGCAGTCGTTACGGGTTGTTGGAGCCCTCAAATATCCAACAATTGGTTTAAGTGCAATGATTCGTTATCGCCTTCGGGTTGTGGAGGTCAGATGGCAGTCGCTTCACGGAAAATATCGAAGTTTAGCCAAAATCAGCAGTTAGACTGGTAAAACGTTCGTTTTCTTCTCTATATTTAAAGCTCCTACCGATCAGAGGGTTATTCTGTCATTATAACAACATTTTCAGTATGATCTCAATCTGTCAAAGCTGTTTGGCATTTGTGTGTCGCCTAAATGAGACTGTGCTAGATTTTAAATGTACGTTTAAGGTTACGGGATTTAACCTTCTGAAATACAATTCTTGAAATAAAAAAGTCGTATCAGCCACAATCAATGTCAAAAATGAATGTGAATAATTCGCGCATTCTTAACATGCGAGATTTTTTTTTTAATAAATTTACCTAAACTAGTTCTTGACTGGCTTGCAAAGGGCAATGGATAGAGCTAAACTCGGAGTTTCTCTGCGTGATCGAATCAGAAATGAGGAGATCCGCAGAAGAACCAAAGTCACCGACATAGCTCTGCGAGTCGCTAAACTTAAGTGGCAGTGGGCAGGGCACATTGCTCGTAGAACCGATGGCCAATGGGGCAGTAAGATTCTGGAGTGGCGGCCACGTACTGGAAGTTGCAGCGTAGGGTCCGTTTCCCAACAAGGTCGCGGGAAGCTGATGGATGCGGGCAGCACAAGACCGGTCAGCGTGGAAAGCCTTGGGGGAGGCCTTTGTACAGCAGTGCACATCTATAGGCTGAAGAAGAAGAAGAAGAAGTGCTTGACTGCAATCCCGCCTGATGGTAAGCAGTGATGCAATCGTTGATGGTTAAGCGCGCTAAAAACTGAGTGAATAGGAAGGAAGGCGGCAGTTGAGCGAGGTGATGCAATGTTAAACCCAACAACATGAGCAACGATGTTGCACCAGAGGGAGATTGATCTGGAGAAACTCCACGACCCAACTCCCGACACAACAACATTTGGCGCATCGTACCCGGCACACATTGCAACACAACTACTCAGACCCGTCCTCCATACGACTTCACCAGACATCATGTCGGAACACGTCAAATCGCTTGGCGGACAGACTTTGTCTGAAATTGCCCCTTTGTTCTGGTTGAAGAAGTATCTACATTAATGCAAATACGTAACATTATGTGGCCAAACCACATTTTCGTATTTCGAACGCCAAAATTGTTTATGGTAATTTATTTCCTGAAGTCTCTGGTTTTGTTTATGGTTTGCAATAAAAGTTATAAATGGATGATTTGAGCACTCGTTGATTATTAACCTTCATAAGTAAATAATTTATTTATAGGATGTTATCAATGTAAGTGCCGTTTGTTTTCTCCGTCTGAATATTCCCAATAGCAGTCCGGGATTTCTAGGAATGTTAAGCGTAATAAATATTAATTCCTTAATAGTTCGGCCGGGAAATAAATATCAATCCAGCTTGGGTCCTAATGATATCATTAGGTACTATTTACAAGTGGTAAAGTGGTCTTGCAAAGGGTGAAATACCTATAAATTTATCAAAGAGCATGGTTTTAAAATTAATCTGCTATATAATAAAAGTTTTCGTTTTATACTCAAAAGGTTATTGTGATTGCTAGGTATGTAAAATGCGAATATTTAAGCTGACTATGCTAGTGGAATAAATGCCTTTTGATCATCTACTTTTAATTTTTTTACCGTTGCCTCACACCAGGAATTTCTCCTGTATCGCGGGTGAGAACAATTGTTCTATTAATGACTTATATTATGAAATATATTATACAGTTTTATCATTTAAAAATCGGTTATATAATATGTAAAGAAAACCCCGTCCGACTTAAAAGGATAATAAATGTTAGGTATACACAAGACCAAATAAAATATGAAATTTGACATAATCATCATAGTGACAATACCTACTAATGAATTTTGAAATATTTTTTTCCCGCGAATTAATTCCAACTTCCCCAAAAATTGGTATTTTTTTTTAAAGTGACAACACCATTTGTGCCGCAGCGAATAGCGATGCGTGCCGTCTGCCCTGCCCCCTTTCACCCGCGCTTGTATGCCTAACGTGTTGCCTACAGCACATGCATTAAGTTACCTCGCTTTTTCGAAATAATATTTATTTTCTTAGGGGGATTTTTTTTAAAGTTTAGCCCGACTTTGTAGGCATTAGTAGAATCAGTTATCGATATCTAGCAATACCTTAACGGGTCGGACAGGGTTTTATTTACATATTGTATAGTAATAGCAATTTTGAACTAGTAATTGTATTGAATGTTTATAAATCTACTTACTGGTTACTCTTAAATCTTTTTGATAAATGGTTATAAATAGAAGGAGCCATAAAGATAAGACTTTTTCTTAACAATGCAGTTTATCGGAGTATCTTCGTATTGAGCTCTTAATCTTGTAGTCCAGTCCTATTTTTTGTGTTCTCAAAGTCGGGAATACGTAATAATTTGCGATAACAAGAATGGTTGCTTGTTTCCGTTTATCTCGTGCCTGGTGTACATTGAATAGCTTACCGTCATTTCAGCTCATACAACGTGAACTCCATAGTTTTAGTATCCATCTACGCGCACATGCGCACATTTATGGTAATTTTGGGTCTGAATAAAGTACATAATACCAACCCATATCCTCCCGTGGGTGTCGTAAGAGGCGGCTAAAGGAACTTTCAACAGGGAAGCGGGAGCTGCGCTTCTCCTGTGGAATATGAATTTACTATAATGCCCAACCCGCCTGCCAAGCATGGGGATTATGGCAATGCCCCCCTATGCAATGAAAACCTCGGGGGAGGGCTTTTTCCAGCAGTGGACTTCTTTTGGGTTGAGAAGAAGATGATGAAGATAAAGTATTAAAATGCAATATAAGCATGATGACGTATCAAGCTATAAGTTTTCCAGTATAAAGTAAGTTTTCACTGTACTAAGCGTCTATACAATGCAAGATTGGCTAAAACTGGTAATTTGTAACATCAAATTGTAATAAAATGTACATGTGTTCCCGCAGGAATTAATGCAAATAAGTGTGAGTACATTACAGGGTGTAGGTACCTAAAATAATATTGCGACATTATTTAAAAACAATTTTTTCAAAAGTACAGATCTATTTATAATAAACTTAATTGCCATTGAAGTAAAGTTGATATTTGAATAACTGGAAATACATCAATTTGAAACTGTTGGAATAGACTTTTCTTTACACATATCTTTATATATATAATTCTGCTGTACGTGTGTATGTCATTGAACTCCTCCTAAACGGCTTGACCGATTTAAATGATTTTTTCTATATGCATTTGAGTGGCGCCCTGGGTGGTTTAGATTTACAAATCAGCCCGGCAGATAGCGCTGATTGCTTGAAAAAGCGTGTGATCTCGGAAATGTTGTTTCGACTTTTCCTACAGTTTTGTGCTACCCTGGTACCTTGCATCTCTACACACTAGGTACAATAAAGGTTCTTTCATGTAATTATTATGGTTTAATGATGAACGAACTTCATTGTTTCGGCTTCTCCTACACTATTGTGCTACCCTGGTACCTTGCACCTCCACAAAGTAGAGAAAATGAAATTTTTTCTATGTATTAGTGATTTAACGGTGAAATGTTACAAGCCGGATTACAAGGTGAAGGAAAACATCTTAAGGAAACCTACCTAGTAAAGTCCAGGTAGGTTTCCTTAAGATGTTTTCCTTGTCTGGAATCACCAACCCGCATTGAGCAAGTGTGGTGATTACGCTCAATCCTTCTCCTTATGAGAGGAGAGCTTTGCCCAGGCGATAAAAAAAGGTTCATAATGATGATGATGATGAGCTTCATTGTTTCGACTTCTCCTACACTTTTGTGCTACCCTAATTATCCTAATTTGAAAAATAAAAAATAAGATCATGTGATATTGCCTTTAAGGCGGAACAAAGTTCGCCGGGTCAGCTAGTACATTATAATAATTTGCCACTAATTAGTGAATAGTTGTTTTGTATAGACATCCTTCAATATTTATGAAAATCGCAATCATACTGGCAATAACTGGACCGAATCCTCTATATTTATTATGCGCATAGCCAAGTGTCAGCCTCTTTGCCAGCGCCTAAATCCCATTCCTTATTTACCACCAAAGAGAATACCCAGAGAGAGAGACAGGAGTTAATGGCTTCAAATCAAGGGTACATCTTCTGGGAATGCTCTTTCCATCATAGACCTAATCCAATGCTTTTCATTAAACAGTTACGAGATCAAGAGCCGACGCAATAAATAATAAAAACACTCCTGGCATGCCGGTAAAAGTGAAAACGGAAAAGTTGTGCCGTTTTTTTTAATATTTTGGAATGATAAGGGATTAATTTCACACGAATTGCTTAAATTATAAGTATAAAAGTACTATCATTTATGTGAAAAATGCAATACTCATTTATTGCCCTATCGTACACAAACATGACCGTTTAAAAGCGAAGCGCGGAGCAGATTATTATAGTACAAGCATACTCACGCAAGCGCCCTGTATCGCTTAAACGAAACAGCATACTTAAATTTCTTTGTTGGCCTAATATATGCCTACTCCATATATTAAAAAGAAAAAAAAAAACTTGCACAATGCCAAGAAAGAAATTTTCACATGAAAAGGAACACGGAGAAGTTTTTAATGCGAATAGAAAAAAAAGTAAAACAACTAAAACCCAACTACGACAAAAAACGACGCTGAAAAAGTATAAAACAAGATTTTCAGAATACTGAACTGAACAAAGTTGCTAATATAGTTGTAAGTAAATGGACACAGTAGAGTCTACCAAGATGCCTTCGTTGTAAATTGATAATAATGTCATAGAATACTATTCTGAAGTATGCAATATTCACTATGTAGAGATAAATTTTCATGTTTGGAAAACCGCAGTCACACGTTATCAAAGTGCTACGGTAGGTAGGTATATGTATGATATGGTCTTTGAATTGTCAGAAGGTCGGTCAGTCAGTAAGGTGAGGTGATTATGGTATTTATTTATTTATATATTCTTTATTGTACACCAATCAAACAATAATAAATAATTAATAATAAAATAAATAATTAATATCTATATACTAGTATATAAATTTCTCCTTTAAAAACGATGAAATACCTTGTTATACACCATCTGGTGGTATTATTAGAAATATTTATAAACAAAACCTATAGGTAGTGGCATACATATTAGCTACGTGTACCGCAAGGCATATCCATATTTTTTTTTCGTCAAATAAACTTTAGATATTTAAGCGCCGGAATATACGATTTCTAATTATGACCCACTTCCTCTTCCTAAGAAAATAAGCGATATTCATAATATAAATACCAGGAACAAACACAATCTTGCTGTACATCACACTCGTCTCCACAGAGTAGGCAACTCGTTCATGGGTCAATGTATACACTTTTACAACAAGCTTCCCATGGACATCGAAACTTACCCGATTAATGATTTAGGAACCATATAAAGGCCAAACTTTGCAAAAAGGGGTATTATAAAATCACAGATTATTTAGAAGACAAAAAAGCTTGGGACTGAACTGCTCGCTCTGTTAAGCATTGGTATTAAGCAATATGCGTAATTATAAGGTAAATTATTGTAAACATTTTCATTTTTAATGTCTGGACTTGAAAAAAGACGACGATCCCTGAGTTTGTTTCGGCTATTTCTTCTCAGAGGTAGTCAATTAGGAAATACCGGCATCATCTAGTTAAAAAAAATACAATAAAAAATAAACATAACGTGTAAAAGTAATCAGTGATCCTACTTGCTTAATAAACGATTTCATTTCAATTCATTTCATTTCATTTCCTCGAGCCCAGAGAAGGGGTCTTTATCCCAGTAGTGGCAACACGATGGCTATCGCTGACTGGGTTGAAATATATAATTGTGACCTTATACGGCATTAATAAAGTTGAATTACGAATGTACCGACGACAGCAGGTCAAGCTACCCGAAAAAGCCAAATATTCCCAATCCAGCTTGAGCCTTAATACTTAAGAGATAAAGTTGAAAATCTAATAAAGAAATCTGACAGTTTGTAGTAGCTTGACGTGCTGTCGTCTGTACTAAAGGAGAGAGTGGGTTGACCCTTTTTTTTAGTAAATATACGGATGATGAAACCACTACCATTTTTTTAAAGACACATAATCTTCTTAAAAGCACGATATTATACCCAGTAATACTCCAAAAACCTTTATCATAACATAAGGACGATTTCTTTGAGTTATTTACCGAAAAAAGTACGTGAATAAAATATGTGGAACAGGAATTTTACCTACCATATAATATGGAACAAAGATATTCTATTATTAGATAAAATGGCAAGTCTTCATTTGTACTTACATGAAATCGCCCAGGAAAAGGAACAAATTGAATTGATCACATGAACAATGCAGGGAATTCTCAGCAGCGGTAAATCGGACGACGTCACAAAGATTCTTGTGAGATTTGTAAAAACTGAAAGTAATGTGGTTCTAACTCGTAATAGTTCTACTGTTACGAGTTGGAAAAAGAATTTTGGGGAACTGGGAGCATAAGGGACGAACAAAATGTTTTCCCCTGACAACGGCTTTGATCAATAGACCAAAAAAACAGGAAATTAAATTTATACTGACGGGCGATTCCCGTAATTTTCCTTAACTAACCTGCCAGAATAAATTTTCTATATTATGGTGAAAATTCGATCAAAATCCAATACGTAATAACTGATAACGTACTCACACAGCGGTACACGAAAAATGGCTTTTTGTAATCCAAACTAATATAAAAAATGTGAAAGTATCTCTGTCTGTCTGTCTGTCTGTCCGGCTTTCACGCCAAAACTACTGAACCGATTGTAATGAAATTTGGTACACAGATAGTCTAGAGCCTGAGAAAAGACATAGGGTATATAACATCCCGCTATGACCAATAGGAGCAGAGCAGTAACAAAAAATGTTGCGAAAACGGGAGTAAACGCGGACGTATATATTGCTCCCATTATTTTAACAGGCGCTTATTTTATATCAACATGCGGACGGAGTCGCTGGCAACAGCTAGTTTACTATAAGAACGATAAAATCTTTAAAAGGAAAGGTTAAGTCGGAAACCAACCAACACCGATACATCCATTCAGCTAAATCTCTTCATTCGCTTAATCTTTGCCTCCGTATATCGGGGTGAGCCTCCTGGCTTTCTAGATGCAGATGATATCTAGTTTTTTTGATTACCACAAACTAATGCTTGAATGCAATCCCGCCTGATGGTAAGCAATGTAGCAATCGTTGATGGTAAAGAGCCCTAGTTTATTAAGAGCCTATTCACTCTAGCCTTGAAAATACTTAAATTGTAGTCAGACAGAAACACCGCCGCTGGCAAATTATTCCAGTCCCTCGATGTACGCGGTACAAAAGACGACCCCGAACGCTTCTTCTGGTTCGTGGTGGTGACAACAATGTTAAGGTGGATACTTACTCGTCGTACTAAGTCATGCAAGCCCCTCGCACACTCTCCGAAATGCATCCTATAGAACACCGACAGGCTGGCTATAGGATGCATATTCGCCTGTGCTCCAGGCTTTGGAGACCGTTTCACAGTCACTGCCATGATTTTTTTCTGACCTCTACAACTCTGTTACTGGGTGACAAGAAGCCGTTTTATAAGACTAGTTGCCAAACTTTAATCACATATGTATATCATAAAGGTACAATGTCTATATTAAACTCCCTCTTAGGAAAATTTTGACACAACTGGTTAACACTTTTCCTGATCCAAAAGCTGGCTTGTGCACTGGTCAAAGTCTAAGCATTGGCATAGAACGTGGTAATACCAACAACTGAGGAATTATGTGTCGACAGCGATGCGGATGAATTTTGCGACGCTGTATTTTAATTTTTTACCCGACTACGGCAAAGCAAAAGGAGGATTATGATTTTGACAGGTTATGTATGTATGTATGTATGTTCATCTGTTCCCTCGTAACTTCTAAACTACTTATTTCAATTCGACAAATGACATATCATTAGAAGCGTCTTAATTGTCCGCTGGTTATAGGCTATATGTAGTTTCACAAAATCTAATGTGCCGCCCTCTAGCGGACAAAATATACAGAGTAAAAAAATAAAGTTAAGATAAATATGCCGTGTTTGGTATCATTTGAAAGGGCTTAACTTGTACATTTTGAATATATATATATTACTAGCATTTGCTTGTGACTTTACCTGTATTCATGGGCTGATTGCATATAATTCACATCTTTTCGTTCATAGATAGCTTCTTTACTACTTATCAGAATAAGACCACTGCAGAACCATTAGAAGGGCCTTGATATTCTGTTGGTTATGAGCTATAAAGCTTGTCACCAAATTTAGTATTACGCCCTCTAGCGGACAAAAAGTTCAATGTTAATATAAAATTAAAATAAATATACCTTATTTGGTATCATCTGAAAGAGCTTCACAAGTACTTTATGTTTGTACATAATCCCTAGTAATGCTTCGTAGAAATTTGAATGTAAACCAGGGTTTGGTAAACGGAGCGATGGGAGTGGTGAAGGCCTTCAAATGGCCTGCTCTTCGGCGCGATCAGTTGGAACAGGAGAACAGCCAAGCGCTGTTCTCATACAATTTGACGACGCATCCATAAAAGCAGATATTAACGGACTTATCAAAATCGAGCCTTGCCTCACTGAATTTGACGGCTTGAGGGGGTCTGGGCAAATTCAGCGTAAAATGCTCCCGCTGATTCTTTCTTGGGGTTGTACTGTACATAAATTACAAGGTTGTACTCTAGATAAAAAAGTTATCGATCTAGGAAAGTCATTGTTTGCTAAAGGACAGGCCTATGTCGCTCTCAGTAGAGTTAAAACCATAGAGGGATTATTTATAAGTGCCTTGGATCATAATAAATTACTTAAAAATCCACATGACAGTCGATCGTTAGCAGAATTAGATAGATTAAGAAATCTTCCCAGGTCCTCTTAATATATGTTTTTTTTTTTAATTATAAACTAGTGCTGGACTGCAATCCCGCCTGATGGTAAGCAGTGACGCAATCGTTGATGGTAAAGTGCACTAGTTTATTAAGCCTATTCACTTAAATAACTTAGGAATAGCAAGGATGACGGCAGTTGAGCGAGGTGATGCAATGTTAAACCCAAGACCAACACGACCAACGATGCTGCGCCAGAGCACCAAACTTCCGACACAACAACATTTGGCGCATCTTACTCGCCACACAACGCAACACAACTGCTCAGACCCGTCCTCCGTACGGCTTCACCAGACATCATGCTGGAATACGACGAATCGCTTGGCGGCAAGACTTTATCTGATGGGTGGTAACTTCTGCCGGCAGCCGATGTTATGGCCTACCAACGTTAGAAAAACATCCAATCTATTTATACTAACGACCTCATCCACTAATTCATGACACATTCGCTGCCATCGACGCAAATGTGCGTCGCCACTACGAAAAACCGGGAGCTTCATACGGGGAAACCGTTGCTATACGCGCTACGATCCAAGCGCTATGAAATAGTAAAATAGGACATCTCTACATATTACTATACGCCGATAAGTCAAAAGAGATGTCGTATGTTAACTACCTAGTTTTTAGTTCGTCAATTTAACTTTTGTTAATATTATGCGCCACAAATACACTTTAACACCAAAATAGTACAAATAATAAAAAGTAAAAAAACTAAACCCAACTACGACAAAAAACGACGCTGAAAAAGTATAAAACAAGATTTTCAGAATACTGAACTGAACAAAGTTGCTAATGCAGTTGCAAGTAAATGGACACAGTAGACTCTACCAAGATGCGTGCATGTGATGATGCAATATTCACTATGTAGAGATAAATTTTCATGTTTGGAAAGGCGTAGTCACACGTTACATATATCTACCTACCGTAGCACTTTGATAACGTGTGACTGCGGTTTTCCAAACATGAAAATTTATCTCTAAATAGTGAATATTGCATACTTCAGAATAGTATTGTAAGACATTATTGTCAATTTACAACGAAGGCATCTTGGTAGAGTCTACTGTGTCCATTTACTTGCAACTATATTAGCAACTTTGTCTAGTTCAGTATTCTGAAAATCTTGTTTTATAATTTTTCAGCGTCGTTTTTTGTCGTAGTTGGGTTTTAGTTTTTTTACTTTTTATTATGTTAAGTTAGCAGTTAATAGTTATTAATTAATTAAATATGATTGACGACAGCCTCTATGGCGTAGCGGTAAGGAACACGGCCGCTGCGCAAGGAGGCGCGAGTTCAATCCCCGCGCAGTGCAAATATTTGTATGCATATGAATATTTGCACTGGTCTGGTCGTGCCCCGGAAAGCACGGTAAGCCGTTGATCCCAGTTGCCATAGGAATATCTAGTGGCAGTCGTAACTGGTTGTTGGAGCTCGGAGCCCAACAACTGCAATGCTTCGATATCACCTTCGGGTTGTGGAGGTCAGACGGCAGTGGCTCCACGGAAAATATCGAAGTTTAGCCAAAACCAACAGTTAGACTAGTAAAGTGAACCCCAGACTCCAAAGTTTCGGATGCGACTAGGATTAACGTTGATGTGATGATGAATTAATTATGTATGATTGTTATATGCTAGCATATAACTTTTTATGTACCATTTATATTTATTCGCAATAAGTGTCTATTTCAAACAACCAACAATTACTGTATTCATTGTTTTAGTTTATTGTGTGTGACACGGGTGATTCATCGAAGAATATACTAGTACCATCTGTCTTTTTGTACATACTTGAGAGGAATCTATCTTTAAAAAGAATGTCACGTTGTGACAGTGATCAAAAATGTCATAAAAATCAGCTCCAGAAATCTTAGTGGAGGCCGTTATTGAGTAGGTTATTATCACCAATCCGATAATCTCGTAAAATTATTAAATGATTAGGTATGACACACACACAGTACACTGTAGTATGACAGTACACTGTAGACTACCTACATTATTTCTCTCTCCTTCCCCTTACTATTCCATCCAAAGGTTGTCTGTAAAAGATCGCTCTTAGCGATAAGACCGCCCATTGTGTCACCCTTTGTAAAAATTTTATATTTATGTTTTTGTAATCTTTATGGTGTACATAATAAAGAGTATTCTATTCTATGACTATAGTTATATAACGAGTAACCACTGCTGAGCTAAAAGCCGTTAAACATGTACATTCCATAATGTATTACAAAGCTTTCTTCATTTGTTTCTTCCGAAAGCACTATTAAAATAAAATGTTGCAAAGTGCAATCTACCGTTCTATTTTCTTTTCTTGCACTGAAGCCGTGCAAAACCTATGTTTTATTTTGACTGAAACCATTTTTCAGACATGTAAAGGTATACGTGCATTGTAGAGGGAGTTTCTACAGAAATATCCCGTCTTTTGCTATTTGTTTGGAAGATAGAAATTATGGAAAAAATCTTTTATAATAATATCTAAGAGTGAGAGGAATTTGGTCGGCATTAATATTATAATTAATTATATATATAATTATCTATGTACAAAATTTGTAAAAGAACAAAAGCGGAACATCCTATGGACAATGGACATAATCATAAGACTAGAAAGTGTGATTTTAGCCAATGGTCCAATAAAATGAAAAGACGACTAAAGGTTATTTCTACTAAAAACATTAAAATAAGTCAAAAACGTGACTAATAAACATTTACGCACATGACCCATCCTGGCAAAATTCAAATCATATACCAAAACATTAAGATATAGTTTTGATAAAATAAATCTATTTTAATTAATTGTAATTGTGCTAATTAGAACGCTGTAACGTTTTAAGAACAATTATCTCAACAATAGAAACGCAGGTACAGTCACTATCTTAGGAACAAGGAATTTTACCAATAATTATTTAAATAAAAATAAAATATCTCGAAATTCAAAATAATAATTATTATTCCAACACAAAAAATCAAGTATTCAACACCCTAACCCAATAATGTAATAAACATAACAACGAAGTAACTTTCAGAAAACCTTGAATTTTCTACTAAATAATTAATCCAATTTAAAACTAGGTACGAACCTGATCAGCAACTTTGTGAAGCCACACAAAATAATAATGAAAAAAAAAACAAAACAATAGTCACAGAAAACACAACACTAATTTGTCAAAAATAAATATAATTGAAATTATATTATACACACTACACGTAGATATTTACACAGATATAAATATTTAAAATTGGTACGCGAACGGGCGATTCGTAGTCGATTAGACGTGGCGTCCGTAGCAAGGGTCTACGCGGCACTGCTGCTACGGCGGACAGTACCTACCTACAAACGAAGTGCGCACGCTTAGGCTCGCTACAGATGGTGCGATTGGGGTACACCCGCGCGGTTTCCCATATGTCGAGAGTTTTGGTGAAAATCCTTTTGGCATTTCGATTTGTTGATAAGATGGGTTGTGAAAAAAATTACTTGGAAAAAAACTTAAATAGAAACACAAAGAAAACCTTAAAGCAAACCTTTTAGAATTTAAAATTGATATTTTCGTGATATTGTAGAACCTAAAGCAAATGTTGGTTTGAATATTGACATGAAAACAAGAAATAAGTTTTAGTTACAGCTAAGGCTACAGGACAATCAGCCATCTCATATTTAAACCGGTATTTTAATGATCATAATATAATTTATAGGAATGAATTATTCATGAAATGGATTCTCTAAGCAACACCAATTTGCTGTGTTAAAGCCATCTCATACAACTGTTAGAAAACGTCAGTCAATCAACGGTGAATTTACATTATTTTATATAATTAGTTATGAAATGTTACAGGGCTTAAATCTAGTGGGAGCTAGCTCAACCAACAGAAGCAGAAATGTTGACTTCTTTACGTTGTTTTTCTTCATCGCTGCTTCGTTATATAAAGCGCCTTGTTTGCTCTTAGCAGAGCGTAAGGGCATGTCCGACTCTTCACTGACCAAAACTTACCCGTGTTCCATCACTTGCCTGTGCGCCAGAGATACCATTTCTTTTTTAGCCAACCTGCAACCTTAACCCAGACGGCATCGGTCTTAGTGGACTCGATCGCGTTGTGCTGACATCTCTTTCAGACGCGCGTGAAACACAACGCGCGGTCGTCCCGGGCCTGGTTCTTACTGGCAAGCCCGCGCTTACGGTGGCCGGGAGCTCAATGTTGTCTATCGACCAAGGCGTCTTCTGACAGTACTCCTTGCAGCAGTGACGTGAGGGCGCTGGAATTCCCGCTCCCTCACGCGCTCCGTCTCCTCCTTTGTCAACATTACTGCTTCGCAGAAGGAGGTGACGGCCTGCCATGCACTCTCGCTCCGGAACATGGCATGGACCAGGGCCGGACGCGAGAGATCACCGCCACGAGGATATGGTGGTGCTCTACCCAAGCCGGGCATACCTCCACCGTGTCCTCAGACTATATCGATGCATTAGTTCATAATGACAATTCTACGAATATTAGATTTGTGAGGAGAGCTTTTTTTGGAGTTTACTCCTTAGGAGCGATTTTCATATATAAGGCGCCCGGTATGAGAAAAATCCGAGAGGTAAAACCTACTAACGAGTAACGAATTTTAAGCGTTACTATTTTAGTGCGCACCTTAGGTGCGCAACTTTCTAATCTAAAAAGTGGCATGATTATCTTTTTACAACTATATTTTGTTAGTTATTAAGATAATGTTATATTTAAAAAAATATAATTATAATAATTAAAAAAAATGTTTATAAAAAATTTTTTATTATCAACTTTCTTAAAATTTTCATAAATATGCATTTATAAATTTTTAAATTTTTTATGATTTATTTTATAAATAATTTTTAAAATAATAATAATAATATTTTTTTAAATACTTTTTTTTAAATACATATTATAAAAATTATAAAAATATTATAACTCCAGTCGTGTGTCGGAGCTGACACACACACACTTTTTTATTTTAATAACTAGCTGACCCGGCAGACTTCGTACTGCCTCATCGATAAATAAAAGACCTAATCTTTTGTATAAAATGATTTTAAAACAAACAAATCGAATCCGTATTTAATAAAAAAGCATTTATTGAATAAAGCATGAAGCTTTATTATTATTTTCGATACATCATGTTGCTTACTTAGAAAACAGAGTTTTCCTGAAATACTGGCTATTTATAAGGTTTAAATTTGATATTCACAGACACACACTGTTAAAATACAATCTGTTAATTAATTTAAAGCTTTCTCATAAACTATATTTTTTGTTTTGTTTTGTAGTGCGTAAATAAACAAAGAAGACGGTTTTCCGACGCGCGAACACGCGACGTATAATTGTCCATGCGCGAAACAGGGAAACTCCAAGTTGATTCCACAAACTTCTAACGACTGTCCTTGCGATTTATTTATGGTCATCGCAAAGGCCAGACGTACTGGAAATTGTAAGCGTTTAAAATCGAATGGTAAGTCCGTTGGAATCATCGGTATCCGCGGGATCAAGACATCCTCTCCTTTGTATTTTCCTTTTATGATTGTCGCCTCAATGACGTTATTCATCAGTCTTTTCACAGCCAGTCTTGTTCCATTGCATAGTCGAGGTTGATTAATGTTACGCAGCATGATGACAACTGATCCTACTTTTAACTGCAAATTGTGAGGTGGTAATCCAGGCAATTCCAGTGAATTTAAAAACTCAGTGGGATAGTTGATTACGTCATCCTGGTTCATTACGGTGTCGACTGATTTGAAGGAAACCAACTGTCCTGGAAAAAAATTCTGAATGGTCGCATTAAGATCCTCGACATCTTTATTTTTCGGTGCTAATATTGCTCGTTCACCCAGCCAATTATGGTTATTGAACTTTTGCGCTATATCTGGGAAAACTCGCTGAATAAGCTCCACTTTTGAGTCTGTGATGTGACAAAAATCTGTAGGTAATGTGATGAATCCGGTCGAGGTGTCCACTGCAACTTTATTATTTCCAATGTCTAACAACTGCTTCGCAAACACATTTGCAGTTTCATCTTGTTGCAAAAATACTCGCATGTTAGTTGTTAAGTGGAGTGTCTTTACGTACTGCCACAACTTTGATGATTTTAGGCATGCATTTAGTTCATCAGCAACAGTTGATCGGGGAATAACTGGAAGAGTCTGACGAAAATCACCTGACAACAGAATCATGGCCCCACCGAAAATATTTTGGTTGTCACGAAGATCTTTCAACGTTCTATCCAGTGCCTCCAGTGACCTCTTATGGGCCATTGTGCATTCATCCCAAACAATCAATTTGCATACCTGTAGGATCTTGGCCATTGCGCTATTTTTGGCGATGTTGCAAATTGGTGTTTCGGTGATTTGCATGTTTAGTGGTAATTTCAAGGCAGAATGTGCAGTTCGCCCGCCTTCTAGCAGAGTTGCAGCTATTCCAGATGAAGCCAACGCTAGAGCAACATCATTTCGCGATCTGATCCTCGCCAAAAGCAATGAAATTAAAAACGTTTTTCCGGTTCCTCCGGGAGCATCAAGGAAATAAATTCCACCAGATCCACTGTTCACAGCTTCTATCAAAGTGTCGTACGCAATTCTTTGTTGTTGATTTAATTGTGGAACATTTGTACGAACTGTTTCGGCCAATGCTTCAATGTCGTACTGATGTTCTCTTTGCAACTCGTGGTTTAATGCATCGTGCATATGACGATTGGGTGCTGTCATTCCCAAACACGACAATACTTTATTAACCATCAATAAACACATATCTTCTATCATGATCAATGTGTCATTGTAAATTTCTTCAGTCATTTGTAGTGTAGGATTCAAAGTTTGACGGCGCACACGATGCGAAACATCCTCAGACATATCATCTCTATACTTAACCCACAAATCTTTTGGATTCGAGGGGAAACATGTCGATATGATAATCGCAAACAATGTACGAATTTGATGCGGCGACGAAGATATTACGGAATCCTTGAGCGTATCATCCCAGTGCGAATCGTTCTCAAGTAAATATAATAGTTGACATGCCTCACGGTAAGTCGCACACAGCTGTCCATTAACTGTTCTCAGTTGTTTAAACGATGTCGGACCACGAACATTCACCAACAACAACCGCAAATAATAACATTCATCGTTATTTGGATGTACTGTGTAGATGCGACCCAGAGCATCTGAAGCAAATACATTTGGATTTCCTTCAACTGGTGTTCCTTGTTTTCGACGCTGAAACGATTTCGATGATGCGTTCCATGTGTAATAGCGTGGCATCTCAGCATACAGCAAAGTGCGAGCAAAATCATCAGTTTGACAGACTGTGAAGAAACTTGTTAATGTTGTCGACGGTGGATGTGCCGCCCTGTCTGCCGCGTTAGATTCATTAAAATAAACTCGTTGACCATTTTCTAAATGGACTGCCAAATGGACTACTGTAGGGTGTCTTTCATGGATCGCAAATGAAAAGATACGCCAAATAGCTTCATTTCATCATTTACATTGGTTACACCGAAGACAGCCATATCACTACCTTTATTAACATATTTACATATGTACTTTATCGACTTCACAGAATTACAATATTCCACATTGATGTGAGTCTCAAAAGCTTTGGACAATATTGGCGAGTATGGCACAATCCAACGATTGTCTACATCAACATTTTGTCCTCTTACCTTCACAACTACCGATCGCCCACTGTCTGCAACTGATCGCCGACGATACAATGGGTATCCATCATTTCCCGTTATGGTTTCAGCAAGCAGGTCTCTTGGGTATCGCTTGGAACACCTACCGTCGACCATACAGGGTGAATTGTAGTTGAAATGTCCGCAAGGTCCATGTATCATGTGTTTGGTAACTACTGCATGCAATTTTGGGTCAACTATTTCATCTGGAATTTCAGCTGAAATTATGGAATCAATCTCATCTGGCCTTATTTTGTCCACTAACCAGACTAAAATATGCGCATGTGGCAATCCACGCTTTTGCCATTCTACAGAGTACATCCAACAACGGACTCGGCCATACACACAATGCTTTATTAAGAAATTCATGAGAGATTTTAATTTTTGTTTAAAAACTCTGGCAGTTATGTCATGTCTATCAACTGGTGTTTGGCTATGTAGTAATTCCTTCTCGATTTCGGACCATTTTGGGTTACATGTGAATGTAACAAATAAGTCTGGGCGGCCATAATGCCTAACATATGACATAGCATCCTGAGCATATTCATGCATGTGGCGTGGGCTTCCTATATAAGTAGCTGGCAAAATTGTCATTCTTCCTACATTATTCACATTGCCATCAGCATTTATAGCATCGCGGAGATGGATGTATTCCTCTGACCGTAGCCGTCGTTGGTTCAAACGGATGTATGTCAATCGTTCAGTCTCAATTTTGACATACATGTCAACTGCAAACTGATGAAAAAGTCGTTGACACATCAAAATATGATTTACTTCACCTTGACGGATCATGAGTCTGTATGAATAGAAATTCATAGCACTAACTTTTTTGTTGGTTTCAGCACCTGCAATCAAAAATGATAAATGTTTAAATTGTTACTTAGATGAATTGAATTTAAAAATATTATTTAATCTTGTTCAATTCATTTACCTGTTACTTGATTTACCATTTTGATATTAAAATGGTATCCATCTTCCCCCTGCCAGAAGATCAAAGGATATTGTAGTGCATCATAACTCCTGTGTGTTTCAGATACACGTTTTAAATCACTATTCCGACGATGAAGCACAATATCTCTAGATTGTAAATTTTCTCCCACAATGACAACAGCCACTTCATCAATGGTAGGTGAATTGAACCTCCTTGTGTGTTCACCGGCAGGTGTTTTGTCAGCTCGAATAATAATATTATGGCTATCAGATGGCATCCGATCCAATGCTATTTTGAACATGTTTACTAAATTGTTATTTTGATGAAGAAACATTTGTAATTGTTGGACAATGGTTCTCTTCACTGTTGGATTGTGAGCACAACGATTATTAATTTCCGCATCTGAATTGCCCATAAAATAATTTGTAAAAATTGATGATCTGCATCAGGTAGTGGTAACAGAGTTCCCAGTAAGTGATAAATTTGTCCTTGTATCTGTAATTTTTAAAAATTTGTCCATTAATTATTTCCGATATATATATTTTAGTACAAACTTGAATAATATAAAAAAATATTCTTATATAATACCTTGAAAGTGGGCATGAAATTGTCTTGTATAATATGTGTAGCACCAAATGATGTCATCTGGAAACAGTTGTTATATTTCTGAATGTTGGTCAAGAAGTGCTTAGAATCATTTCCAATCCCAGAAACTAAAGAGCGTAAAGGATCTGGTGGTGGGACCAATTGTGGCAATTTTACTTTGCCTTCAGCACAACACAATCCAGTAGATTCACCAGTGTATTTTAACGCCTTACAATATTTACAAATTGTTTTCATTTCCCCAATTGTTACCGATTTGTCGGCACAATAATCAATTGCCGGATCATAGTGGAATGCAGCTCGTTCAAGAATCACAGGAGCACTGCGTCTGCGGATTCGCTCAATTTCATTATGTCTAGCTTGCTGTTGTTGTGTTTGATGTGCACGAACTCGTTGCATTCTAAGCCTATCTCCTACATTGTCACTCACTAAAGAACGCAATTCTGACATAGCAATACGACTATTTTCTAGATCTGTCTGTCTCTGGTCATCAGTGCGGTTAGCACGTGAGGCAGCTCTTCGCACATTTGATTGACTACGACGACCTAAGTCAGGTCGTCTTCTCCTCGGCATCGTAAATTGTAATTATTCAAAGTGAGATAATTTCCCGCTCATTTAGCAGTAAAGTGTCACTATCACAAAAAAGAGCACATTACTTGGAATATCACTATCACAAAGGATCACCAAAGTAAAGAAAGTTCTCGCGCACGTAGCCACAAAGATAGATATAATATCGTAATACTTTTTTCCGTGCTCTGAAATGCGACAGGATGGATTGACATATTAGTTGGTTGTCAAATCTAATGTCAAATATTATGATTACGTTCAGATTGTTGAGTTTCAGAACGCGATATTAGATCCTCTAACGCGCACGCGAATTTGAACTTTATGCAGCGGTAATAAATTACAAATTGACTCTCCATTTTATTTAGAAAACGTTTGTATGGGAAATAGAAAAATGCTGTTTTGAGGATTTTTCCTGCAGTTATTCGAATTTTTCTCACCTTTTAAACCTTCCCTAGACCTCCACGAATAATTCAAGACATATCTATGATCCCAATTGATATGCCATTTGAGTTCAAACGATTACAATATCCTGTGCGTTTATCATTAATGAATGAACTCCATTGTTTCGGCTTCTCCTACATTTTTGTGCTACCCTGGTACCTTGCACCTCCTCAAAGTAGGCAAAATAAAACTTCATCCATGTAATATTAGATTAATAAATGATGAATGAGCTTCATTGTTTCGACTTATCCTACACTTTTGTGCTACCCTGGTACCATACACCGTACATCTTTAAAAAAAAAGTCTCACCCGTTGATGCATTCGGTTAAAGCAAGAAATCCATACTAATATTATAAATGCGAAAGTAACTCTGTCTGTCTGTCCGTCTATCTGTCTGTCTGTCTGTCTGTCTGTTACGCTTTCCCGCTTAAACCTCTCAACCGATTTTGATGAAATTTGGCACAAACAATCTTTAGACCCTGAGAAAGAACATATTCTACCTTTTATCCCGGAAAAGTTTGATGTTCCCGAGGGAAATCTAAAAAGCGCGATATAACCGAACTCCACGTGGGCGAAGCCGCGGGCGGAAAGCTATATTAAACGAATTTAAACTTTATGCAGCGGTAATAAATTACAATTTTTTTAAAAAATTCAATTGAATGAGCTTCATTGTTTCGACTTCTACACTTTTATGCGACCCACCTTGCAATTCCTCAAAGTAGGCAAAATAAAACTTCATCCATGTAATATTAGATTATGATGAGAGCTTCATTGTTTCGACTTCTACACTTTTGTGCGACCCTGGTACCTTGCAACTCCTCAAAGTAGGCAAAATAAAACTTCATCCATGTAAAATTAGATTAATAATGATGAATGAGCTTCATTGTTTCGACTTCTACACTTTTGTGCGACCCTGGTACTTTCTATGCAATTTTGTCGCGTTCGCGATTCACTTTCACTTTTGTTGAGTTTCAGAACGCGATATTAGATCCTTTAACGCGCACGCGAATTTAAACTTTATGCAGCGGTAATAAATTACAAATTAACTCTCCATTTTATTTAGAAAACGTTTGTATGGGAAATAGAAAAAGGCTGTTTTGAGGATTTTCCCGGCAGTTATTCGAATTTTTCTCACCTTTTAAAGCTTCCCTAGACCTCCACGAATAATTCAAGACCAAGATAAGATAAATCCGTTCAGCCGTTCTCGAGTTTTAGCGAGACTAACGAACAGCAATTCATTTTTATATATATAGATTATGAACTAGTGCAAGGCAGACCTCAACCGTACGCTCCACTGTTTCCTCGGGGTAAAGCGCCTTCCTGCCAATTATTTCTGTGTAAGTTAAGTGAAGTGAAGACTGTGAAAACGAATGCGTACGATTACGTACGAAATACATGAGATTGTAGTTGTCATGCTAACGGATAAAGACTATACTTTGACGGCACAGTTGGCGCAGAGGTTAAGCTGATGCTTTGCGTGTCGTTCGGCGGACGGAATAAATATTTCTATGACCTACAAGTAGCTGTTCCGGGTCTGGCTACTTGTGTTTGTGATTTTATGTTTATAAACGCACCCACGATACAGGTAAAATTCCAAGTACGGGGGCAAAGTTTTCTCAAAAAAAGAATAAAATAAACATGAGATAGCTGCAGTGTCTATCACTTAGCATTCGTTTTTACTAGCTTTCCGCCCGCGGCTTCGCCCGCGTGGAGTTCGGTTATATAGCGCTTTTTAGATTTCCCTCTGGAGTATCAATTTTTTCCGGGATAAAAGGTACCCTATTATTAATCCGGACTTCTATCTTTACGCCTGCAAAATTTCAAAGCAATCGGTTCAGTAGGTACGGCGTGAAAGCGGAAACAACAAACAAACAAACTCGCTTTCCCATTTATACTAATCATCATCATCATCATCCCAGCGTTAATCCCAGTCGCATCCGCAGCCTTTTCAGCTTTGGAGTCTGGGGTCCGCTTTACCAGTCCAACTGCTGATATGGCTAAACTTCGACATTTTCCGTGAAGCGACTGCCGTCTGACCTCCACAACCCGAAGGCGACATCGAAGCATTGCAGTTAGACCAATTGTTGGATTTTTGAGGGCTACAACGACCCGTAACGACTGCCACTAGATGTTCGTATGGCAACCGGGACCAACGGCTTAACGTGCTTTCCGAGGCACGACCAGACCAGTGCAAATGTTCATATTCATGCATACAAATACTTGCACTGTGCGGGGATCGAACCCGCGCCACCTTGCGTAGCGGCCGCGTCCGCTACCGCTACGCCACGGAGGCTGTCATTTCCCATTTATACTATTAGTAAAGATTTATTAAGTAAGAATAACAGCTACGAAATCACGCTGATTCTAACCCACCAATATATTAATTAACTAGCTTTCCGCCCGCGGCTTCGCCCGCGTAAATTTCGGTTATATCGCGCTTTTTAGATTTTCTTCGGGAACATCAAATTTTTCCGGGATAAAAGATAGCCTATGTCCTTTCTCAGGGTCTAAAGATTGTCTGTGCCAAATTTCATCAAAATCGGTTGAGAGGTTTAAGCGGGAAAGCGTAACAGACAGACAGACAGACCGACAGACAGACAGACCGACAGACAGACAGAGTTACTTTCGCATTTATAATATTAGTATGGATTGATTGACTTATATAAATTACCACCAAACATTGTTAGTGAGTATCTAAAAACTGTGATTGTGAAAAAAATGTTTTTGCCCAAATCCGAAAAATCATAACAACCTACTTAGTTGGTCGCGTGATAAAATTACTTAATCTTCATTACGTTCTCTACAAATGGCCAGTTGTTAGTTCTTATCACGCTTTCATCGAAGTGAGTCCGTGCTCGTGTAAGATAACATCTGAGTTACTTGCTAATATTATAATGTATTAGATTGATGTTTTTATTAATAATGAGTAGAAGCAATGGCCCATAGGACCGATGCCCGAAGGGGCCGACGAGTTCCCGAGTGGCGACCACGCACCGGAAGACGCAGCGTGGGTTAGCCTCCGACAAAGTGGACCGACGACCTGGTAAGGGTCGCGGGAAACCGCTGGATGCGGGAGGCACAGAAACGGTCTTTGTGGAGATCCTTAGGGAGACGGACGGACGTTGACGTTGGACGTCTTTCAGCAAAAAAAACACGGGTTACTGAAGTTGCTCAAAAAGCCGCTAAGCCAAAGTGACAGTGGGCTATAATTACGCCCGATTATGACCTACGCTTGTCCAGTTTTCGCACATGCCAAGCCACGTCATATCCATAGGATGCAAGTAGTCTAAAACGGATTCCTCCGTAAACCCACAAACGCCCCTTGGTTCGTTTGAAATGAGATCCTCCATCTTGATTTCAAAATCCCCACCATCCAGCAGTTCATGAAACGCCTTTCCAAGCGTTTCTTTGACACTGCTGCCAAGCACTGCAATCCTCTTATAGCAGCGGTTGTCAATTACACTCCCTCCACCATCTGCCGACTTCGCCGCCCTCGGCATGCCCTCACAGACCCCGATGACCCCATTACACTCCTCCAAGAGGCCAATAGGGCCACCAGCACATTACACAAAAACAGACCGACCTGCCGACCTCGCCGCCGACCTCCATCGCGACGCGCTCCACGTAGTAATCCCCTCCCCCGTCCCTTGTCCGATGAAGGCCAGCCCGCGCCGCAGCTGAGCCAGTAATATCATAATGTCCCATCAATGACCTCTGAGTTTGTTTCGGCGTTTCTTCTCAGAGCTAGTACTAGGAAACGTCATGGTCAACAAACCATTAAGAACACCGAATGTGTTCTTAATGGTTTGTTGACCATGACGTTTCGTAGACGTTTCAACCTTCAACGTTCGACGTTTCGTTGGATCGAATATCGAGCCGTCCAGCGACGCCCTAAGCCGAAGTTCGTACCCCACAGGGGGTGCCCTTAGTGCGTAGTCGCCTAATTTTAATTTAGTTTTAAGTTCCCCAGGCTGGAGGCTTTAATTTTAATTAAGGCATCCACAGGAAAGTCCGATTAAGTAGTTACGATCTCCTAGTAGCCACCTACGAGATGCCATATCAAAAAAAAAAAAAACAGTGGGCTAACCACATATGCTATATGCCCAGGTGCCGTGGGCCAAAATAACCACAGTCTGGAGCTCAGATAGCTACAAGGCGTCGAGGCAGACTCCGCAGAATGTGATGAGATGAGCTGGAGAATACAAACGACCAGTGTAACTTAATCTTGGATCAAAAGAACTGGAAGTCATGGGGAGAGGCCTTTGCTCAACAGTCGGATGATGCAGGCTAACATTAAGCAAGGTCCAATTCAGAACTGCCAGGTCCGCGGGTTGATTAAAAGAGATACCATGGTCCTTGACGCACAGGCAACTGCAGGAATACTCGTGGTCCATGCGCACGTGACTCTTCGTGTTACCAGTTTTCATAGTTTAATTCACAAACTAATAGTTCAATAATGCCCCAAAGCAGTAATTCCTAATTCATTTATGTAGCGGACTCATTATGATTCAAATTAGACTAAATTCAGCTTGTTGTCATCAGCCAGAGCTGATGGTTGTTCGAAAGAGGTATCGTGTCCCCTGGCGAAGCAGTGAAGCTGGCAAAGGCGGAGGTGGAGCGCGTGAGGGAGCGAGAATCTCAGTGCCCTTAGGCCACTAGCCGCCGTAGATGCCCTGGTCGGGAGACAACGTCGAACTCCCGGCCACTGTAGGCAAGGGCTTGCGGTAAGGACCAGGCCCGAGTCGACAGCGCGGTGTGTTTTATCGCGCACCTCAAAGAGATATCAGCACATCGTGACGGGGTTCACGTAGACCGATACCTTTTTGGTAAGGGTTGTGATCAGTCAGTAAAAGTCTTACGTGCCCTTCCACTCCGCCCAGAACGAAAGAGATCATTTAATGACTTCCCATCCGGAAAAAGGCCCATTTCAGCTGCCTCTCCAACCTTATTCTAAGTCTAGAAACACCATTTCCTGGCCCTCTCCACATTGCCGAACTGATCAAAGAAGAAAAGCCACTAAAACCTATCGACTTCTGTTATCGAGGTGAAGAGGAGATAGTCAATGTACTGGTTTGTATCAGCCTCTGTGTTATGGCCGTATCTTACTCTGTTGAGAGAAAAAGGGGTTATCGGATGCTAATAATACTAGAAGCAATACTTCCTTGTTACTTAAACAAATACAATTGCCCACCTTCAACCATGAGGGACAGACTGAGAAAGAAATCTTCCAACAACTAGCTACTACCATAAAGATGCTTGCATAAATAACTGTGAAAGACTTTCTAAATATTACAATTATCACTGATTGTACTACTGCATAATATTTCTTGACTTTGACCTGTTTCGCTTATCTTTTTACTACAAGAACAATCTATCTATTTCCTTTCTGTTCTACAAGACTACTAAAATTTTCTCGCTCTAACAGAAGCTTTTTTTTCATTGATTAGGAACCGTCTTCACCAAGTGAGTAATTATAACGCCACAACAACACTGACAAGTGGTTTACTTTACACCTCGACTCACTTTGTGACGAGGAAATTCAAAAGAATCCTCTATAATTTATGCAGCCGACTGCATTTCGTGATTGGCGCCTTCGAAATGATTATTAGTTATTTATTCAAATTAGGCTAAGTATAAGGGCTTTTCCACGTCAAAATTACATAAGACAGTCCCTCAAAAGTTGTCTGTTCAGTTACTACAACTTCCTTCGATATATGATATAATAGTAAGCATGCAAGTCTGTTAAAATTAAGACGCAGAACATCAAACTAAGCCGTTTGCCGTAATATGTACATTAACTAGCCACGGCAATGTACTAATCAATATTAATGTAGTCCTCGCTAGTCACTAGTGTGTATCGAAGGGCGTTAAGAGGGAACTCAAGTGGTGCTTTCTCTATACAATATGTAAAGAAAACCCTGTCCGATCCGTGAAGGTATTGTTAGGTATCGTTAACTGATTCTAATAATGCCTTCAAAGCTGGGCTAAACTTAAAAAAAAATCCCCCAAAAAACATAAATATTATTTCGAAAAAGCGAGGTAACTTAATGCATGTGCAGTAGACAACCCGATAGCCCCGCCCCCCTTCACCCGCGCATGTACACGCGGGTGAAGGGGGGCGGGGCATGCGGCACGTGGTCGCATCGCTATTCGCTCCGTCACAAATGGTGTTGTCAGTTTTTTAAAAATGACCAAATTTCGGGGAAATTGGAATTAATACCCGGGAAAAAAAGATTATTTCAAAATTCATTATTATTGTTACTGTGATGATTATGTAAAATTTTATATTATATTTGGTCAAGTGTTTACCTAACCTTTATTATCCTTATGGGTCGGACAGGGTTTTCTTTACATATTGTATAAACGTATTCCGCTGTTCTTCGTGGATCATGATTTTAGAGCAATTTTTTTTTCTACAATTTTACACCGTGATATACGTGCCCCTATCATTTGTTTTTTTCTAAAACTTAATTAATAAAAGAAATACGATACTTCAAAATCGCGAAATATAAACTATTTTTACCGTGATGCTCAGATGACTATTAGACAAACGTGATAAGTTTTTGACAAAAAAGGAAATAATAGGAGCATAGGTATACTTTTCTTCTAAATTTTGATATAAAAATAATTGAGAACTGTAGTGTTTTGAAAAAGAAAACAGCGGAATACGAAACATCTTTCGGTCAACGTTTTTCTAGGTAAAATCATCCTGAGCTGCAACTGTCCTTTTCGCACTTTACCGGGAGAGGTTGGAAGCAGCGCGACGGCAATAGTTCCTTCAAATACCTATTTTCCAAATTCCTCGGCGCTGGAGTTCCTCTGAAGTCACTAGATTTTATGCGAATGAGTAGCCTTACAGTTATATAAAACAATCAAATGTCCAACACCCGGCCAGGGCGGGCTTGTGAGCGGCGAGCTACCCGCTGCAGGTAAGGACTAGGCCCAGATCAACTGCGTTTAACACACCCTTTTGCTTCGTCCAGACCAGGAAAGGTAGTTTGATGATTTAATACAAATAAAAAGGTTGAAAGTCTGGGGTAGGTGTTATGTCAGTAGATATTAATATTATTAGCCATCATTTCTGTCATTATCCAAATTTCATTGGTGTTCAAAAAAAATTACATTATTTTATTGTATTGTATATGAGTCAGTATTATTTGAAATAAATGATGATTAGATTTGATTATTTTAAGTTACATAAATATCAGCTTTATCTATGTTGAAATCAGAATATGTATAAAATTTGTAAAAGATGTTTGAAATTGTATCGTAAGCTGAACTTTATCGTTAAGGAATTAAAGCTATTTTTCAAAAACTTATATTAGCTTACAAGTTTGACGAATTTCTATGCATTCGCTAAACATGTAGGTAAGCAAATATAATTGCGAACGTTGATTATATATCACACATCTAACACGCAATCCATTCATCGTTTCTTGTGTAATCTTCTACTCGATTTATACCATATCGATTTTATCCTTTTTTACTCAAAACTTTCTTCACGGCATTTTCCTCATTTTTCCTCATCGCGTTCCCATATCATGACAGCCGAATATCACACGTCTTTTCAGTCGCCGGCATTGATATAATATTAAACAGATATGATATGCTCTAACAAATTAACCAAAATAAATGTGCCGATCGGAGCAGCAGCACGCACATGCATTTTTTTAATTCTGCGTATATTTCACACGTTGGCACAGTGTGAGTGACATGGGGCGCTATCTAAAGCATAGAGAAGAAAAAGATGGCTAGAGTTTGTCGTTTGCGCTTAAATAGAATCTACGAAAACTAAAACGACTTGCTGGACTTACCTCCTTTTGTACGCTTCATTTTCAGTGCGCTAGTGACGTATCTACCTTAGTTTAATATTATATCAATGGTCGTCGGTGTCAATTTCAAACTTTCATCTTGGATACTCATTTCTTATTCTATCCATACGCCACTCTCCTTATCTTATATCGATATTCTCCGTTATACATAAAAGTTGCCTAATGTTAAATAGATTGTTTATGGAGTTACGACGTTTAAACGTCAACTTCGATATTCGTTTTCACTCTAACGGCAATAGGGATGTATCCAAGGTATGAAAATCAAAAAAATAAATTAGTCCGTCTTATTAGTCAGATTATGAAAAAAATTAAGACCCGTATTTTTTATATTGTCGAAATGAGATATAGCGTATTGAAGTAACGGAGTGGGGGCCAGAGATGCGATTTATTTGAAATACTTCTATTTAAAATGCAAATACAAAATGCAAAATAGCTATTTTGTATTTAAATGCTTTTTACTAAAAGCATTTTGTATTTTATTTGAAATACCTTTCGAGATATATTTTGTATTTTTAATATTCATTTCAAAATGCAAAATACTTTGTGATAAAGTTTAGCCAATATTACGAGTAAAACAAAATAAAATTTATGAGCGAATGACGTCTGTATTGCCATTATTCCATATTTTTACTTCTTCTCCTTCTTCTTTACGATCAAGTATTGAATACTACTTCAACTCTTGATCAATGGCCCCTGTGGAATAGTTACTAGTGTTAGTTAATTTTGCCAATAACACGTGTAACGAATTATAGAATTTTTTTGAAAATTTGATTTCACTATAATGGCGGATATCGCCAATGACAGTTGAAAAAAAAAACATTTTTTGCTTCTTTGGTCAGGTTTTTTGGCGGGAAAGTCAAGCAGAGTGTCACGCTCATTTTTCATTGGACTTTTAAAATTATTTATAGTGTTGTTTACTAAATAAAAGCGCGTGATTTATGTAGTAAAAAGTGCATTCAGTGAATAATTTATAAAAAACATTGAAATATTGCAGCATAGTGGCCACATCATGACTTTACCCCAAACCCCTCCTATAGTGGGATTTTTAATTTGAGTCAGAAAAATGACAAGGGCTAGTGTCACTGATATGAATATGGGTGACCCGCTACAATAGTGATGTTCGGCAATCAATAGACTTAGACATTTCTTCTTCTTCAGCCTATAGATGTCCACTGCTGAACAAAGGCCTCCCCGAGACTTTCCACGATGACCGGTCTTGTGCTGCCCGCATCCATCGGCTTCCCGCGACCTTCACCAGGTCATCGGTCCACCTTATTGTTAGACATTTTATCATCAACCTTTTATCGTCCCACTGCTGGGCACAGGTCTCCTCCCATACAGAGAAGAATTGAGCATAATCACCACGCTTGCTCAATGCGGGTTGGCGATTTCAGACTTAAAGTCCAGGTTTCCTTAAAATGTTTTCCTTCACCTTCAGTCATTGGTGTCCAATATATACTTAGAAAGTACATATAACTATAGAAAAGTTACATTGGTACTTGCCTGACCTGGAATCGAACCCGCGCACTCATACTTGAGAGGCTGGTGTTTTAACCACTAGGCCACCACGACATTTTTACATTTAGTCTTGCATTATTTCATTAGGTATCAAAGCGGTTTTTTATTGTAAATATGTAATACATACCGTATTTAACAATATGATTTTAGAAATATGGGCCTTACCAGCATATTAAACTCACTACAACATTATCACAAGAGCTGGGGAAAAAATGTTTAAAGAGATTCAGAGCAATTAAGAAATAATACAAATCATTTTATACGTTTTTATTCGTTACTTTTTTATTGATTACCACTCGAATCAGAATCAGTTACATTTATAAATTATGAATCCGTACATTCATCCATGATGTGGTCGAGTTGACACATTTCATCTTCAACTTTTATGGCATGATTGATGCACTTCTCCAATTTTCCGGTGTCAAGTTTTGTTTTTCCTGGCGACGTACTCCTTTGCTTGAGCCCAAACTAAGGTCCGTATTACAGAACGTCACTCAAAACTCAAGCTTTACTTAAGTCTCGATTCAAGCCACTTGATTGGTTAAAACTAGTTTTAAGTAATGTTTAAGCAGAGATCAATGCTTGAGTTTCCTTCTGGAATACGCACCTAACTCTATTAGGTTGAGCTCACAGTGATAGGGGGGCAGACGCAGGATTGTGGCACCGCGATTCAGCGGCCAATTCTTCCACAACATAGCGTTCGTAATTAGTTTTTGTTACAATAAACAGTTTTAATCTACCTACTGAAATTATTTATTTTATCATTATTTCAAATATAAACTGACTTTTGTTCCACCCTGTATTTTTATTTATATACATATACGCAATTTGAATTAAAAAGTGCAATCTAGACTAAGTTTTAAGTGTAAAATCTCGATTTACCACATCACTATTTATTTGGGACAAAAAACCTGCAACACTGGAGTTGTCATTTATCTGACTCGAATTAAAAATCATAATGTAGTCGGCTCACGCGGGAAACGAAAGGAGGTAGGTTAGTTAAGTCAGGATAAGAAGATATATAAAGGAAAAAATAGAAAAGGATAAACTTTCTCAAGTCCAGACTGTATGGCGTACCATGCCTTTGCCTTTTCCGTTTAGAAGTACGGAAAGAAGTGAACCAAAAAAAATTAACCAAAACGACGAACATTCATTATATCTATAGTTAAGAAACTATTTTATTTTGAAAAAAGTATTTTGAAAATACCTATTTTGCATTTAGCATTTCAAATACAAAACGCAAAACTATTTGGTATTTTGTATTTGAAATAGTAAATCTGAAAAGTATTTTGCATTTTGTATTTAAATGCTTTTTTAAAACCATTTTGTACATCTCTGGTGGGGCTAATTACGTCACGCCGTGGTATTTTATTTTTATTTTGGTTTTTGTACCACGGCGTAACTTCATGCGACATTTCAAATCAATATATCTTCCTAAGTATTTGAATGAATGAAAAAATACGTGTTCAATCCATACTAATATTATAAATGCGAAAGTAACTCTGTCTGTCTGTCTGTTACGCTTTCCTGCTTAAACCTCTCAACCGATTTTGATGAAATTTGGCACAGACAATCTTCAGACCCTAAGAAAGGACATAGGCTACCTCTTATTCCGGAAAAAATTGATATTCCCGAGGGAAATCTAAAAAGCGCCATATAACCGAACTCCATGCGGGCGAAGCCGCGGGCGGAAAGCTAGTATTTTTATAAATCTATCTGATGCGCATTAATTTATTTTTAGGATACAACCCAATTCATATGGCAAATATTTACGATTTTTGCATATCAAGAGTATTAATTTAAAGCTTAAAATGGGGGATAATACTCATTATAAAAAGTCAACTGACGAGCGTGAATATGTAAGTGCTCTGGTACTACTACTTTATTTTTAACTCGAAGGTCGATACCGTTTCAATGGAAGGTCTTTTTGTGTTGAACTGAAATAAATGGTGTTAGGGTATTGATACGCGTAGGTAAACAGAAATATATAGATATTACATATATGTATGTCATCATCATCCCAGCGTTAATCCCAGTCGCATCCGAAACCTTTTCAGCTTTGGAGTCTGGGGTCCGCTTTACCAGTCCAACTGCTGATATGGCTAAACTTCGACATTTTCCGTGAAGCGACTGCCGTCTGACCTCCACAACCCGAAGGCGACATCGAAGCATTGCAGTTAGACCAATTGTTGGACTTTTGAGGGCTCCAACAACCCGTAACGACTGCCACTAGATGTTCGTATGGCAACCGGGACCAACGGCTTAACGTGCTTTCCGAGGCACGACCAGACCAGTGCAAATATTCTTATTCATGCATACAAATATTTGCACTGTGCGGGGATCGAACCCGCGCCACCTTGCGCAGCGGCCGCGTCCGCTACCGCTACGCTACGGAGGCTGTCGCCATGTCACATTTATTACATATATGTATGTATATAATATTATAACATTTAATACACACGTAAGGTATTTGTTCAGCTTCAAAATACTTTAGGGGTATGAGAAACGGGGTGTAATGTGTGAACATTACACCCCGTTTCTCATACCCCTCTCTCATACCCGGAGGATGAGTGATCATCCTCCGTAGAACATTCTCCGATCAGACGAGTGTTGTGTCTAGTGAGCACTTGCCCGAAGGTCAAGAAGTTGTATATATGCTAATTGCACGGTGAACTCTGCTTCCGAGATGCATTAGCAGTATCACGTCACAATGACACGTTGAAAAAACGCGAAAATATTTTTTCTCTACAGTTATTTTATTTGTTGCAGTTACACTCATCATCATAATTTTGGTGATGATAATGAAGAGTGTGTTGTTCGTCTGGTGCGGTTGCGAGTCACTCCCAAACATGAGGTTCTGAGTCTGATTATCATGTCGACCAGTATTATTTGTTTTTTCAATCTGGATTTTACTAGTAACAGTCGGGAGTCTTTGTGTCTGTTAGTGTCCAATAGGCTTTCCTGCTATTATAATATAAGGCTTATAAGTATTTGACGCATTATGTATGCACTAAGGTATATCTCTGCTTAACCATTCTGGGATTACAGCCGTAATGATGTAAGTTATTATACTTGTTAATGTTTGTGAATCCGCTCACGATACGAGAAATCCTCTCTCAGAAGAACTTTTGACAGTTTGGCGACAAAGAAGATTAATTAACGCAACCGTAATTTATTTTCAAACAAAGATTTTGTCATTATAAAATGCGAAAATCTTTGGTTTTTTTAAAACAAATTTTATAAAGCACTTTTTTGTGTTTATAAAAATACGAGAATAATCTATACTCTATACTAATATATAAAGCTAAAGAGTTTGTTTGTTTGTATGTTTGTTTCTTTGTTTGTTCGTGCGCGCTAATCTCAGAAACTACTGGTCCTATTTGAAAAATTCTTTTTGCATTGGATAGCGCATTAATCCGGGAAGGCTTTAGGCTATTTAACATCACGCTGCGTCCAATAGGAGCGGAGCATATAAAAAAAACGCGGGTGAAACCGTGTGGCGCAGCTAGTGATTTTATAAAATTTTTACCCGTAATATAAGAAAAAGGAATTTTTTAAAACAGAGTTTTCGGTAAAAAGTTATGCGTAAAACATAATGAATAATATACGTCGACTTCAGAATCTCCTCATTCTCGGTTGAAAATATTCGTTATGGTATGCGTCACAAAGGTGCTTCAAATGGGAGTCCAGCCCGGCCATCTATTAGGCAAATATACTTGACGCTCATGCAATTTTTTTTTTCAACTTTATCATAATATAATAAATATTGTTGTTACATTGAAAACTTAAATTAAAAAGTCAATACTTTTTAACATAAGACTACATCACAATTGTTTAGAAAGTAAAAGTATTACCATCTAGCGTGGGCACAGTTGACAAAGCTGAGAACTCACTAAGTCCTCAAAACTTAAAGTTAAGGGCTGTGTCTGTGACCAGATTGTGGATGAATAATGAGTCCTGGTGTCGTGGAATATAATCAGAACAACGTCTAACAGTAATGAATTGCTTATTGTGAGAAAGAAATGTATATAAGTGTGAGTATAATATATTACATTACAAAATGGCTGTTCATTCTGGGTTATCCTCACGAAGTTTTCCTCCACGGATTTAAGAGCAGTGGTAATGAAATCGTTTAAAGAAACAAAGTAGAAAAAAAAATATTGTTACGCATGGACCTTATGTCGATGGCATAAGGTTCAATATCGCGTGTCATGCAGTGTGTCACTTTTAGGTCCTATTTCCCCAGATCTAGACATTTTCTAAGCACAATATAAAAACGCATTACTAGACTTGGGACGGCCTATCGAATGGTACATGTCTCAACAGTTTTGTCAACAAAGTGTCGACATCGAAATTTCTAGAAACCCGTTTCCGGGAATTACCGTAGGTACTTCCGAGTGACCTCGAAGTTATGTGCTATTATTATTACGTCTAGAGGAATCTGGAATGTTCGATCAGCTGGGCTATATATACCGCCGCGACGCCGGCCCAGAGTCAGTCTCCATTCGACTAGCGATACGAAAACAGCGACAGTTAAGAAGCGAACTTAAAGAAGACCTACTGCGACAATTATAACGAGAACTTCGAGTACGACGTGAAGTAACATCTATAGCATTGTTGTGTGTTTACAACACGGACTTCGTGGATATAGTGGAAGACTTCGGTGCAACGTTAGCGACATTCTACTTGTCATTGCCTACAATCGACTGTACCTTCGTTGCCAATAAACTTCGTAACCCCTAACCGGCGTTTAAGTACCCCTAGCCCGTAACAATATTATTCCGCATACACAAAATGTACAAGCAAATAATAATAAAGATTATTAAGATATAATAGAGATAAAAGCCTCGTACTCAAACACAATATATATATATATATATATTTCGACCTATGCAAAGAACAAAGTCACATTTGCAAAATCTCTACTTTTCAGGAGAGCGATATAAAGTTTGTCTCATTCAAATTTAGTTGTAAATTTTTTTTTAGTAATTCTTCATACTTCATTCTTTTAATATACATATACAATATTATTATGCATTGATTCTTACCAAAACATTAAACTGAAACCCTTTATTTTAAAAATTAGTAGTATATATATGCACATATGACGATTTATTGTGGAAATCACTGAACAAATGTGTGTCATATATACAAATGAAACTTTGTTCTTGGACAGAGTGCTGGTACCAAGTCTAATTGAAACTTTATTTTATGTAAATTCTGATAGCCAAACGGTTCTATTTTGTGAAAGGGTACAAAAAATCACAATGATAATGAATAATTAAAAAAATAAACATTATTTATTGAGTAATCACAGTATGCAACTTAGTAATCTTAGGTAATTAATAATTTTTTAATCGTTTTTGTATCCCTATGTTACATAAAAATTATATAATAATATAATCAACCAAATAACACTGAATCGTACGTATAATAATATTATTAGTAATAGGGTAGGTAGGCTGGGTAGGGTAGGTAAGATAGGGTAGGTAAGGTTAGGGTAGCATGAAAATGGTACAAAAATTATTATTGTTATCAAAAATTAATATTTATTTTTAAATTGTCAAAAAATCTTAACTAATTAACATTATTTTATGAGATCAAACTTAATGAGATCAAAACGTTTACATAATTATTACTTTTAACTCCTTTTTCGTAAATAAAATCAATAGATGACACAGCTGATTGACCTCAGCTGTGTCATCTATAGATTGTATTTTAATAATTTATAGTTAAAAATACAAATAAGAGAGTGTTTCTTCACAACATAATTAGGTATAAAATTAAGACCGAGAAAGTAGTTGCCTGAACAAGGGAGAGATCGGAAATAATTCGTATATTGAGAAGGTATAATTCGTATATTGAGAAGGTATAATTCGTATATTGAGAAGGTATAATTCGTATATTGAGAAGGTATAATTCGTATATTGAGAAGGTATAATTCGTATATTGAGAAGGTATAATTCGTATATTGAGAAGGTATAATTCCCGAATCAAGTAAAATAGATCCTTATGTCTATCTTTAGATAAATTAAATGGCTTTTTGTAAGCTTGTTCTAAGATTGGTATAGAAGAAACGGCATTACTGCGGGTATTAGAACATATTATTAAAATCTTTTTGTAGTCTATTTCGTTAGGATCATATTTATACAACAGCTTGTTAAGTTCTGAATTATCCACGAATACTTCTCTTAAACTATTCCACGACACTTTAACTCCTTCCGTGTTCCGAATATAATGAGATTCCACCGGGACAAAAGATAGAACATCGTCATACACACTACAGGTACCAAGCTTTATTACGCGATGGTGCTTTGCGTAGCGTCCTCTCATGTCCTCTTCCATAACAGTGCAGCCATCGTATCGTATATATATATTTTTTTCAAAACAGCAAGACTGCGAGACCGACAGTGACACGGAGCTCCCAAGATTTTATTATCGATTACTTTATCCTATCTCTACAACAATTGGTCTAACTGCAATGCTTCGATGTCGTTGTGGAAGTCAGACGGCAGTCGCTTCACGGAAAATGTCGAAGTTTAGCCATATCAGCAGTTGGACTGGTAAAGCAGACCCCAGACTCCAAAGCTGAAAAAGGCTTCGGATGCGACTGGGATTAACGCTGGGATGATGATGATGACATTATCCTATCTCTCTATCCTATACCTACCCCTACCCTTTTGGTCACATACTTCTTACCAATATTTTTGACCACTCAGCTTTCGGCATAAACGTTTCTTGCATTTTTTTAGGTGTAGCAGGGTATTCATCTTCACTGTTTTGTTAACTACCTATATGTATGTATGAGTACTTGATGGTGACTGTGTCGAAAGGTCATCATCATGGACAGCACAAAAAGTGTCATTACATTTTAAAATATGTTTGTTGTAGTTTAAATAGATTGTATATTTCTAGAACTAACAACGGGTGAATTGTTGAAAGCTAGATGGTGCATCGATTGTCAATGGTGTTATTGGTTCGTTAATTATTATAAAAAGTTCATTAATAACATTAATGAAAAAATATGTAAGTAGACTAATTTGCGGTGAAGCGTCCTCGCGGCCCTAGTTCCGTAGAACATGAAGACGACTGTCGATGTCACCCACCTCGCACGGTGCGTTTGCGTCGCACCGGACAGCGGTTAACGACACATATGGAGCAGGGACCTTGTTTTTTGGAGAGCCAAACTAAATAGGCTTTTGTTCGATTGCTATCTTCGTAACTACGTAACATTTTTGAATTATTATTTTTTTGGTAAAATGTAGAGGTCCGTTAACAGTAAAAAATACAATAAAAGTACCTACTTTGGTAATATATTCAAATAAAACTTTGTTCTTTGCATAGGTCGATATATACAGTATGTTAACTAACAGAGGGCGTTCCCGTTAACCCGAAATAGCATACATACATGCTAAAAAAAATATTTCCATTCGAAAACAAAATGTTTTAAAATTTTTTCAAAATTTTAAATTGGCATGTAAAAGAAACACACTGTACACGCGAACATGAAAGACGGCAACGTCGCAATTTATTTATGAATGACGAGCCGCGTATGCGGCGGCGATCTAAGATCTAATTGATTGATGTGTGTTGGGCAATGCAACGTTAGGTAGATACTATTCCGCGCTACTATTTTGATTTAAAACAGTAGGTTTCAAATTTATTTTCAATTATAATTTATTTTTATTCGGATTATTTTATGCTTATTTTTCTATGCTGATATTTTTATTTTAATCTATTAATGATATATATTAACGAGTTTAAGGGAACGCCCTCTGTTATTTAACGTCATACTGTATATATATTTATATATATATATATATATATATGTTGGTCTGATTTCGAAACTATAGTCTTCTTCTTCTTCTTTTTTCAAGGTGAGATTCAACCTCAACTCTTGATCAATGGCCTCTATGGAATAGATACTACAATTTTGCCAATAAAACGTGTAACAAAGTATTAAAATTCTTTGAAAAATTTGTTTCTCAATAATGGCGGATATCGCCAATGACAGTTGAAAAAGACGGCCGCGTAAATCGTCTATGAGGAAGGTTTGATGCAAAGTCATGATGTGGTCACTATGCTGCGATATTTCAATGTTCTTTATGAATTATTTACTGAATGCACTTTTTACTACATAAATTACGCGCTTTTATTTAGTAAACGACACTATAAATAATTTTAAAAGTCCAACGAAAAATGCGCGTGACACTCATCTTAACTTTCCCATCAAAACTCCCTATGTCTATCTAGACAACACAAATTATTTGACAATTGACATTGATAATTCACAATAGATCCGTTTGTCACCCGTGATGCGCCCGCCACATTGGCAGACACAGAGTAAAGCGCTTACCTGCGCAAACCTGCGAAGTCGCAACAGTGACCCAATAGAAACGGCCGGATTACAAGTATAGGTATAGCCGTAAGTCACGGTCGTTTCCACGCAGCCACTACCGCTCTCATCTCGTATATAGTATAACTAGCTTTCCGCCCGCGGCTTCGCCCGCGTGGAGTTCGGTTATATCGCGCTTTTTAGATTTCCCTCGGGAACATCAAATTTTTCCGGGATAAAGGGTAGCCTATGTCCTTCCTCAGGGTCTAAAGATTGTCTGTGCCAAATTTCATCAAAATCGGTGGAGAGGTTTAAGCGAGAAAGCGTAACAGACAGACAGACAGACAGACAGAGAGACAGACAGACCGACAGACAGACAGACAGAGTTACTTTCGCATTTATAATTCTTAAAGTTTCAAAATTTATATTTCACGAGAAATACGCTGAGTTTTCCGTACTACTCGTGCTTGTGCTCTAGTTATTTACTCAATGAGTATCCAGCCTACAACTGTGAAATTCCGACCACAAAAACGCTCATTGCCTGTCTATGTTCAGCCATAATATTAGTACCTAGGGCATAAAAAATTTACCGTAATTATGATTTATGAATAATGTTGAGAATTTCTATTGAAATATTTAATATTGAAGCCACCTTAACCTCTCCGTGAGGAAAGTCTAATTATGGCTCCCTCAATGTTGTGGGGGAAACATCGTCTTTATCATTATTTGGTGATAAATTGTTTTATTTTTGGCAAAAAACACAAGATTTTTCCGGGCTCCTAATGCAGAGGCGGTGTTTTTGTAATCATTATTCTTTGTAGGTTATTTCTTTTTAGGTTTTTAATAGCAGTCATTACAAGCGTTCCTGAAAGGGTTCTCCTGCAACTTGAGTTTTAAAGGCCTATAAAAATTCTTTTAAGAGGAATGCTCTTGGTACTACTTTTGGTTTTACTACTGGTTTTACTTTTTTGCATTTTTAGGTTAGTTTCAGGTTGTAAGTAAATGAAGAATGATAAATGGTTCTATGGGATGCATTTTGAAGAATATGCGCACACTCTCCTCTGTCTACCTTCGAAGAATTTTAAAATATTTTGGTCATATTGCCAGAAAGGATGATTACTAGGAAGGTGGATGGATGACATTCTAGAGGTCGCAGTCCAATGATGAGGACTGACCAAATTCGTCCATCTCTGGACACCGGCCTTCATGATGCTATACTAGGCCAGGGATTGTAACAGATGGCGAACTATCGTAAAGAAGAAGTTAATTCCACCGGGACATCACAGCCCTCAGTAATGAGAAGAACGACTTGGGGAGGGGGAGGGCTGGCAATTACGTGACTTAATTCTGCTATCACCGTTTCATCTACGAACAACCTGTCGTACGGTGAGTAAAACCTGTTGCCCGACGTTCACCCTTGCATTCACGACGAAGGGTTTCGCCTCGTCTTTTATACCACGTACGTTAAAGGACTAGAACAATTTGCCTGAGACAGTCTTCCCGTCGGATTAAAAGTTTATATAAAGAATAAAGAAATATTTTCTAAAAGTAGGTTTGTACAAAAAAGCAGTAGGCATATGTCGGTAAGGCCACGGTTTAGGCTGCCCGTGGACTGTCAGTGGCTACAAGGATTGAAATAATTTATTTACACAAATATTTACGAAATTGGCCCTCTTCAACTAAAGGAAGGTTTATAAATGATTAAACTTGAATTAAGTATAAGCTTGTGTCTCAAGTATCTCACTAAAGGGCTTAAGAACTCAAGGTCAATTAATATAAATAAGTACCCATTCAAAGATTTCTTAAATAAAATAATTAAAAAAAGCGTCTACTATAAACTATAGTTTTATTCAATAAAAATTTTCCTGAAAATTTTTACTGACAATTTTGATATTTGATAAGAATGACAAAAAATAGTTACTTTACAATTTACAATAGCATTATAGTATAAGTAACATGCCATACGAACATCTAGTGGCAGTCGTTACGGGTTTTTGGAGCCCTCAATAGTCCAACAATTGGTCTAACTGCAATGCTTCGACGTCGCCTTCGGGTTGTGGAGGTCAGACGGTAGTCGCTTCACGGAAAATGTCGAAGTTTAGCCATATCAGCAGTTGGACTGGTAAAGCGGACCCCAGACTCCAAAGCTGAAAAGGCTTCGGATGCGACTGGGATTAACGTTGGGATGATGATGATGATTATAGTATAAGTAACATGGTCTGTTAAGCAAAACTCTGTATTGATGCCGTAAACGTAAACTTTTGAACAATAAACTTCAAGTTGCAGAATAAAAATAAGTCTAGTAGTCTGAAGTTCCTCTTAAACGAACCTAAGCGAGTATCTAGCAAGTTATTTTAAGAAAACTCTGAGAAAAGCTTTTACATTAAAAATGTAAGGTAACGAAGTTTTACCACTGTAATTTATACCAGTTAAGTACATTTAGAAGTAGGGACGGGCGGGGGATTGCTAAAAATATCCGTGGATACGTATCTGTTACAATATCAGTTAACATTATCGAAGTATTTTATTTACGAATAGCGGCCGCCATCGACTTCGTTCGCGTGGAGTTAGTTATGCTCCGCTCCTATTGGTCGCAGCGTGATGTTATGTGGCCTAAAACCTTCCTGAATTAATGGGCTATCCGACGCAAAAAGAATTTACGCGTCGAAAAACGAACAAATCGGACCAGTAGTTCCTGAGATTAGCGCGTTCAAATAAACAAACAAACTCTTCAGCTTTATATATTATTAGTATAGATATACCTTGTCCACAAAAAACAAGACCGTCACCATGGAAAGGCTTGGAGAGGATAGAGGTCCACTGCTGGACAAAGGCCTTCCGTCCAGCAGTGGACCTCTATAGGCTGAGAAGAAAAAGATACCTTTTCCTTTTCATAGGTGTGTTTGGCTTTTACGAGCGCAAATGCCGTCTTGCTTGGTGGTCACCAAACCCCTAAGGGAAAGCTGGCAACGTCAGCGCTCCGTCCATAAGTGAGCAGTTGCACCGTCTGGCAGGTGGGGTTGACGTGAGATGACATCATCATCATCAACCTGTTTATCGTCCCACAGCTGGGCATAGGTCTCCTCTCATACAGAGAAGGATAGTGACCCTATTAGGAATGTTTTTTAGAAAGACCCGCTGCGTAGTACTCGTAACCGATGTTTGTACGTATGACCTCTTAAATACTTTAAGTCCAGATTACAAAATGGCTTATAGGTAATTGTTTTATAGCATGAGATAATTACAAGAAAATGACCGTCGTCCGTCGTCCGTCTGTCTGTTACGTTATTAAGAGATGACATGCGTGCCAATAATCTTAAACCATTGGATGCTAAATGGATCGCGCGAAATGGAGGCCAATGAGCAGGAAACCGGACCTCGAACTCCAACGTATAAGCCGCAGATGCAACTGGGAGTAAACGCTGATATCATGACGATGATTACTGAGTACCTTTTGGCATTTTATGGTCGCTATGGATAAGTATAATAGTAAAGGTCAGAGAGGAAATTCTCGCAAGTTCACAGTCTGATTTCAGTTTCAACATATTTATTGTATAATGTATAATCTATTTAAATAGTACACTGTAGACTATTCTCTCGATTCTCTCTTCCTCCCCTTAGTATTCCATCCAAACGTTGCCTGTAAATAATCGCTTTTAGTGATAAGACCTCCCATTGTGTCACCCTTTGTAAAATCTTTATATTTATATTCTGTAATTTATATGGTTTGTATAATAAGGAGTAATTTATTATTTTATCTATTTATCTATTATTATATCTATTCTATTAAATCTGTTAAAACCAAGTTTAATTCCATTATAATTTTACAACTTTTTGTCATTTGTTTGTAGTTGAGATGAGACTACGACTGGATTTTGATTGTTTTAAATTATGAGAATTGGAGTTCAGATACACGGTCACTCCATGCATTGTGCTGACATTCAGCAGCAGGTAAGACTGGTAGCTAATCAAGTGACGGTGACTTTTTGCAGGATTATGTTAACTTGCCTTGTCAGTTCTTCTTTTTCTTCTTCAGAGGTCCTCTGTTGGACAAAGGCCTCCACCAAGGCTTTCCATAATTACCAGTCTTGTGCTGCCCGCAACCATCGGCTTTCCGCAACCTTCACCAGGTCATCGCTCCACCTTGTCGGGGCCTCCCTACATGGCCGCTACTCCAGAACCTTACTGCCCCATCGGCCATCGATTCTACGAGCAATGTACTCCGCCCACAGCCATTTAATTTTAGCCGAAGCCGATTCAGCGGAGCATCACTCCACGCGAACGAAGTCGCTGGCGGCCGCTAGTTTCTAATAATTTTATATCTCATTTTCTCCCAACAAGCCATTATATCCACACTAATAGTACAAAGTTGCTTTACTTAGTTTAGAAATCTGAACCGTAATTACTATATCCGTACCCGCTTACCTTGTTAACGAGCCAACACACACAGTTCGCATCTCTTAGACAAGGAAGCTAAACATTATGTAGTCCTGAGCTTACAGCTAACTGCTGTGAATTAGATTATAGCGGAATAATTATGTGCACATTATAATAAACTTGTTAAATAAGCCATAATAAACATTTTATAATAAGTTTCTGACCCTAATTAATCCTGCATATCTTCATATAGAATTTGATGTCATGGCGATTTTGGGCACGCCACGATAGCGGCCGTAAGTCTCCTCTTTGAAGAGTGGCTTGAGAGGTGTCACGGTGCCCTCACCTTCCGCCTGACGCAGGTCCTCACCGGAAACGGTTGTTTCGGGAGGTTTCTGTTCCGGATAAGGCGGGAGGAAACACCAGGGTGTCACCATTGTGTGGGTCGTCCTGAGGACACGGTGGAGGTCTGCCCAGCTTGGGTAGAGTACCGCCGTTATCTCGCACCGGCGATCGGCAGCGATCTCTCGCGTCCAACCCTGGTCCGGGTCATGGGTCCACGAAGACCGATGCCTCCTGAGTCAGGGTTGCGGGTTGGTTAAAAAATAAACCTTGGCCCTGGCACACAGGCAAGTGAAGAAACACGGGTGGATTTTAGTCAGTAAAAGTCTGACACACCCTTCCGCTCCGCCCAGAGTGGGAGAGGTTATTTGATGATTTCCCATCCAGAAAATAAAAGAAAATGTCATAGCGATTTAAATAGAGTTCTACTTAATTGATCGTAACTTCAAATTTGGAACAATGATGACGTCAAAATTATGGTCAGTATTTCAGCATCAAAAAACAAAATATAATGCCCTATGATTTTATTCGTCCCAGCATCGTAACGAGGACATGATCTGTACACGATTATGATAACTAGGTACAAATGTAATATTAACGATATCCATTTATGAAATCTAATAGCTCATTTTCTTTTCATTTTCTTTTAGTCAATAACTCGGTCGATACACCTACAGCATGTGGAGACTTCCCACAAGTCGATAAAGCGGTTGGTATCTATAACGTCAGCGGGGAATCACCGTTTCGGACGTAACGGCCAATAAAACTCATCGGCTGGTCATAAGCGTGCGGTGCCCACACCCAATGAAAATGATGAGCCTTCAAAGTGACTCGTAAAACAACGGGTCTGATTCCAATCATTTCCAGTCTACTACTGAACATGGTTCTTTACACAAGGGCCCTACGGCATGCTTTACAGAAATTTCCAGCACTCCACCTGCGGATTCTACAGACTGTGAATCATCATCATCAACCCAGCGTTAATCCCAGTCGCATCCGCAGCTTTTCAGCTTTTGGAGTCTGGGGTCTTACCAGACCAGTACAAACATTCATGCATACAAATATTTGCACTGTGCGGGGATCGAACCGCCACGGATGTCATGCCACGGAGGCTGTCGATTCCATAGACTGTGAATAGTGCCCAAAATTATTGAACCATTACATTTCATAGAATGCGTAGTAAAAATCTCCTGCTCCTATCCAAAAATGAAAACGCGAATTATTAGGCTAAGCGCACAGATTGACGCAATTTATAGGGTTCCGTACCTAAAAGGTAAAACGGAACCCTATTCATGAGACTTCGCTGTCCGTCTGTCACCAGGCTGGATCTCATAGCTAAACAGTTGAAATTTTCAGACATTACGTATTTCTGTTGCCGCTATAATAACAAATACTAAAAATTAAAAATATTTAAGGGGGCTCCCATACAACAAACGTGATTTATTTTAAGTAAATAAAAAAACCGGCCAAGTGCGAGTCGGACTCGCACACCGAAGGTTCCGCCGAAATTCGTCTAAGGTGTCGGTATAAACTGCTGTATCTTTTGATCGCGTTAACTTAGAAGTTAGATGTTTTCACTGCTTAAAGGGACAATAGACCTAGGTATTTGGTATAAATTTCAATTTGATACCTTTATTCGTTCATGAGAAATAAGGTAGTAAGTTTCATTTTATTAAAATATTTTTATTATATTATGTACCCCGCCCAGTGGAAAATTGCGCAAATTATTATGATACCCAAACCAGGCAAACCACTACATGTAGCAAGTTCTTACAGACCTATAAGCCTTCTCTCTGTGATGGGTAAACTTTTTGAGAGGATTTTATTAAACAGGATGCGTACATTCTTACCGGCAGTGGTGCCACTTCACCAATTTGGTTTTCGAGAAAATCATGGAACCATTGAACAAATACACCGCATAACAAATACTATAAGTCACACCCTAGAATGTAAACAATTTTGTTCTGCCGTATTCTTAGACATAAGTCAGGCCTTTGATAGAGTGTGGCATGACGGACTTCTATATAAAATCAAACAACTGCTTCCTCACTCATTTTTTCTAATTTTGAAGTCGTATCTCGATAAAAGATGTTTTGAGGTAAAATTCAAAACAGAGACCTCTTCCTTAAAAGAGATTCTTTCAGGAGTGCCTCAGGGAAGTATATTGGGCCCCATACTCTACCTTCTGTATACTGCCGACTTGCCCACGCAAGAGGATACTTTAACTGCTACATACGCTGACGACACAGCCATACTTTCTGTTGATGATAACCCGGTAACAGCATCAGCCAAACTTCAAGCCCACGTTTGCAAGATTGAAGAATGGCTAGACAAATGGCGCACCAAAGCAAACCAAAGCAAATCGGTCCAGGTAACCTTTACTCTGCGAAAATTGACTTGCCCTCCTATAAAACTCAACAATGAGGATATTCCCCAAGCTGAGGATGCTAAATATCTAGGAATGCATCTAGATCGAAGATTGACTTGGAGAAAGCATATCTGGACTAAGCGTAAACAACTGGATACAAAAGTAAGATCGATGTATTGGCTAATAGGTCCGAAATCATATTTGTCAAACGAGAGCAAGATTGCAATATATAAGACCATACTGAAACCAGTATGGACTTACGGTATTCAGCTGTGGGGAACGGCTAGTAACAGCAATATTGAGATCCTAGAGAGATTCCAAAGCAAAACCTTGAGAGCCATGTTAAGTATACCATACTATGTGAGCAACAAATATATCCATGAAGATCTTAAAATCAATACAGTGAAACAGGAGATTGCTAATTATAGCAAAGCTTATCAAGCTCGTTTATCAACTCATGTCAATGAACTGGTTTCTAAACTTCAGGGCACAGGAAGTGTATATTACAACCGATTAAAGCGGCATGATGTCCCTACGCTAGTAGCTAGATTTGATTAAAGGACGAATAGGGAGTTCTTTATGCTATGATTGACATAATCGCAATTTTGTACCAACTGACTGGCTTATTGTGTCAACACAGATCGCCAGGTTATAGACAAAATAAAAAAAAAAAAAAAAAAAATATATTATGTAACTAAAAAAAATTTGCTTTTCGCAATTTTTCCTATGTTTGCATTATATGACAATGCTTCATGCCAAATTTCAAGATTCTGAGTTTACGGAAAGTACCTGTAGGTTTTGATTCCTTTGCAAGTGTCGAAAATTTGTTGAAAATATCGACATAATCGGCTGTATCTTTGATTGGCTTGGCTTAGAAGTTTGTTATTTTCACAGCTTAAAGGGACAATAGAGCTGAGTATTTCATGTGAATTTTAGCTTGATACGTCCTTGCGTTCTTGAGATAAAAGGTTTTGACAGACAGACAGACAACAAAGTGATCCTATAAGGGTTCCGTTTTTTCCTTTTGAGGTACGGAACCCTAAAAATAAAATAAAATCTATTTATTTCAGGCAACATGCCCATATATTGTTAGTGTACACTTAATCACTATGTTAGTATTAAATAAAAAAGAATTAATTAAGGTATTTGCCTCCCTCTCGGGCACAAGGCACACGCACTTGTGCTTGAACTCAGTGCCGCAGAAGGGGACTGTCCAGCATGTTCAGAATGGTGTTGGCACTCCCACGTGTACGAAACATCAGCGATGCGATGCCATGCCTCAGCACAGTGTGAAAGCCGTCTATGTGTGCGTGCGCAAATATCGCTGATGCACTACAGTAACGTGGGAGCTCCACCAGTACCCTGAACGCATTATTATACTGTACTCGGAGAGCGTTGATGGCCTGCTGCGTGTAGGCTACCCACAGATTGCAGGTGTAGACAGTTTGTCAGACCTCAAGGCCAACATGTTACAGCGGACCGCCATCGCCCTCCTTTCCCTTTCTATATTCCCGTCATCTGTTAGTTCCTCGTTAACAACATGGCCGAGGTATTTAAATTCGTTAACTCTTCTAAGCGCGACACCATTAAGCAGCACAGGTTCCACACCCTCCAGTTTTCGACCCCTGGCTTGGAACATCAGGAGCTCGCTTTTCTGGGCATTACACGGTACAGAAGACCGTGTTGGTTGCCGCGTGTTTTTGCCGTTTTTTGCTCCATATTAAAGAAAATGGTACGGAACCCTTCGTGCGCGAGTCCGACTCGCACTTGGTCAATTTTTTAAATCGCATGTCCATGCTAATTATAATCGTGTACGATGATATTATAATTTTTCAGAGGTTGTAAGGATTCTAGTATATTGCTTTCACGGATTTGCGACTATTTTCCGAAGCAATTTTATTTTCTTATCGCGCCTTATGTGTAAATTGGTTTATCGTGTACTCGTGGTTAGCAGGTGAACTGAATGATGAAACATCTGCTACCGTTATTTATATCGAATTGGATACATATAAATTCTTATTTGATCAATGCTCTGAGTGAGTCAATTTACTATTTATGTATGGTTGTTGGTAATTTGTACCTATCATACTAAAGACTGAGCAATGGTGTTCCAGTGGTTTCAAAGTTATGAATGGGGTTGTGGGTCGAACCTGGAATGACCGTTTACTCTGTGTAAATAATTTCATAACTACTTCACTCAACACGTTGACAAAACACATTTTGTTAAAACCGGCATTCTGGAATCAGAGATGTCATATTGCCTGTCCAAGAAAAGTGTTGCAAAAATTGAAAAAAACCGACTAAGTGCGTGTCGGACTCCACCACTATCTTTAAAAACGGCAAAAAATCACGTTTTTTATATGGGAGCGCCCTTAAATATATATTTTAGTATTTGTTGTTATAGCGGCAACTAAAATACATAATGTCTGAAAATTTTAACTGTCTAGCTATTACGGTTCATGAGTTTCAGCCCGGTGACAGACGGACGGACGGACGGACAGACGGACAGCAAAGTCTCATGAATAGAGAGTCAGAGTAAAATGCGTAAAAAGTGTCCTGAAACAGCCCTTTACATAATAACGTTACTTTTGTGGTACATATAGTTTATGTAAGATGATAAGGATGTATAAATCTTAAAATATGATTCATTATTGGGATTTCAAAGTTTTAAATGCCTTTCTTGAAAAAATTGCTTTATCGCAAAAGTGACGGTCTCGCAACCCCATCTAAGACACTGGGCTCGGGAGATGGATTCCGACCCGCTCCCTCTTACTGAGAGGCCTATGTCTCAGTATTCGGAATATTAGCACTTATTAAATAAATAAAATAAATAAATACATACGGACAAATCACACAGATTGAGCTAGCCCCAAAGTAAGTTCGAAACTTGTGTTATGGGATATTAACTCAACGATACTATATTTTATAATAGATACATATATAGATAAACATCCAAGACCCAGGCCAATCAGGAAAAGATCGTTTTCCATCATGACCTGGCCGGGGATCGAACCCGAGGCCTCTACGTCGCAGGCAGGCGTGTTGACCGCTGCGCCACGGAGGACGACAAATATTACAAATATTATTAGTAATATTACATTCAAAACTAGTTCAGCAAGGAAATTGCCTACCCCACTATCAGTAGCAGTGGGTTTCATTTTGACAGCACAACGACATTCATTGCATTGTCTACGTTGTTGAGAAAACCCATTTTTCGTACATATGGAGCAAAGGATTAGGTATATGATTCAAAACCATTCAATCTGAGAGTATTAGTGTGTCATGCAATTAGGGTTCCAGAGTAGCATTAGCTTTAGCCAAGGCTTTCCTTATCGCCGTTAATCCTAGCAAAAACGTGAATGTTGGTGATGAAAAAGTAGCCTATGTCAGTCACCCAATGTCCGTAAAAAGGTCACGTCGATCCGTCACTCCGCTTCTGCCTAAAGAAAGGAAAAACACTTTGTTTAGATCACACTTTCGCATTTATAATATAAGTCGGGAGTATTTGTAAATATATTAGTAGTGATTGGTGTGTATTCTTTTTATAGGTGATTATAAACTAGTGTTTGACCGCAATCCCGCCTGGTGGTAAGCAGTGATGCAATAGGTGATGATAGGTATTAAGAGCATATTCTAGACTACTTCTTCTTCTTCAGCCTATAGAGGTCCACCGCCAGACAAAGGCCTCCCCCAAGGCTTTCCACGATGACCGGTCTTGTGCTGCCCGCATCCATCGACTTCCCGCTACCTCCACCAGGTCATCGGTCCACCTTGTTGGGGGCCTCCCTACGTTGCGTCTTCCGGTACGTGGCCGCCGCTCCAGAACCTTACTGCCCGATCGGCCATCGATTCTACGAGCAATGTGTCCTGCCCACTGCCACTTAATTTTAGCGACTCGAAGAGCTATAATCGGTGACTTTGGTCCTTATGCGTATCTCCTCATTTCTGATTCGATTGCGCAGAGAAACTCCGAGCATCGTTCTTTCTATAGCCCTTTGTGTGACTCTGAGCCTTCGTATGAGGCCCATTGTGACGACTTTAGCCTTGAAGACACTTAAATTATAATCAGACGGAAACATTGCAACTGGTAAATTGTTCCAGTCTCTCGATGTGGGCGGTATAGATGGCGGAGGCGAAACGCTTCATCCGGATCGTAGCAGTATCAACAACGCAAGGGTTGATTCTCGCTGTACGACAGGTCGCCCGATGATGGAACGGAGATGGGGAATTAAGTCATGCAATTCCCTCGCACACTGTCCAAAATACATCCTATAGAACACCGACAGGCTAGCTACCCTTCGCCTGTGTAAAAATGTTCGTACAAAACCTGAAAATAAATTATTCATCAGTGTTATAATATACCATCTGTGTTTCAGAGTAGTCGAACAGTGAAGACCGACCTTGTCTATGTTTAGAAATATTTTTCCATGACCCGAATAAAAGTATTTTTTAACAAAAACGTTTGACATATAAAATTGTTTTTACACCTAATTTGCTTATATATAAGATTCATGCCATAAAATATCATATCATAATTCCCGAACGGTGTAGCAGAGATGTACCTACATATTTTACATATACACATTTCGCTAGTTATGTATATTAAAGTCTCATTTATTATGGGCACATTGCATGTATGCACAAATCTTGACTCCGAGTTGTTACAGCACTTGCTACCATTAAAACCAAAGAGGATATCATTTGTACGAAAAGTGGAACGAAAATTGTATTAATCCACATGAAACACTCAACTAACATATCTACTAGATTTGGCCAAAAATGCCATGTCCTTGCCATGGGCTGTCGCATAAAAGAGACTGACTGCCGTGAAATGAAGACAAATAACGTCATAACGGATACCAACACAAAAAATAAACGCAATAAGGAAAATGAAGTCCGTGAATAAACGCCAAACAGTGAACGATTGTCTAGAGTTTTTCAACTCAGAATCAAACTAAGTCAATAAGTAATATACTTTTGTTAAGGCAAACATTTTGAGAAAACATGTTCTTGAATCAAAAATTTGAAGTCATGTGACATCTACCAACCCGCACTGGGCCCATATTATGATGGATTATGGCCCACTCGAGAGGGGAGGACTGTACCCACAGGCACCGCTATAAGCTAATTTTGCTTATCTGCAGCTACCTTGTTAATGTTTTGGACACTTTTTCCTTTAAGCTCTTTTAGGGGCAACAAATAAAGTGGAAGTGGCCTGGCCAAAATCTTGTTTGGATGTACTCAAAAACTTGTAGCCGCTGCAGTACACAATCTGAGAGTAGAGACTGCATATCGGCAAGCCTAATGTGGAATGCCCCTCAGCTAGATAGACCTATGGCATTGAGACGTGGAAACCGGAGGATACCGTGATGTAGAGCAGCTTTGGAGAAGCCTATGTCTGGCTACAACAAGCCTTTGTCTGGTGGGCTAAAACCACCCGGGTGGATTACCTCTAACTATGGCCAGAGGTTGCAGGATTCGCATTCGCATTCACCGCACCAAACTCCATGACCTAAGGTGAAAATTTAATTAAATAAAAGACTACTATTATTTCTCGTAGCCATTAAGTACCCTAGGTACAGGGTAATTCAACAATAAACTATTAAGTACCGCAGTATATGTCATCCAATGTCAAATGACATCAGAAATGGTATCGCAGTGCGACAGAAGAATAATATTTGTTAAGTCTCTGGTTAATTCTGTAATGCCTACGTGTAGTCGGGGACAGAACCGTTAACCTGTAATTATATTCTTTCATTAAGGGATACGGTAAATTATGTTTGTGCCTGGTTGGCTTACTAGTTACTATCTAACATTATACAATGTTATTTTTTCTTTCTAAGCGACAGCCTCCGTGGCGTAGCGGTAGCGAACGCGGCCGTTGCGCAAGGAGGCGCGAGTTCGATCCCCGCACAGTGCATATATTTGTATGCATGAATATGAATATTTGCACTGGTCTGGTCGTACCTCGGAAAGCACGTTAAGCCGTTGGTCCCAATTGCCATACGAACATCTATCTGGTGGCAGTCGTTACGGGTTGTTGGAGACCTCAAAAGTCTAACAATTGGTTTAACTGTAATGCTTAGATATCGCCTTTGGGTTGTGGAGGTTAGACGGCAGTCGCTTCACGGAAAATATCGAAGTTTAGCCAAAATCAGCAGTTAGACTGGTATAGCGGACCCCAGACTCCAAAGCTGAAAAGCTACGGATGCGACTGGGATAATAAGATAAACGCAGAGATGATAATGATGATTTTTTTCTTTCTAAGAAACCTAAATATAGTTGTTCAGAATGAGCGACTGAATAGATTCCAATATTTTTTACACCATGTTTAGTTTTTCCCAAATATCTTTAAACTTGTTTCAGTATGGTTACCGAGCGCATAACCACGCAATACTTTCTAATTATCTTTATATATATAGTACTAGCTGACCCGGCGAACTTCGTTCCGCCTTAAAGGCAATATCACATGACTACTTTTTAAATTAGGATAATTTTAAATAAATAAATATTATTATTCAATGATTCTTTATTTGGGAGCACAATCCTGGCGGTTCTCCGAAAATCTTTAATGTGCTACAATACTCGGAAACAACGCCCATTGGCCCAATGCGAACGTCATTGCGCTATATTATATGCGTATAGAAACGCTGCCCGATTCAAATCAGTATTTGATGAATTTCTTCTTGTGCTTCTTTCATCATCAAATGACCTCTCCCGCTCTGGGCGGAGCGGAAGGGCGTGTCAGACTTTTACCTAGACTAAAACCCACCCGTGTTCCTTCACTTACCTGTGCAACGGCCAGTGCCATGGTTTCTTTTTTAACCAACCCCCAACCCTGTGGACCAGTCCTCGTGGACCCCGTCAAGGTGTGCTGACATCTCTTTGAGGCGCGTGTGAAACACAACGCGCCGTCAACTCGGACTTGGTTCTTACCAGGAGGCGAGCTGCCTATCGCTCGCCGCCCGCAAGCCCGCGCCTACGGTGGTCGGGAGTCCGATGTTGCCACCCGACCAGGGCGCTTCCTGCGGCGGTTTGAGGCGTAAGAGTAGTGGGATTTCCGCTCCCTCACACGCTACGCCTCCTCCTTTGCCAGCATCACTGCTTCACAGAAGGAGTTGAAAGCTTGCCATCATGCACTCTTGCTCCGGACTATGGCCCGGACCAGGGTAGGACGTGAGAGATCGCCGCCGATCGCCGCCACGAGGACACGGCTGTGCTCTACCCAAGCCAGGCAGACCTCCACCATATGCTCCACCGTGTCCTCAGGGCGATGCACACAGTGGTCACCCTGGCGTTTCCTCCCGCCTTATACGGAACAGGAACCTCCCGAAACAGCCGTGTCCGGTGAGGACCTACGTCAGTCGGAAGGTGAGGATGCCGTTGCGCCTCTCTAGCTACTCCTCAAAGAGTGGACTTACCGCCGCTATTGTGGCGTGCTCTGTGCTGGATTGCGACAATCACACTTTCCATGTCGCCATGAGATCCCGCCGGAGCTCTGTCCGCTGTACTGCGATTTTATGCATTAGATATGGACACAATTTAATGGATGTTATTATACATATAAACGTTTCTTTTTAATTACACTATCTATTAAAATCTCATCAAAATCTGTGTCCTAGCTTTAAAGATTTAATCATACAAAGTGACATAGGGAAAGAGAAAGTTACTTTGTTTTATAGTATGTAGTGAAGTGGTAAATAGCACAGCAATACAATATTAGAAATTTTGAAGTTGAAGTTTACTTTGGGGCTTTTATTAAAAAAATTAAACCGGCAGAGAGTATTTATATTCCTTGCTTTAAATGAATGCATCAACATTCAACCGGTAAGTTTTTTTTTAAAATGAACCGCTAACTTATATTTTGACTAAGTTGTTTTGTTATTCCATGTCACGTCACACGGGAACGACGGGAACAACGGGAACGGGATAAAAAGTCTCTTATATGATAATTATGTCCTTCTTCCAGTTCTTATCTACCTCCCGACCAATTTTGAGCCATACTGGTTAAGCGGTTCTTGAGTTATAAATAGAGTAACTAACACGACTTTCATTTATATACATAGACTTCATTCAAATCGGACCAGCCCTTTAGGAGGAATTCAGTGACGTACACAGGTACAGCAGATTTAGGAACATACCCATGGAAAGCATTGTCATCTATATTTGTAACAAAGATATCATACCTCTCTCTACCCCTAGAGCTCTTGTTTCAGTCTCTTAAAGTTAAATAAAAAATCTAAAATATTTATTTATTTCTATTTATTTTTTTCTCTTTTAGTTCATAAGCACTATTTTAGTTAAATAAAAAAATGTTTTTTTTTTATTTTTTCCCCTTTTAGTTCTTATGTACAATTTTCTTTTTAAGAAACTACAAAAATTTAAAAAAAAACTATAAACTTGTCTAAAACAAAAAAAAAAACTTGTGATTGCCCGGGTTTGAACCGAGGAACACCAGCCATCGCGAGTAGACCATACCAGTATCGCCTACGACACAGCCGCTATGTCAAGCCGCGCGAAATTAGCGCCCATATTATGCGTGAAATATTGCGAAAGAGAAAACTCGAAAATATGCGCTTCCACAGACATAAAACTGAGCTAGATCAATTTCTCGTCCCCGAAAACCCCCACATATTAAATTTCAGCGAAATCGTTAGGGCCGTTTCCGAGATCACATGCTTCTTCAAGCGATAAGCGCCATCTGCCGGGCTGATTTGTGAATCTAAACCATCCAGGTCGCCACTCAAACGCATACAGAAAAATTCATTAAAATCGGTCAAGCCGTTTAGGAGGAGTTCAATGACATACACACGTACAGCAGAATTATATATATAAAGATATGCAAACTCTCTTGTAATAACCTACCTTTATTAACACAATATATGTATGTATTATTACTACCTGATCCGTAAGATGTTTTCCTGTATATAAAATAATTAATACATTAATAAACAAAAATCAGAAGAGAAGAACCAAAGTCACCGACATAGCTCTGCGAGTCCCTAAACTGAAGTGGCAGTGGGCAGAGCACATTGCTCGTAGAACCGATGGCCGATGGGGCAGTAAGGTTCTGGAGTGGCGGCCACGTACTGGAAGACGCAGCGTGGGGAGGCCCCCAACAAGGTGGACCGATGACCTGGTGAAGGTCGCGGGAAGCCGATGGATGCGGGCAGCACAAGACCGGTCAGCGTGGAAAGCCTTGGGGGAGGCCTTTGTCCAGCAGTGGACATCTATAGGCTGAGGAATAAACAAAAATTCTGATAAAAGTTTATTGTGTCTCAAATTTAACGATTTTTTTTTTCAATTTGTCTTCTTTTAACCTCAGTCGGACTGTTTTGTTTCGTCGTCGTTTTAAATGTACAAGAACCAAATGAAGCTTCACATAAAATATTTTTAAAACAATTTTGTCCACAACGATCCTCATGCCACGCACTTATTAATCAAATTATACCTGTCCGCAGTTCGTGTTATTTTCCACAACATTTACCTTGGTACCTAATGTGTACCTAGGTATTAACATAACATAATTATTACAGTGTACTTTGATTAATAAATGTATAAAGGAATTTAGACCGTATGACAACAGGCTGTTTTTGTGAATGGGAAATCATGAAATGACCTTTCCCCCACTGGGCTAAGGGGAAAGTCGTTTCAAAATGGCGTTTTTTACTGACTAAAATCCACTTGTGTTCCTTTTTTTGCATGTGCGCCAGGGGACGCGGTCTCTCTTTCGAACTAGCATCAGCTCTGACAACGAACTAAATTTAGTCTAATTTAAACCATAGTGAGTCCGCTACATAAGTGAATTATGAACCACTTTGAGGCATTATTGAACTATTAGTTTGCGAATTAAAGTATGAAGATTGGTAACGCGAAGAGTTCCGTACTCATGGATTGACAGCGAAGGCTTGGTAATGGGGATATAGAACCTCAAAAACTAAAATATGGGTATAATATACACAACGTGTAACATAAAGGGTATATACATAACAAAGGCATGGCATATTTACATGATATCAAACGATATTGGAAGGGTTTTTTAATCCGATCTCTTTATGTTAGGAAGGAAAGGTTATGAGGAAAAACACCGCCTGTGATAGGCACTAGTATGAAATGTACTAGTATGAAATATCATACTAGTCGCACAGAGATATTGAAGGCATTTATCGGATTTTGGCAAGTAACGTGACGGGTAACGAGTAGTTATTAACGTACATATGTAGTGTGCTGCCACGTTTTTCTGATTTGATTTTAAGAAACACACGAAACCGAAAATTTGTTACTAATTTTTTTGAGTATTTTATTTTGAGTTGAAACCCCTCCGATATCGTTTGATATCATCTAAAGATGCCATGCCCTTGGTATGTATATACCTTTTTTGTTACACGTTATATATGGTGTACATAATAAAGAGTATTGTATTCTATTCTATGGGTTTACTATTGAAGGGTACACCACTGCCAAACCCTTCCAAGAAAACAGGTGTGGAAATGTTTATTTCTTTTATTTGATTTAGTCAATTCCACAAAAAAGTCAAAACAAAAATCAGAATCAACGCAGACTCGAGCTATGAATTTAAAAGGACTATATTTTAGGGTTCCGGGACCGTATTATTGAGCCTCCATTGACCATTAGTCAGTCTGTCAATTAGCTAGCTGCATCCCTTAAACCATAATAGGTACACAGTTAAAAGGTTACTCGTAGGTGTACCAGGACACTCAAATTTGCTAATGATATATTTAACTTTCTCGGTATTATAAATCCAAGCATTCGCACCTCTGAAACTGTCAATTTTATCTGTACTAAATTAAATAGATTATAATCTCCAGAGATAGAATATAAAGCGAGGCACAAAAGGTTTGGGAAAATGTTGCCTGGAATAATATTTAGATATGTTACTCTAGGGATATTTCGGGACAGATTTGTGGATAATATACTATTGAATAGACATCGTTTGTTTGTTTTATTATAGATTCAAGATCCGATTTCATAGTATTGGGAACGAAGTTCATTAGAATAATAATAATAATAATTTCTTTATTTGTCTAGAATGCCATCTGTATTCTACAATACAAGTACAATATTGATATTTTCGTCAGATATAGTCCCAGTACATTCTGTCTTTTGGCATACAAAAATATAGAGGTTCACTTATAGATAATTTACAATCCAGATAGTCAAATTAAAAATGAGATCATGCAAAGTCTAAAATAATTTACATAACTAATTAGAATAAAATAAAAACTTTTCTACAAAAAAACAACCGACTTCCAAAAACCACTACAAAGTGAAAAATAACTAATTTCGGAAGTCGGTGTCTTTGGTTTTGTATATTCGTTTTTTGACACCGACTTCCGAAATTAGTTATTTTTCACTTTGTAGTGGTTTTTGGAAGTCGGTTGTTTTTTTGTAAAAAGGTTTTTATTTTACACTTTTTAGTTGTTAAAAGTACTATGTATTCAGTTGCATCCGTTCAGACTGGAAGCTGACGCAAATATAGTTGGGAAACGACGTAATTTTGTTTACTTTAATTTTTACCCGTAAGTATTCCCTCAACTGCCTATGGTCTTCATCATCAAATTTACTGCAGACCATTATTTTAACCCAATGGGTGCAAAGGTCTCATCAATATAAATGAATGAAGTCCAACCACAAAGTAGCTACTGTAAACCGTTGAGGAGTTCCCGGAACTGGCCTTTGTCTTCATCATCAGAGCTTTTATGACAGTCACAACCCATCTAGGTGTAAAGTTCTTATCAATACAAATTAATCGAGCCCAAACACAAGGTAGCTGCTGTGAATTGTTGAGGTGTTCCTTCGACTGTCTCCCGGCTCCATCATCAGATCTACTCCAGACCTTTATTAAATTGTAGTGCTTTATAATACTTAATCAAAATGCTAAGAAATGCACTAGTCGCCCCTGCAACTTTTGAAAGTTCCCCTTGTTTTTTCTGGTCTTCCACCATCAAACCCTGATATCCTTATCATGGGACCACCTTGGGAACGTCTTCTTTCCAACAGAAAAAGAATTATCAAAATCGGTTCATAAACGACGAAGTTATTCGCGAACAAACATAAAAAAAAAGCATATATACGGTCGAATTGAGTAACCTCCTCCTTTTTGAAGTCGGTTAATAAAGCAAACATTACAATTTATCATTTATAAAGTCAGTAACAGTGTAACCTAGCATTTTTCTGTCAGCAACAATCACAGGAGTTTCTTAAATTTTATTAAGGGCTGATCCTTTATACTATTTGGTAATTTATTAAATATGCCATACCTATAATATTTTTTAAGCAAAGCAGTGTTAAATCTCCCAGTACATAATAGACTCTGATATTTTGATCTCACAGCAGTCGTACGTATCCTCGTATCATTCAATGCAGGAAATACATAGGTGCATATTAGTTTTTACGAATACAGCCATTTCATGAATCATTGATGTGGTAGGAGTAAGCTGGTATACATCGTCACGTAAAAAGGAGTTATGTCTCTTAAGCTACCTTAACTATTCTCTCTCGCAGTTTCTTTCTATAATAGTATAGAGTGTAGGTTAAGATAGCCCAGAGCGCGAGAGGTCATCTGATAATTTCACATCCTGAACAAAAAAGTCAAAATAAAAATCTAAGATACAAACATTATATAAAGGCTTTTAAAAACTTGTTTGTAATATATCAAAATTATATAGAGCAAAGACTACCATTTTTAACGAAAATTTGTAGCTCGCTACCCAAGAGATTGCATAAGGTAGTCGCTTCAATATGCAAAGCGGGTTCCGGCAATGAGTCTGCAAAAGTTTCCGATAGACGGGAAGAGACCAGTGTGGTAGATCAATACATAATGTAAATATTCAGTGCAAAAAGGAATTCCTGGTATACTGTTTCATCAATATTTTAATATAAATAAGTCAAAGTGAATGTGGTAAACATCATGGTAAATAAGAAGCCTGGAGCAAAGGCGTAGGGTAGCCAGCCTTTCGGTATTGTATAAGATGCATTTTTAAGATTGTGCACGGGAAATACATGATTTAATTCCGCTATTACCGTTCTATTGTCAGACCATTGTAAGGCAAGTAGCCAACTTTACGTCGTTGACACTGCTACAATCCGACCCAAGCTTTTTGCCTTGTCTTTCATATCGCTTACTGGAGTAATTTGCCTTAGAAGATCATCCCGTCTGATTATAATTTAAGTATCTTTAAGGACGCACTAGTTTATTAAGACCGGTGACCAGAGACTCGGCGGTAGGCCATAACATCGGCTGCCGGCAGAAGTTACCACCCACCAGACAAAGTCTTGCCGCCAAGCGATTCGTCATATTCCGGCATGATGTCTGGTGAAGCCGTACGGAGGATTGGTCTGAGCAGTTGTGTTGCAATGTCTACCGGGTACGATGCGCCAAATGTTGTTGTGTCGGGAGTTTGACAGTGGAGGGTCTTCAGTTCAGTCTCCCTCTGGCGCGTGTGGTTGGGTTTACATTGCATCACCTCACTCAGCTGCGGTTTTTCTTCTTATTCTCTCAGTTTTTTTGAGTGAATAGGCTCTTAATAAACTAGCGCGCTTTACCATCAACGATTGCCTCACAACTTATTATCAGGTGGTATCGCGGTAAGGCACTAGTTTATAACATTAAAAATTAAAATGTATTTATTAAGGGTCTGGTTGTCGCGAGGATACGTTCCTGACAGCTGTCAGTTTCATAAAAAGTATATTCTCGTGTTTTGCAAATTTGATCTTTGTTACTAGGATTACCGCATAGGTCTCAACGTCCAAAATGTAGATCATCCGTTAATAATGATCAATTCTAATCCAAGTGTTCTTAATGTAGTGAAATAACACAGCGTGAGGAAACAATATATGTAACATCTATCAACCTAAATTGGGACCGTGTGTTGATGTCACATGTCACTGTCAAATCCCTCTCACTCAGAGGAGGTCAGTTTCCCAGACGTGGGAATATTTTAGGCGGGCTACAGTACTGTTCGCCCTTAGCTGCCACGGCTTAATTTAATTTCAGAATAGTTTTTAAGTATATTTATATATATATATTTTGTATCAACTTTATGATTAAGAAAAATGTCTGTGGAGTTTCTTACCCGTTTTTCTCCATAACTACCTACTCTTTGGAATAGACAACTAGCTTTAACTTACTGACTGACTGACCCTACACAAATACAAAATTGCCTGTAATTTGTTTTTTTTGATTTTTTTTTTCATCCTCAGCCTTGGCATAGCAGTAGTGTATTTGGAATGACAATAGACATAATAAAATAGAATACATTTGTTTCAGACCGAAGTCCATAAGGTTAGTAAAAATCTTACTTAACTTCTTGTATTAGTACGTTACAGACACATAGATACATATATAAAATTAAAACTTAACGTGAAGCTGCATGCACCTCTGCAACATGGTATAATCGCACCGATCCGCGAACACACTGAGAATATTGTTGATGTTGCGTCGAAGACGCGTCATCAGGGATGCGCATCTATTCCTAATATTGCCAGTAGAACCATTAATACACATCTCCAAGTATGTAACCTTGTTTCAATGCTCTTTAAGGTGATTTCAGAATGACTAATATTATTGTGAAAGTAATATAAATGTTCAAAGTTGTAATGTAAAGCATAACTTCATTGTGCAGGACTTGAAGTTAATTTTCCATTATTTTTATTCGTTTACATTTCTGGCAAGGAAAAGCAGTCACGATTGCAGAATACCAATATAGAACTTGGAGCGACTGCTTATCTGACTTTTACAACCAATTTAGTGGGTAATACGATATGCCCCTTGATAAGACTGGAGGTCAGACTTACGGACTTCTGACGTCACGTCTGTCGTAACCATCGATCACTTAGGGCGGGTTGTTTCAAACGGTTGGTTATCGTAACATACGTACGTCAAAAAGTTACGTTAACGAATGCTGTTTAACGTTCGTTAAATGCCGGGGCTACATTAGCAGGCGAAGATTCGTTTCGCGTTGGCGCGCAAAATATCCGTTGTCGGACATGCACGATATTCTTATCTACATTGGCGGGCGAAGATTCAGAAATCGGTCTACGGCGAATATTCGTTGTTTAGTTGTGCGGCCGAAACGATGGAGGAAGCAGTGGCTTTGCATTATATGTCAATAAATTTTTATTTATTACATGTTTACAAAACAAATAAAACAAAAACAATGAAAAAAATATGCAAAAAGAACGTCAGTCCGACTTCAAAGTCTGGACGACATTGAAGTGACGTAGGTGTGACCACTCCAGCGAATATTGTCGCGACAAGTCCTTTGAAGCGCGCCACTTTACCGACAGCGCCCCGAAGCTACATCGTCTGCGCACGAATACATTGCGTTGCGTTGCAACGATGTACCCGGACACATACATCGCCGTACCCCGAATAATTGTTTATTGTTGTGGGAAATAACTTCGTGCCATTTTATAAATTAAGTCCGTTTATACTAGAAAAACGGTGTACCTATAGAAAAGCTATACTTTGACGAAAAATGGATACATTTTATTTTTATTTTATTTATTTGGGACAAAAATCTATTATATGTTACAATATTAATAGCCGACTAAGGTATAATGCATAGTAAACAAACAAACATTGTCGTCCGCCGTGGCGCAGCGGTCAACACGCCTGCCTGCGACGTGGAGGCCCCGTGTTCGATCCCTGGCCAGGTCATGATGGAAAAAGATCTTTTCCTGATTGGCCTGGGCCTTGGATGTCTATCTATACAATATGTAAAGAAAACCCTGTCCGATCCGTGAAGGTTTTGTTAGGTATCGATAACTGATTCTACTAATGCCTACAAAGTCGGGCTAAACTTAAAAAAAAAAATCCTCCTAAAGAAATAAATATTATTTCGCAAAAAGAGGTAACTTAAAACATGTGCGGTAGGCCATACAGGCGCGGGCGAAGAGAGGCAAGGCACGCGGCACGCGGTCGCATCGCTATTCGCTCAGAATTATACCACCAAAAATAATGCTGTCACTTTTTAAAAATTACCAAATTTTGGGGAAGTTGGAATTAATTCGCGGGAAAAAAGATTATTTCAAAATTCACTAGTATTGTTACTATGATGATTATGTAAAATTTCATATGTTATTTGGTCATGTGTCTACCTAACCTTTACTATCCTTACGGGTCGGACAGGGTTTTCTTAACATATTGTATATGTATCTATTATAAGTATAGTATCGTTGAGTTAGTGTCCCATAACACAAGTCTCGAACTTACTTTGGGACTAACTCAATCTGTGTGATTTGTCCGTATACCTATATTTATTTATTTATATAACCCACACCATACACACCAAAGTAAGTAAATTACTACACTCACTCGTACTACTACATACACTTAAACATAGTTACCTACTATGTTTAAGGTCTTAATAAGTAGGTAAGTATATGTTAAACATTGCAATCTAACAAAACACGTATATTCTATAATTTAAACATTTTTTTTTTCAGAGAACGGAAAGAAAATAAAACATGACGTGTAAAAGTGATCAGTGATCCTACTTGCTTAATAAATGATTTCATTTCACTAACTTCACAAAAAATGAGAAAGATCGCTTTCAAACTTCGATTGAAAAATATAAAGATGTGTTGTTCTGTAAAAAAACAGACAACAACAGTAATTTAAAAAAAAATACCAAACTTGGGCTGCTAAACACCTTTCTTTTTCTTTTTACGGTACTTGTATCATCATCAGATGAACTACTAACGTCAACTCGCGAATACAAAAAGGGAGTTTATGTTGTTTTCACTATTTGACACCACGGCGGACTAAACACAACTTGACAAAAGTTACGTTAACCAGTGCTCAGACCATCGGTTAACGTAATCGTATTTTTTTGCGTGCGTTAACGTTTACGTATTGTGAAACAACTCATTTTTTGACTTGACGATAGTTAGCACCATTTTTAACTTTTACGTGTGCGTTAAGTGAACGTGAAACAACCCGTCAGCGTATCTTTTTTGCGTGCGTTAACGTTTACGTATTGTGAAACAACTAATTTTTTTGACTTAACGATAGTTAGCACCATTTTTAACTTTTACGTGTGCGTTAAGTGAACGTGAAACAACCCGCCCTTATACACCAGATTAAAAAAATGGTTGAACTGAACAAGCGCACAATGCATCACTTAGGTGTTTCTTTCATTTAGTACTTACTTTATAATTCTGACTTTATTGCATGCGTGTAAGGTTGAATTTGGTTTGATGTCAGACTCGGTCGTAAAAAATAATGGCTTATTGTACTGCTTTGTGATAAGAACTTTGTACACTGCATTTAAGGCTGATTTTAAATTAATGTACATTTATTTTGACTACCTTAAACTGCTTAATACTTATCGCTATTTTTGATAAGAGTTTTGTTCGAGACTGTGTTAACTAGTAAATAAGTGATCAATGGTCGTAACGATTCTCAAAGATCTATAAATGACAGCCGGAACCAACGATGTAGCGTGCTTTTCGAGGCACGGAGGATCGCTGTATGTAAAAATGGTGTGTAACCCATCTACAAACCAACCGCTTCAAGAGTAGCTTAACCAAGTATTTTAGTCACGACCCCCTCAATAATAAAGAGTGCTGTCTTAGTATTATAACACTAATCAAACATTTATCACCTCACTAAATAAACTATAAATTTATCAACGAAAACAAATATAAACTTTTATCACTTTGTTATAAAAACTTTTTGAGTACAAAACTTTCTTACCGTCAAAATAAAATAAATGATATCAATAAAACACTTTCCTTATTATTTTTGAGGTTTAAATTATACACTGTTCTATTTACTGACAGGCTTCAATCAAGAGGTATAGGATTTACAAGAATTCTAGAGGTTTTTGGACGGGAACGCTAAGATGAGTGTCACGCGTATTTTTCCTTGGACTTTTAAAATTATTTATGTGTCAGTGTCTTTTACTAAATAAAAGCGCGTGATTTGTGTAGTAAAAAGTGCATTCAGTAAATAATTCATAAAGAAAACTGAAATATCGCAACATAGTGGCCACATCATGACTTTGCCTCAAACCTCGCTCACAGACGGTTCACGCGGCCGTCATTTTCAACTGTCATTGGCGATATCCGCCATTATTGTGAAACAAAATTTTCAAAGAATTTCTATAATTTGTTACACGTGTTATTGGCAAAATTGTGGTATCTATTCCACAGAGGCCATTGATTAAGAGTTGAGGTTGAATCTCTCCTTGAAAAAGGAAGAAGTACAAGTATTTTACTTTTGTGTATGACAATGGTACCGATGTTGAAATTTCTGCCAAAGTCAGTTGAAAACTAATAAACTGGCCAAGAGCAGTCAGACTAGCGTGCTTTTGTAATCAAGAGTCTCGAATCATAAAATACATACTGTTATTTAGGTATTAGTGCTCTATAGTATCAACAGTAAAATGATGGTATAATCTGTCCTCAATTTGATGAACATGGCGGTCGCTTCTGGGCACAGGTCTCCTCTCATACAGAGTAGGATTGAGCGTAATCACCACGCTTGCTCAATGCGGGTTGGCGATTTCAGACTTAAAGTCCAGGTTTCCTCAAGATATTTTCCTTCACCTTATAATCAGTCATCCTCCGTGGCGTAGCGGTAGCGGACGCGGCCGCTGCGCAAGGTGGCGCGGGTTCGATCCCCGCACAGTGCAAGTATTTGTATGCATGAATATGAATATTTGCACTGGTCTGGTCGTGCCTCGGAAAGCACGTTAAGCCGTTGGTCCCGGTTGCCATACGAACATCTAGTGGCAGTCGTTACGGGTTGTTGGAGCCCTCAAAAGTCCAACAATTGGTCTAACTGCAATGCTTCGATGTCGCCTTCGGGTTGTGGAGGTCAGACGGCAGTCGCTTCACGGAAAAATGTCGAAGTTTAGCCATATCAGCAGTTGGACTGGTAAAAGCGGACCCCAGACTTCAAAGCTGAAAAGGCTTCGGATGCGACTGGGATTAACGCTGGGATGATGATGACCTTATAATCAGTCATCGGTGTCCAAGAAATACTTAGAAAGTAGATGAAATGAAATGAAATGAAATGAAATCGTTTATTAAGCAAGTAGGATCACTGATCACTTTTACACGTCATGTTTATTTTTTATTTTATTTTTTTAACTAGATGAAGCCGGCATTTCCTAACTGACTACCTCTGAGAAGAAATGGCCGAAACAAACTCAGGGATCATAGTCTTTTTTCAAGTCCAGACATTAAAAATGAAAATGTTTACAATAATTTACCTTATAATTACGCATATTGCTTAATAAAAATTAACAATGCTTAACAGAGCGAGCAGCTCAATCCCAAGCTTTTTTGTCTTCTAAATAATCTGTGATTTTATAATACCCCTTTTTGCAAAGTTTGGCCTTTATATGGTTCTTAAATCGTTTAATGGGTAAGTTTCGAATGTCCATGGGAAGCTTGTTGTAAAAGTGTATACATTGACCCATGAACGAGTTGCCTACTCTGTGGAGACGAGTGTGATGTAAAGCAAGATTGTGTTTGTTCCTGGTATTTACATTATGAATATCGCTTATCTTCTTAAAATTCGAGATATTTTTATGAACATACATAAGATTTTCAAATATATATTGTGAAGCTACAGTCAGAATGTTCACCTCTCTGAACTTTTCTCTAAGAGATTCTCTAGGACCAAGGTTATAAATGGCTCGAACAGCCCTCTTCTGTAAAACAAAGATGGTATTGATGTCCGCACAAGTTCCCCAGAGAAGAATCCCATAAGTCATAAGACTATGAAAATAACTAAAATAAACAATTCTGGCTGTATCCACATCAGTTATCTGTCTAATTTTCTTAACAGCAAAGGCGGCAGAACTGAGTCTACCCGACAGCTTCTCAATGTGAGGACCCCATTGTAACTTGGCGTCAATAGTTAATCCAAGAAAAACTGTCGACTCGACAGGGATCAACTCTACTCCATTCAGTTGAACATTGGTACTTAGCTGCCTGACATTTGGCGTAGAAAATTTAATGACTTTAGTTTTTTTTCATTTAAAAGGAGGTTATTTACATTAAACCAATGGACAACTTTAGAGAGTGCATTGTTAACTTCGTCAAAGTTTGTTAGCTGACGCTTGACTTTAAAAATAAGAGAAGTGTCATCCGCGAACAATACTATGTTGTGATTATCCCTCACGTGATGAGGTAAGTCATTAATATAAATTAAAAACAAGAATGGACCTAGAATTGAGCCCTGCGGAACGCCCATGGTGACCACAGATCCTGCAGATCTCTTGCCATTAACATCAACCCTCTGAATTCGATTATTCAGATAAGAAGTCAGAAGGTCGAGAGCTCTGTCCCTCAAACCATAATGGTACAATTTCCTGATAAGAGTATCATGATGTACGCAATCAAAGGCCTTGGACAAATCACAAAAAATACCAAGAGCATCTTGCGATTCCTCCCAGGCCCCAAATATGTTCTTTAGCAATGCCACGCCCGCATCCGTAGTTGAACGACCCTTTGTAAAACCAAATTGTTTCACGTGCAATAAATTGTGTAAGTTAAAGTGCCTCAACAACTGTTTCAAAATTAATTTTTCAAAAATTTTGCTCAAAGTTGGTAATATCGATATTGGCCGAAAATTCGTGGGATCAGTTGTACTACCAGATTTGAACAGTGGAATTACTTTGCTTAGTTTCATTAAATCAGGAAATACACCAGATGTGACACAAGAATTAAAAACAATTGCCAAGAAAGGTGCGATAACATCTATTATTGAAGCTACAGTGTATACTGACAAACCCCAATGATCGGCAGTTTTTTTTACATCAAGATCCTTAAAAGATTCTATAATGTCTTTAGCAGTCACAAATGTAAATTCAAAGTGATTGTCACATTCTGGAACACATTCTTTTAGTATGGCATATGCAGAAGTGGAGGAAGAAGACAAAGTTTTTGTTGTCATTATTGGAATATTAGTAAAAAAATTCTCAAACTCAGTTGCTACCTCCAAGTCCGCCTTTATATCTTCATCGTTAATTTTAAGATGGAAATCGCGGTTCTGTACTTTGGTTCTTCCAGTTTCAGAATTTATAATTCCCCAAGTTGTTTTGATTTTATTGCCAGAAGATTTTATTTTATTTTTAATGTGTATGGCTTTTGCTGAGGAACAGGCTCTTTTAAAAGTTTTTGAATAATTTTTAACAAAATCTTGAAAAGCTTCATCATGGTTAAATGTTTTTTCCTGATATAATTCATACATTTTTTCCCTGCTTTTATAAATACCTGGGGTTGCCCAGTCACTAAATATAACACGGTCGCTAACAGGCAATGTTTTTATTTTGAAAACTTTCATAAATTCACAATTAATGAGGTTAAATAGTACACTATACGCATGATCCGGATTGGCGTGATAAGGCAAGTCCGGTAGCTTTTCAATTAAATTATTTTTAAATTGTCCTAAACGATTTTCATTTATAGGAACAAAACTCACAAGTTTTTTTTGAGCTCTGACTTCACTTTTCTGAGTAAAAGTAACTAACTGGCCACAGTGATCAGAGTCTAACTCGTTTATAATTAAATGGTCAGAAGGTCTTGAGTTAGTAAAGATGTTGTCTAAACAGGTGGCACTCGTGGCAGTTATTCTAGTCGGCTCAAAGAATCTTGCGTACAAGTTATATGACTTAAATAATGACATAAATTTATTAACTGTAGCTGATTTCTCTAGAACATTAATGTTGAAGTCTCCACAAACAACAACTGTTTTGTTACTGCGACAAGTCTTTAATAAAACTTCCTCCATATATTTCTCAAAAATATCATAGGAAGCACATGGGGGCCTGTAGACGCTTATTACAATGAACCGCTCAAGCTCGATGCAAGCAATTTCAATAACCCGCTCAACAGAGAGGCTTACAATATCAGTCCTTTCTTTAAATTTGAAATTGTTACGAACAATTATTAGGGAGCCAACCCTTATCATATTCACTCTGCTGAACGAGCTAGCAATCTGATGGTTATTAAAGCTGAACATGAACTGATGGGCTTTTAACCAATGTTCAGTAAGACAAACAATATCAATGTAATTACAGTTCATGAACAACTCCAATTCCAATTGTTTATTTATCACACCCTGTATATTTTGATGAACAATTTTAAGGTTATTATTATTAGTTTTATTTTGAAAATTATTTGATGGGTGTGATATTATTATATCTTGGTTTACGGTTATGCTAGAGTTTAACTCTGTTGTCTCAATGTCCCTTGATAATGGGTACAAGTCTAACTTGGTATTTAAAATAGTGCTAGAGGTTGACTATAACCTAGTGCTAGAGGTAGATATAACTTTAGAAAAGTTACACTGGTACTTGCCTGACCTGGAATCGAACCCGCACACTTATACTTGAGAAGCTGGTGTTTTAACTACTAGACCACCACGACATTGTTTAAAAATCGATAGATTAGTAAAAATATTTTTATTAAAAGTCCCAACATAAAGTTCCTACTGCTGGGACTGGGTCTCCTCTCTCTCAGTCAAACTGGGCTGTAAATCACCACGCGGGACTAGTGCGGGTTAGTAAAAGTGTTTTCGATTTTTTCGTTTCCAGGACATACCAGTTTCCTAAAGATGTTTTCCTTCACTTCCATCAGAGACAATTAACTAAAAGCTCTAATACCAAAACTGGCGATTATAAAAAAATTAACGCCTATGCTCAGCAGGCCGATTAACCGCAATAAAGGCGCACCCGGTCTAAAAACATAATACTATATCAAAAACTAGGCCGTCTATCTCACTGGGGAATAGACATGTGATGCCATCGATGAATTCTAAAGAAAAAAGAACACCATAAAGTTCTCCACAAAGACACATTGTCCTATTTATCAATCGCCCTCCCCAGCTCCAAAGTTTATCAGTTTTCACGACGGGTGCCAATCAATCATTGTGGACCAATTCGCTGAGTCATCCAAACTGGAGCTTGTCGACACCCCGTGATTCAGTTACGGAGTTGTTTATAAGCAAAAACGTAACATAATACAGGGTGTATCTGACGTAGTAACGCAAACTTCGCGAAAAGGCTAGACCGCATGCCACTAATAAAATTATGATAGTCATTTACGTCGTTAATGAGCGGTTACAGAAATCACGGTGTTTAAATAAAAGTGTCGTCCCGGACCTTGAACGTTGCAAGCGTGCCGCCGCGCGTGTTTGAAGGTATGACGTTGACCCCTGATGTGAACTCTATTAAAACAGCTTCGAGCTTCTTTTTTTTTTTTTTTGATTTTTCGAGTTTTGTTCACATTGCGCTTTTTGTGTAATTAGCGAATTAATTAATTTTTATTTTAAAATCTTATTGGCTTATAAAAGCATAGCAATTATGAACGGTCTATAGTGAAACAAAAAATTGAATATTTTTTTAAAAAAACCAGGAAAAAGTCAACGAAAAATTCCACCACTGCGGGGTTCAGAATCTTGTACTGAATCCATGGTACTCGTTTGTGCCTCGATGTCAGATACACCTTTTTTTCTTTTTTTTTTATATGGCATCTCGTAGGTGGCCATTAGAGGCCGTAACTACTTAACCGGACTTTCCTGTGGATGCCTTAATTAGAATTAAAACCTCCAGCCAGGGGCACTTAAAACTAAATTAAAATTGGGCGACTACGCACTAAGGGCACCCCCTGTGGGGTACGAACCTCGGCTTAGGGCGTCGCTAGAGAGGACAGCAAGGGACGGCTGGATCGAATGTAGTCAGATACACCCTTTATACTTTAGAGTCTGGAACACAGGCTTCATCTTGATAACAGGGAGCAGCAGGGTAATTGCGTAACACACCATCAGTAACAATGGGTTTCATTTTGACAGTTCAACAACATTCATTGCGTTATTTACCTTGTTGAGTAGACACATTTTGGAGCATATGAAGTAATGGATTGTAAATTTGCTTCGAAATTATTCCAACTAATAGCAATAAGGTTTTATGCAATTAGGATGCTGGAAATAATTCACAAGATGAGACATGCAAGAAGTCATAAATGTATCTTTAAATTTTTCGTTCTAAATAAAGGCTGGTTTCCTTATGATGTTTCCCTATTTGAGAGCTTGAAGGTTCAATCAAACCCATGATTTAGAAGCCATCCACAAGAAAGGATCTAGTTAGAAAACTAAAGAAAAATATGAACGAGGTTTGTATGTTTCATCATATTTTGTTCACTCCTACCTCCGGAGCTGCTTATAAAATAGTTTGTATTATTACGTTTTATGGTATAAGGTCCGGTAGAGTATCGTATGTAGAGGATCGTTTATTGTTAATATTATTAGTTACTAGCAGCCGCCAGCGACTTCGTTCGCGTGGAGTTAGTTATGCTCCACTCCTATTGGTTGTAGCGTGATGCTATATAGCCCAAAGCCTTCCTGGACTAATGGGCTATCCAACGCAAAAAGAATTTTTCAAATCGGACCAGTATTTCCTGAGATTAGCACGTCCAAACAAACAAAAAAACTCTTCAACTTTATATATTAGTATAGATAAGATCCGATGGAACTAGCATGTAAAATGTATAAAAACCCATGACCTAGTACTCGTAAGTCGGGACTTAAACCATTAGGCCACCACTGCTCTCCTATATATATTTGCAAGTACGTGTAAACTAAATGAAGATCTTTTACCGTCATGTAACAAACTTCGAGCAACACAGTAACAAAATCTTGGTATAACTTTATTTTACCCTTCGATACGAAAAATAGGTACGTGTATCACTCAGTTTTGACAGTCGTTGACATCTGTGTCAGCAAGTTTGCCTATCAATGAACTATGAGGACTACTATGAAGGTTTCACTTTATAGGAGTGATACCTCCATCGAGTGACTCCTTTCCAGGCTCAAAAGACGGGTAGGTGCTGCAAAAAGGACGATCAGTCATTTAATGTCTATGTTTCTGCACGGTTAGCACAGTGGTTTTGACGACCTCCGTGGCGCAGCGGTCAACACGCCTGCCTGCGACGTGGAGGCCCCGGGTTCGATCCCCGGCCAGGTCATGGTGGAAAACGGTCTTTTCCTAATTGGCCTGGGTCTTGGATATTTATCTATATATGTATCTATTATAAATATAGTATCGTTGAGTTAGTATCCCATAACACAAGTCTCGAACTTACTTTGGGGCTAGCTCAATCTGTGTGATTTGTCCGTATCTATTATTTACTGTGCGCTGCGTATCGCGGGTTCGATTCTCGCATGGAACAAATATTTGTATGACCTACAAGTAGTTGTTCCGGGTCTGAACATTTTTGTAAACGCACCCACCATACAGGAGAAATTCCTAGAGTAGGGCAACGTTTCATAAAAAAAAAGGTTTTTTTTTTTATAATACATCTGAGGATATAGGGCTTAAAAGTGACACACTGCATGTCAAGCGATATTGAACCTTATGCCATCGACATAAGGTCCATTCGTAACAATATTTTATAAACTAGTGTTTGACCGCAATTCCGCCTGATAGTAAGCAGTGATTAAATCAATCAAAAAAACTGAGTGAATCCTATTCTAACTAAGGAACACGGCAGTTGAGCGAGATGATGCAATGTGGAGACCCTCCACGACCAAACTCCCTCTAGGTTTTACTAAGTACATTTGGCGCATCATATCCGGCACTCATCGTTACACAACTGCTCAGACCCGTCCCCCGTACTTCACCGGACATCATGCCGGAACACGACGAATCGCTCAGCGGCAAGACTTTGTCTGGTGGGTGGTAACTTCTGCCGGCAGCCGATGTTATGGTCTACCACCAAGAAATTTTATTTCATTATTATTCCGTGACGGGTTTTGTGGCTATTATCAGCGGCATGGATCAATCAATCAAGTTAGCTAGCTTGCAACGATCGGTCCATGAATGGATCAGATATATCGAGACCCCTCCGTGCCTCGAAAAATACGTTAAGCCGCGTTGGTCTCTCCAGTCATTCTTGGATCTGGCGTGGATCGTCTATGCCAGTTTAATAAAAATAGCTCATTTGAGTTACATAGTAGTGGGCAAAGGCAGTTACGTTATTTTAAACGTTACGTGGACAGAGTCGTTTTGGTAAATGAGAACTGTCTAACGGTCACTTTGCATCGAGACGCGGACCAAGACACTTCTCCGAACCGAAACTGTCAGTTTGCCTATTCAAATTGTTATTGTGAAGATTGGAGGATATCAGATATGTCGTGCTTTAATTCAAAACTATACCTACGAAAAGGATCCCTTACCACCACATCAAGAAACTGACGATCCTACCGCTCCGCCGTCGCTGACTCCTACAGATCTATAACAGTCGTTACGGGTCGTCAGAAGCACTAGATTCTGACAACTAGACTTACCAAAGGTTCTCATAATAGCAAATAACTCAGATGTGTAGTTACTCCATGTAATATACTGGTAGCCAGCTCTATCCAGTCAGACTGGAAGCTGACCCCAACTTAATCTGAAGAAGGCTAGATTTATTGAGAAATTTATTAACAAATAAAGTGTTTTAGTTATAGGTTGTTGTAGTACAATTTAAATGTAATTCTCGAATACGGTCTTGATAACTATATATTATGTAGATCATGAAGAGAGGAGGTGCTCTGCTTTAGCCAATTATAAGATTTGACCAATTCTCCTCTGTCCTTTAGATGACTATTTATTGAGAGACGACATCAGAAAACCAGTAGACAGCCTCGAAGTAGGGTTGCCAGATAGGAAGTTACAAAATCCGGGACAGTCGTCGACAGACACTCTCTCGGAAAAAGAACGGCTAAAAAAAAAAGAAAGAACATTCGAAATCAAATATCCGGGGGGAGAGTCGGAGGAAGAACGGCTAAAAAAAAAGGTCATTCGAAATCAAATTGGGAGAGTCGGAGGAAGAACGGCAAAAAAAAAAAAAAAAAGAAAAAAGTCATTCCAAATCGGACACTCGTAAATCCTTACTATCTTCTTTCTTAATATGTTCTATACAAGATTGATAACTTTTTAAGATCCGGGACAATTACCGCTCATTCCGGGACAAGAGGTCATTCCGGGACAAGAGGCTAGATTCCGGGACAATCCCGGATTTCCCGGCGGTCTGGCAACCCTACCTCGGAGGCATAGCGGTAGCGTACGCGGCCGGTGCGTAAGGAGGCGCGGGTTCGATCCCCGCACAGTGCAAATATTTGTATGCATGAATATGAATATTTGCACTGGTCTAGCCGTGCCTCGGAAATCATGTTAAGCCGTTGGTCCCGGTTGCCATACGAACATCTAGTGGCAGTCGTTACGGGTTATTGGAGCCCATTGGTCTATCTGCAATACTTGGATTTCGCCTTCGGGTTGTGGCGGTCAGACGGCGAAAAGTAAGTCTTCCGTAAAGCGAGTGCTTTACGGAAATTATCGAAGTTTAGCCAAAATCAGCAGTTAGACTGGTAAAACGTACCCCAGGCCCCAAAGCTAAAAAAGCTATGGATGCGACTGGGTTTAACGCCGAGATTATGATGACGTCAGAAAACCAATAATCTAGTGGACAGAGTGTCTAAGCAAGTAACGAAACCCTAGCGCGATCGCATATAAAAATTGTATTGGTTCGGAATTTAGTACCGACTACCTCCCTAGATGGCGTTGGCGTCGAATTAGATCGCGCTATGGATTCATTGCAAGCAAAGGTATAAGAGGTTTGGATTTTTATAATTTTGAGAGTGAGAGCAGCGCAAAGAGTATAATAATAATAGGGTAAAGAGAGCCCTCTCGAGAGAATTTTGTGCATATCGTTTGAAAGCGCCCCCTGGTTTTCTGAACGTACATTAACGTCAATATATATATACCTACGCATACCATAGCTATAGACAGATATATTTTATGGTCCTATTGATTAGAGGTTATTAATGTTACTTCCTTAGAAGCTATTTTGTTTCAGCAAGTTACAGAGATTATAAATCATTGAAACAAAATAGCTTTTAGCGGAAGTAACATTAATGTAATGAATATAATAGAAATAAAACCACTTAATGGAATATAATAACAAAATATTTATTTATTACTTTTAAACCTTTCCTTAGTTCTTACATCCAAGAGCACAGTGATGCGGCATTTTTTTCTATTTTAAAAGACACACACACAGAACACAAGCGTCTTTTCGCAATTATAAGAGTGTATTTCACGATTTCTTATGGAATCACAATTCACAGCGCACAGGTACAACACTGCGAAGGCTGAACTGATTTCCGGGTAAGACTGATTATCAGGACGGAGGAGGTCCCAAGAGATCTCAACTCGACGTCAATAACACAGAAATCCTCTCGAAAACCAAGAAACATGCGCAAAATGAATACGTAACAAACAAACACGTGCAAGCCGTGACCACAAACCTCAGTGCACTGCTTTATCGACAATCTAGTTAAAAAAGTTAAATTTTATTATAGCGGCACCTATCGGCATGCCATGGGTACCAACCAATGTTTAGGTATGCTGTTCACGTTCAAAGATGTCATTAGTCACTTTGCTTCAGTTGCTGATGTTCTAAGTGAACCCCCCCTGGAGCAGCGCCTCTATTGTACAGGTAATATTATACGGGTTGGTACAGTAATCCAGTAGTCTCATTTAACCATCCTCTCCAAGTCGATCCTCGGTCGTATACACAGAGTATAGTTAAGATTACCATCAATATCCACGACTCCCCAACCTACACTTACATCCAATCTACATATGTATATGTAAATAAACATCAACACTACTATCTTACATCTTTCCTTATTACATCAAACATGATTTTCTCAGGTAATTTAAAATAAGCCAACCAATAACAGCGTCAAGTCCTCCACCAAACAAACTAGTGCATTTAAGATTTACTCATATTTCTACATCAAGTGCTCACTGCTATCAAAGAAAAATTAAAACATTTTACTAAACACACAAAAATAAACTCTATCAAACAACAATATGAGTCAAATTACAGTAACATCGTTCTTCAGTAATACCCCTTTGGCATAACCAACGCACAGCTTTTACAATTTGTATTGTCACATCAAATGAAAATGTTTTACGGTTGACGAGCGAGTGTGGACTTTTTTGCTAATGTTATAAAGGTGCTTGTTAAGTAGCAGAGAGATTCACCAAACAGTTCTGTGGGGCTTGATGCAAAAATTGCACTCATTGCTGTAATAAAATCATGTTTAGGTTGACTTTTGCAATTTTAAATGTTTCTTTTTCTTGTTTAAAGCATGCATTGTATGCGAACAAACATATTTTTTATCTAGTAACACACTTATTCAACCTTTGTTGACGCTTAGGAGACTCTCCCTTTTACTTTTATTTTCTCTTTCATTTACTAGTACTTAGGTCAACAGACTTGAAACGTTTTTACTGTGTACTCTAGAGAATATCAAATGCATAAGTTTGTCTGCATGCAACCTTTTGTAGTAATTAAAAGATTATTTATTATTTGATAGAGCCAACAAGAAGATATAAAACCTCTTTTTTTAGGGTCCCGTAGTCAAATGGCAAAAAATGGAACCCCTGTAGATTCGTCATGTCTGTCTGTCCGTCTGTCGGTCTGTCCGTCCGTATGTAACAGCCATTTTTTTCCGAAACTATAAGAGCCACAGTGTTGAAACTTGGTAGGTAGATATATTCTGTGAACTGCATTAATATTCTGATGCAAAAATAAAAATAATAAACTCAAAAAAAAAAAATTTTCTTCAAAAACATACGTGTGTGGTATCTATGGATAGGTCTTCAAAAATGATGGCGAGGTTTCTAAAATATTTTTTTTCTAAACCGAATAGTTTGCGTGACAGACGCCAACGTGGATAAAAGTTGCCCCCCCCCCCCCTCTAACTTCTAAAATAAGAAATTAAAAATATAGAAACAACATATGATTTACATTACTATAAAAACTACCAACGAAAATTGTTTTGAACGAGATCTAGCTAGTAGTTTTTTTAATACCTCGTAAATCGTAAACTGCTTATTACCTACCACGTAATCTTTCTTATGGTAATCTTTGGTACGGAACCCTTTGTACGTGAGCCCGACACACAATTGGCTGGTTTTATATATTTTATAAACTGTTTCCATCTTATTTTGTTTTTTTTTTTTTCCTTATGTCGGCCACCGTCAAAGCCGCAAACACAATCTGTTTGCGCAACTCCCAGCAAAAAGTATACCCAGAGGTGAATCCCCAGTCTGTTGTACTAAAAAGATGCTGTATTCAGCATCTTTTTAGTACCATTCTGATTCTTCCGGTATTCCATTCTAATGGGCCACCCTGGATGTGACGTGTTTGCGGATGAATGGAATAAGCTTATGCGTGTATGTTTGGTCTTCTATGATAGAAAGTATGCGAGAGAGTCCACTGTTCCATGTTAGTTTTTAGTAGTACTTTTAAGTTATAAGTTTGTTTCTATATTAATTAACGTAATTGTTTTTGTACCGTTTTGATTAACTATAAATAAATTAATTAAGTAGCCTCTTAAAGCCATTTCTCTTAATTGTAAATTATTTATTATTATTCATCATCACCATTTCAGCCGAAAGACGTCCACTGCTGGACATAGGCCTCCCCCAAGGGTCTCCACGACGACCGGTCCTGCGCCTCCCGCATCCAGCGGTTTCCCGCGACCTACACCAGGCCATCGGTCCACCTTGTCGGGGGCCTACCCACGCTACGTCTTCCAGTGCGTGGTCGCCACTCGAGAACCCGTCGGCCCCTTCGGGCATCGGTCCTATGGGCAATGTGTGCAGCCCACTGCCACTTTAGTGTTGCAATTCTTCGGGCTATGTCGGTTACTCTCGTTCTTCTACGGATCTCTTTATTCCTGATACGATCGCGCAGTAAAACCCCAAGCATAGCCCTCTCCATTGCCCTTTGAGTGACTTTGAGCCTTCTTATAAGGTCCATTGTTAGCGACCACGTCTCAATTCCATAAGTCATCACTGGCAACACACACTGGTCGAAGACTTTTGCCTTGAGACACTGCGGTATTTCGGACGAGAATACTTTACGTAGCTTCCCGAAAGCAGCCCAGCCGAGTTTGATTCAACGATTGACCTCTTTCTCGAAGTTGGACCTTCCTAACTGGATAGTTTGTCCCAGGTACACGTACATAACTCTCAACAACTTCGAGAACAGAGTCAACATGGGCATACATGACTTTCGTCTTGTCCATGTTCATTTTAAGACCGACTCGCTCGGAGGCTCTACTGAGGTCTTCGAGCATTGTGCTCAGGTCCTGAGATCGCGGACTCAGCCATAACTACGATCTCATCAGCAAAACGAAGGTGTGTCATGTACTCCATGTGTCCAGAACCTTGTAGACATCCTCCAATGCAGCGGTAAACAGTTTCGGGGAGATAACATCTCCCTGTCTGACACCACGCTGCAGAGGGATTGGTTTCGAGGTCTGGTTCTGTATTCGGACTGACATGGTGGCGTTTTCGTACAAACCCTTCAGCGCCTCAATATAACGATAGTCTACTTGGCACCGCTGGAGAGACTGCAATACAGCTCAGGTCTCGATCGAATCAAAGGCTTTTTCATAGTCCACAAACGCCAAGCAAAGGGGTAGGTTATACTCCTCGGTCTTCTGTATAACCTGCCGCAGCGTATGTATGTGTTTTACTATGCTGAAGCCTTTTCGGAAACCGGCTTGTTCGGGAGGCTGGAAGTCGTCAAACCGTTATTATTATTACAAAATCTGAATTTTATTTAGATCAGGTTTAAACCACTTAAATGGTTATTGAATTATGCACCTAACTGTTATATAAATTCAGTATATATAAAAATAACAGCTTAGTTCCGTAGTAAGTTTTCACTTTTGTATCAAGAACTATCCTTAATAAAGTTCGATTTACAAATACTGTCCCAAAGATTAAGTTTGAAACTAAAGTAAGATCTAGTTTCGTAATAAGACGGTTAAAGTCAATTCGTAGTCTTATATCGGCAACAAACAAATAGCAAAAAAGTTGTCAATATGTAAGGAACTTAGAGATATTTTTTGACAGATTAAGATGTAGCGGTAGCTACTTACAACGAATACTGATGCCACGCAAAATCCTGCATCTTGCAAGCAGAGTTTTGTGTGTAACTAGCACGCATACGAGTTCACGACATCAACCGGTGGGCAAGTACCCACTAGACAATGCTAGTCTGGTCGGAGGATCCTGCCTTTTCTATGGAAGATAAGTGATCCGATTGTCGTGTCGAGTCCGATTCAGACCTCAGTCTGAGTCAGGCTGTGAACGATCTTAAAATTGCGAGAATTGTTCCTCTCATGTATTCGTAGCAGCTTTAATTAACCGTTAAGTGAAACGTCTAGTTTCAACCAAACGGCAGCCGTTAAGCTAACGTCCTAACATATATTCAATAAATTGTGATTTAAGTTGTAAGTCTATTCCAATGAATCAATACATACAATGGGAAAGAAGAACTAGGAAAATATTGTCTTTAGAATTAATATCACACCTCTTGATTTTGAAATTGTGTATAGAAATACCAAGCAACAAAGTGTTTTCGTTTGAAATACAATACACCGTGGAAGATTATATTGTCTCCTTGAACGCGGAGTGCTTGCTCCAGTGAAGCAGAAAAGAATCGAAATATATTTGTTTCTATAAATGGAATCCAATAATTTTATTCAACCATATTAATACTGTTCTCGATTCACCTACTCGTATATTTATGACGGGTTATTTTTCAGTTTCGTTATCATTGGTTAGATTTATTCTTAGTGGAGATCGCCCAATCCGCATATAGACCCTTAAGTTAGGTGAAGCGACAATTTTCGCAATCTGCCTAAAAGTATCTGCATATAAGTTGTCGGAGATCGAACAAAATGGAGTGCAATTCATTCTTCAATCCTCAATGTGCTTAATACATAACCATAAGTCATATCTCAATAGTACTCATACCTGCCAAGTCGTGTTACAATGACCATTTCCACACGGGTAAACCGTAATACAATGAAAATCTTTAATTTTTGTTATGGCTATGACTTCAAAAAATCAACATATTGTTACGAATGGACCTTATGTCGATGGCATAAGGGTCAATATCGCGTGGCATGCAATGTATCACTTTTAAGCCCTATACCCCCAGATCTAGACATTTTCTAGGTACAATAATAAAACGCATTGCTAGACTTAGGACGGCCTATCGAATGGTACAGGTCTCAACAGTTTTGTCAACAAAGTGTCGACATCGAAATTTCCAGTAACCCGTTTCCGGGAATTACCGTAGGTACTTCCGAGTGACCTCGAAGTTATGTGCTATTATTATTACGTCTAGAGGAATCTGGAATGTTCGATCAGCTGGCCTATAAATAGCGCCGTGACGCCGGCGCAGAGTCAGTCTGCACTCGACTAGCGATACGAAAACAGCGACAGTTAAGAAGCGATCTTAAAGAATACTACTGCGACAACTGTAACGAGAACTGTGAGTACTACGTGAAGTAACATCTGTACTGTTATTGTGTGTTTACGACACGGACTTCGTGGACGTAAGAGAGGACTTCGGTGCGACATCAGCTACGTTCTACTTGTCATTGTCTACAATCGACTGTACCTTCGTCGTCAATAAACTTCGTAACCCTTAACCGGCGTTTAAGTACCCCTAGCCCGTAACAATATGATTACGCCAAAAAGCGCGCGTATTTGCGTCACGACTAAACATCGCATGTTATTAGGCTGTGTGAATGAATTGCCTTTCAGTTGTGGGATCTTAACAACATTGCGCAATGTTGTTATGATCCCACAAATGAAAGCGCTGCGCTATTTTCGTGCCATTGTTAACTTTTATATGCATATATTTCAAGGTCGTAGAAAAGTTTTGTATGCCACTGTCGCAAACAGCTATTGTAATACTCGTGCTGATCTATTGCACAAAATATCACTCATATTACAATAGCTATCATTGCTTGACAGTGGCGTAAATAACTAATCCTAAATAGTTTAGTTTTTCCTGTAAATTATTTTTAATTTTAAATCAATAATTCCAATTAATTAATGTTACGGGTCTTTTGCTTAAAACAATAAATTGTGGTGACGCCAGTGACACAGTTTCTACTAGTACAGTTGTGAACGTTATCTCTTATAAATACTGTATTCATTCATTCAGTATTCATTGCAATGATTTTGTATGTAGAACAAGAGAAATGTGTAATTCTTGGAGTTATCAATAAACTATTAATTCATTCATGAGAATGGATGACTAGTGATACTCATCAACATCATCCTAGCGTAAATCCCAGTCGCATCCGAAGCCTTTTCAGCTTTGGAGTCTGGGGTCCGCTTTATCAGTCCAACTGCTGATATGGCCAAACTTCGACATTTTCCGTGAAGCGACTGCCGTCTGACCTCCACAACCCGAAGGCGACATCGAAGCATTGCAGTTAGACCAATTGTTGGACTTTTGAGGGCTCCAACAGCCCGTAACGACTGCCACTATATGTTCGTATGGCAACCGGGACCAACGGCTTAACGTGCTTTCTGAGGCACGACCAGTGATGGATGACTAGTGATATTGTTTCAGTGTAATTTTAAAACATTAGGTATGCTGTAGTAGCACAGTGGTCACGGCAACTTATGATTTGGAGGTCGTAAGTTCAAACAGACAAGCTCTTTACTTTAAGCTCGTACAAATTATTCCATAATCAATGCTCCCAAAACGGCGATGGAAAAACCATCATGAGGAAACCGTCATGTCCTAGAAGCAAAAATGATGTCTACCAACCCACACTGGGCCTGCATGGTGAATTACAGCCTACTTCCTCTCATTAAGAGGAGTTCCTGTGTCCCAGCAGAGGGAACGGTATAGGCTTCGATGGAAAAACATCATGAGGAAACCGTCATGTCCTAGAAGCAAAAATGATGTCTACCAACCCACACTGGGCCTGCATGGTGAATTACAGCCTACTTCCTCTCATTAAGAGGAGTCCTGTGTCCCAGCAGAGGGAACGGTATAGGCTTGTAGCGATATCTATAAAGCCATAAACGAACAATGGATCATACTGGCATCACGTAAAACAACGTTTTTTTTGTTATCGTGGGAAAACTTCTACAGGCCTTTGGTGATAGAACCGGGGAATGTAGGATTCTTACCTCACTAAAACCACCCCGGTGGTCAGCATCTGCACATAGAACGGGCACCGTAACCTCTTATAAGACCAATCCGGAGCCCCTACCGTACAACGCCTGTTAGGGCACATCTATGGGGAGACTGTAAAGGGATCACCCCGAACCTAACTATGTAAGGCAACACATAACCACTGTGCGTCGCCTTCTCTGAGGTCCCTCAGTGGGTGAACAGAGACCCCACTCTAATCGTCCGCGCCCTCCAGTTCTCGGATGTCCAGTCAGGTCTTAGTTGATGCAGGCGGGGTTTCAGCTTGTTAGGCGTCAAGGCGGTTACGTCCTCTATGCCTTTTTTTCCGAGCGGGATCAGCTCCCGCACGGTCCCGCTCGGTCACGCAAATCAACCTATCCGACCTGCCAACATACAACCAACATCAACCTTTGGGCAAGTTCCGTCTAGTCGGAGGATCCTTTGTTTCCTATGGACGATGAGTGAACTTTACACCCTGTGCCTCACACCTACCCACTGGTGTCCCCGACGCCATTATGCAGGTATGTAAAAGTCACCACTCAGTGGATTCCCAATGACGAAAAATTACTGCGCGGTAGGCTCACAAAGAAATGGCGGGACGAGTCATAGCAAAGCGGAAAAGGTGAAAGAAGGAGACCTTTGCCCTACAATAAGACAACACAGGCTTATAAAAAAGGCATGGTACGGATGACAGCAGGTCAACCTACCCGAAACTGTCAAAAATTCCCAATCAACCTAGAGCCTTAACACTTTATTGATAAAGTTGAAAATCTAATATAGAAATCTGACAGATGGTAGTAGCTTGATGTGCTGTCGACTGTACGTTAAAATTCAGTGACACCTAAAGTCCGACCGAGTCGAAAATATCGAAATATCTAAGCTTCGGATGCGACTGTGATTAACGCTGAGATGATGATGATGATAATTGGTTAAAAGAAAAATCACATTTATCAGAAGAACATATTCTCGTCCCCAAAAATTTAATAGCCAAAACACGAAGGCATTCTCGTGGTTCCAAGAACAACTTTACAAGACAAAGCACTATATTGCACTGTAATCTCAAACACAATGAAAGTCGAACTCGATATCGTGTCGAAGTTAGTTCATCGAGATTTCTGGTTCGATAGTTAAGGATATACTCCTAGAGACAGTTAGATGGGTAAACTTTGTATTACATATGTGTCTATCCGCATGAGATAAGATCTCTGGATAATATTGTGGTAATATATCTGATACCCTTATCTTACCTGTATTAATGAAGTGTTTTGTTTAAGGCAGTGGTTTGTACTTTATGATTGAAGCCTTAATTTTATGGTATACCAAACGATACCTTACCTGATCGTCTATTTGTAAGAATAAGGATCCAAAGTAAAATCCTTTAGAAGTTTTTTTTTTTTTTTGTTAAAAAGAATGTCATCATTATCATCATCAGCCTCTACTCGTCCACTGCTGGACATAGGCCTCTTCCATAGCACGCTAACAAGCTCGATCCTGAACAGTTCTCCGCCAGCCACTACCAGCCACTTTTTTGATCTCGTCGCTCCATCTCGCCCAAGGAATGTATTTGGATAGAAAAATAAATGTAAAATTTAATTATTGCCTTAAAAGGTCCTTCCAAATAAGGCCTTGCATTGTTAAACAGCGTCATATAAAATTTTAAAAGATTGTGTACCATGACATACAATTATACATTGAGTACACGTAGTAGTTACGCTATAAATAAAATTGTTTTATATATAAAGTTTATGTGCCCGTGTAGTACCGGGCTTAGTATAGTATTAATCCGTATCGCCTGCCATGCTTGGGGTTTATAGCAAACCCCCTCAAAGCAATGAAAGCCTTAAGAAGGTCTTTGTTCAGCAATGGGCCTCTATAGGCTTAAGAAGAAGAAGAAAGTTGTTTTAACTGAACAGAAAGCTGAAGAATTGGTAGAACAAACTCCCCAGCAGCAAGCTGGAAAAATTGAAAGCACTAGGAAGTGGCGAAGGGCGGGCGTTTTGGGGAGACTGTCTTATTTAATATTGAAGTTCAAAAAGTGCTGATTGTCAACCTAATTTGACATTATGTTTATGTGTGGAGTATGTAACATTTTGCAAAACAATGTTAAGAATGTTAGGTTATAAACGGTCCAATACTAGTTGTGTAACATTTTACAACACATCACTTTAGGTCCGTCTTTCAAAGAAAATGTTAGTGGCTGTAAACGAAGGAAGTGATTTTTAGTTTAGCTTTTATTTTGTTGTTGAAAAAACAAGAAAAGGCGCTCTCTTACGGATGTGTCAAGGACTGAAAGTGAGAAAACATAGAACATTTTGTTACAGCAAGCTGTATAACAACTCTAACAATTTATAGCTTTTGTTACTACTTGTTAGTTAAAGTTAGACAACAAAATATTGGCACCATTGATATAATATTAAACAGATATGATATGCTCTAACAAATTAACCGAAATAAATGTGCCGATCGGAGCAGCAGCACACACATGCAATTTTTTTATTCTGCTTACATTTCACACGTTGGTACAGTGTGAGTGAGATGGGGCGCAATCTAAAGCATAGAGAAGAAAAAAGATGGCTAGTGTTTGTCATTTGCACTGTTAGTGTTTGTCGTTTGTTTTTACGAGTGTATCGAGAGTGACTAAGGCAATAGATTAGAATTATAATCTTTTGTACGCTTCAAGTTCAATGCGCTAGTGACTTATCTACCTTAGTTTAATATTATATCAATGATTGGCACCGATTCCGTTATTCACAAACTAAATTAATTTTAAGTTATATGTATCTGTTTCTTTCCATTTCGTTAAGAAAAGCACAGAAGATAAAATGTCAGTTTAGACCTGTCAAATTAGTGCACTCTTGACGTAAACTGGCGTATTTTTAGTCGCCATTTTTTTAATCGCGTCTAAACTGTCTATCTACTAGTATGGAGTATCTTCATTTGACAGGATTAAACTGACATTTCTGACAAGAAGTCGTGGTGGCCTAGTGGTTAAAACACCAGCCTCCGATTAAAACAAATAGATTTCTAATGAAAACGTATTCAAAATTCTCTCAAGTATGAGTGCGAGGGTTCGATTCCAGGTCAGGCAAGTACCAATGTAACTTTTCTAAAGTTATATGTACTTTCTAAGTATATCTTGGACACCAATGACTGAAGGTGAAGGAAAACATCTTGAGGAAACCTGGACTTTAAGTCTGAAATCGCCAACCCGCATTGATCAAGCGTGATGATTACGCTCAATCCTTCTCTGTTTGAGAGGAGACCTGTGCCCAGCAGTGGGACGATAAAAGGTTGATGATGATGATGAAACTGACATTTCATCTTCTGTCCTTTTCTTAACGAAATGGAAAGAGAAAGATGCAGTTAACTTAAAATTACTTTAGTTTGTGAACAACAGAGTCGGCGCCATTGTTATGCAACAAACTCTAACTTTACATCTGCTGCGTGGGAGCACCTCTACACTCACAAAAATCTATTAATATAATGTTTTCACTTTAAAAGAAGACTATGGCTTCTAAGTTTATTTCGACATTTCTTTTCACGGAACAGTCTGATAGAAAATTCTAGCGCTAACTGCATAGTTTAAAAATTTAAGTCTTAAAAGATTATTTCGAAAAAAAAAAATACGAAAGAAATACTTAAAGAAAACACATTTATTCGCGGGAAACATGACGCATAAAGTTGGAAGAAACGTGTCATATCCACGCAGAATAGCGATCCCTCAGCCTAATGCTAACACAGAATTCACGAACATAATTTTTTGGAACATTTACTATCATAGAAACCGTTTCTTAGCCCCTCTCAACAGGAGTTCCTACTAAAATGAAACATATTCAATTGAGCTAATAATATTGTTTCAATTACCAACAAAGTTTCTGCCTATGACAAGGACAACTTGATTTTCCCACTTCCAAAACCCTTTTACCACTTGAACCGCTCGACCGATAACTCAACCTATTACAGTACAGGATACCTTGATTAAATATTCACGTGTCGTTTACGTAATATAAGGCAATGTTACACGGTTCTACCAAATTTATTCACTTTGGTTGAATGACAGAGTGAAGTAATGAGAAAAAAGTCGTGACAAACGGTATGCTATAAGAGTAATTGACTAAATAAATTATGAATATACTGTGTCAATGATTATATGGCTGCAAAGGGGAATGAATCCCGCCTGATGGTAAGCAGTGATGCAATCTTTGATGATAAAGCGCGCTAGTTAATTAAGAGCCTATTTACTAAAAAAAACTGAGGGAAGCAAGGAAGACGGCAGTTGAGCGCAAGCTTGGCGGCAAGACTTTGTCTGGTGGGTGGTAACTTCTGTCGGCAGCCGATGTTATCCCCTACCACCGAAAAGAAGGCCCCATATATTCGGCTAACGCCAGAAGAATGATGTTGATATACCACAGCTACAATGAGAACGAAGCATTTAACTTCCTCCTTTATATCGCGTAGGTGGAAGGACTGGAACAATTTGCCTGCGGCGGTCTTCCCGTCTGATTAAGATTTAGGTGCCTTAAAGGCTAGAGTCAATAGACTTTAATAAACTAGTGCGCTTTGCCATCAACGATTGCATCACCGCTTACCATCAAGTGGAATAACGATCAAATACTAGTTTATAACGTTAAAAAAAGAAATACGCATGAGTCTGATACTGAGTAAACAGTACCTACAGAGCAATCTATTACCATAAATTCAGTATACGAACTTTACCCCTCCGCCGTTGAATAACTATCTCATACATTTTGATCTTGTGTCGTCTTTTCGGTACTGGAAACATTATAGGCTGATTATGGTAGAGTAAAGATAGTTGATTGAATTTAGTTCTTAACCTCGCCCAAATTTAACCGTGTAACGTCAGCTTTATAATCGGTACAGTCTCGTGCAGTATGTAATATGCTTAGGTGTCAAGTGTCAATCGCCCTATTGTTTTAGAGACCCAATATACACTGATTGACCGGACCCTAATCAATGCTTCCCGAAGGCTGACCTGATTGATATCGCATGTATTATGTAAATTAACTTCGGATGTGGGTGTGTGAAAACTCGGAGATTAGATTACTTAGTTTACACTTTGTAAAGTTTCAGATAGTTTCAGGAAATCGAAGTAATAATTAGTTTAATTAAGGAGAGATTTACTTTGAATTGCGTTTAAATGGAAAATGTAGGTGTTTGTGAAATGTACATATAGGTAAGGCCTGGATTAATACGAGTACTACATACACTGAAGAATTAGTGTGTGCATAAGCATAGTCAGCCTATAGTTTCCCCACTGCTGGGATATAGGCCTCTTCTCTGGCGAGGAATTGGGCTATAACCTACCTATGTGGTTCCAGTGCGGGTTGATGGATGTTACTAAGACAGACTTGATGCCAACATTAAGACATTTACCTACTAATCAACATTGCAGTGATAAATATAAAGGGTTATCACCGATGCGTGACAGAGACGTCAGTTATTCAAAAGAGATACCATGGCCCCTGATGCACAGATAAATGAAGGAATACGGAAGGGTTTCAGTCAGTAAAAGTGTGACACGGCCTTTCATCCCTCCCAGAATGGAAGAGGTCGGTTGACCATTTCTTGTCCATAAAATGAGGGTCACATATCTTCGAATTTTCGGTTGTATTTTCTTTACAGTGTTTTCCTAAGTATAAAGAATAAAGCATCTATCTGGATTGTTTTTTTTCTCCCTGGGTGGAAATTCGTGAATCTGTCAGGGGTCTGTCAGACTCTTACTGACTAAAAATCACCCCGGTGTTCCATCTCACACCTACCCCAGAAGTTGCGAGAACGAACAATGCTTCCGCAACCCTCGGTTGGTGACTCAAACACCTTACTACCCCTGACACGACTCCTCGTGTAAGGTGTTTGAGTCCCCCATGACATGACGTCTAAGAGTGGCGCGTGTGGAAAACTTCGCGCTACCACCTCAGGTCCTGATGTTTGGGGGGCGACAGATGTCCCCGAGGCTTTGCCCTTGGACTTATTTAGGGGGGCTAAAAGAGAGCGTTATTCTCCCTCCATCGACGCCCGGAGTACCTGCTGCGGGCCCGGATGAGTGGACGAGATCTCCCTCTCCCTTTCCGCAGCCTCCTTCTGTGAGACAACTGTTTCACAGAAAGAAACCACTGCATCCCAGACCTCTTCGCTGCCGACCATCGACTCGATTACGTTTACTTTTAGATTTTTCTGCAAAAGATGAGCACTAATGTGTAGAATGGTTCGAAGAAAATGATGTCGCTATTTCAAATTCACACGAAAGTGAGAAGGCACTCATAATTGAACGACAATGACCCAAAATATGGAAAGCTGTTAATATTAATTAATATACCAAAATTTTAAAAGAAGTATGTTATATTCTATAAGATATTAAGGTCTATAATAACTAGAGGACGGAGATTCCGGCGCTTAATTACCTGAACTTGATTTAACGAAAGAATAATATGGATATAATCCTGTAGTGGTATACATACCAGTACAGGTTCTGTTTATAAATATGTATTTCTAAAAATATCACCAGATGGTATACAACAAGGTATTTCGTTATTTTTGAAGGAAAAATATTGGTACAATATTAATGTAGGTACTAGTATATATATAAATATCTGCACGAGATATTGTCCAGCAGTGGACATCTTTCGGCTGAAATAATGAAGACGATGATATGTATAAATATACCAAAACTAAAATATTTCATACAATTGCTAATTAAAAGGCGTACCCACACGTACTTTTGTCGGCATTTTGTTAAAGTTAATTAAAAAGCGCCGTAATTTCCAATCTCTAATAATAAATGAATAAGTATCAAGTCGTTTAAAATTATATACGTTGTCTGAAGACTTATAAGAACTGTTCACGCATCTATAAAGAATATAGAATATATTTAATTCTATATACCAATATTTACGTAAGCATTCGGGGCTAAGAGCGTTGTTAACTTTTGCTGACGGGGAGGAACCCCCCGGGGTTAATAATTGCAAAAAAATTGCTTACGCTACACTCGAACGACCCCATATATCTCTGTGTATGTTTTATATATATTTTTTTGTGTTATGAATACTACTGAACAGAGCTGGTGAACTGTGGGAGTACGCTTCTGCCCAACCCTCTGGTTTCCCAAAGGATGACGTGACAAACGACATCGCCAGACGTGATGTTAAGTAATTAATGGTAAATGACGATATATACAAACTTATAAAACTAAATAAATACAAATTACTAAATAAAGCTATTATCCTAATTAAAACTAATGGTTCATTCTTAATTTACCCATTAGGTATTATAAAAATCTACTGCAGTAGAAGAATAAGTAGTTTCAGAAGAGAACACTTCTTTAGGGACTTGAGTACTTTTGTATGGTGGGAAAAAGCATTAAATTCGCGTGAGCGTGACCGACCTGACACTCTGATCGTGTTTTGCTTTTATTTTTTGTGTGTTCTGTTTTTTTAGATTATTAGAGGTTCCATTTCTCTTTTTTTTTTTTTCGTTTAGCTTAAAACATATATGTCCTTTTTTTGCCATTTTCAATTATTATATTACTGTGACATCCTACTGTTATTCTAATTATTTTACATGAATTTATTTTATTTCACTAACTGTTACCTCAAAAAGGTGGCTGGACGAGTAGAGGCTGATGATGATGATGAACTGTTACCTATTTTAAATAATAATATATTTAAATTTGTGTATAATAAATAATTGTATGTTTTGCATGCCCATGTCACGGTAAAGATGGACTCTTATAACAAAACATCTACATATGTACTAAACGACGTGATCGGGCAGAGAACCAAAGTTGTCGATATAGCTCATAGAATAAGCAAAAATAAAGTGACAATGGGTCAGCCATATTAGGCATAGAACCAATTACCTTGGAATAGACGTGTTTGACTTTTGAGTGGAAACCGCGAATCGGTAAGCGGTAAGGTGGGACGCCCTCTGGCCAGGTGAAGCGACGATCTTCGCAGGATGACTAGTAGTAACTGGATGAGAGTTGCCGAAAATCGAGTTGAATGGCGTGAAATTGGAGAGGCCTATGTCCAGCAGTGGAATGCTATAGGCTGATGATGATAATGAGACGTTTTGACCGTTTTTATCATGAGAGTGCGCCCAAGTTCCGCAATAAGCGCCAAAATGGGGGTAATCAAATGTCTTTGTTGTGTTTTCGATAGTAGGATGTTCAGCATTCTTGTTTAATATAGGTCAATATAGCATCCGTGGCGTAGCTGTAGCGAACGCGGCCGCACGCAAGGAGGCACGGGTTCAAACCTGCGCTGTGCAAATAATTGTACGCATGAATATGAAAATTTGCATTGGTCTGGTCGTGCCTCAGAAAGCACGTTAAGCCGTTGGTCCCGGTTGCTAAACGAACATCTAGTGGCAGTCGTTACGGGTTGTTGGAGCCCTCAAAATTCCAACAATTGGTCCAGCTGCATTGTTTCGATACCGCCTTCGGGGTGTGGAGGTCAGACGGCAGTCACTTCACGAAAAATATCGAAGTTTAGCCAAAATCAGCAGTAACACTGGTAAAGCGGACCGCAGACGGTAGTCGATTCATGGAAAATATCGAAGTTTTCCAAAATCAGCAGTTAGACTGGTAAAGCGAAACCCAGATTCCAAAGCTGAAAAAACTTCGGATGGGATTGGAATTAGCGCTGAGATGATGATCATGATGATAATGAATGTAGGCCTTGATGACTCAAGAGGCCTATTTGTATACCTAAAGACAAAAATCACTCTTCCATGTAAAATATTACCTGCTTCAACTTTTTTAAAAATACAACACGATGTCACCATATTTTGCGGCCTTGCCAAACTTTATATAAACGACATTTGCCAATGTATTCATAAAAGTAATAGTTTTTGACGCTCCCGCGGTATGTTCCCGATTTTTGGCATGTATTTGTGTTGGCAAGAGATTACGGCGCGGCTGCAAACGTTGCCAGTTGCTAAGCTATTCATTGCAGGCCTTCAAGTGTTTGGATTTGTTCTGATTCCGCTGAAGTTGAGGAAGGGCTCTGAGAAGGTTAGATTTTCATCTAACTAGTTATGGTATTTAATAGTCAAATTTTAAATAGGTTATAGACTATTTGACACCATGTTTCGATGCTTAGAAGACGAGCAAAATAAAATAAAATTAGAAAATATGTTAGCTCACTGATAGCACGAGCAGACAATGCGATGCAACGCGATAATTATCTATATACCTGATGAAAACCTGATGGTAAGCATTGATGCAATCGTTGATGATTAAAAAATATTTTATTTATTTATAGCTTTTTTTGATGATGATGCAACTCCAGAGTTGATAACGAAAGATATCAGGTCTTTCAAAATTATAATCAGCCTATAATATGTCCACTTCTCTGAGTGAGTGGAAGTGTGCCTTATCCACAAAATGAGCCTTAATCCCTGGGACAAATGGATAAACAAATAAATAGGGCCTAGTACGACTTAGTAGGTAAAAAAAATATCAGAGGTAAAAAAAATATATAACAATAATCGAAAGTCATTTATTTAAATTACGTAGAAAATTAGCACTTTTCTAACATCAAAGTAACAAAAGACATTGCCCTAAGAGTTATAATATGTATCTAAAACTCATCTGACGATTGTCAAAAGTAAAATACACACATCAAAAGTGTCTAGGGATCAAGCATTTTTATGCGGATTTCTTGAGATTGAGATGTGGCTTTGTAATAAATTTATGATTTTATAAATTTATATGGATCCTTTTTGGTGCATTTCATAATTTGAATCAGGAACTGTGAATCAAATTCGAGTAAAAGATGAAAATCAGCTGTCAATATTTTCCCTATAAAAACATACAACGCATTGAAGACATTATTAGTGCTACTGTTTCCCTACTACTGATTAAAACCAACGTTATTATGGAGCGGCGACGTCATTTAAGCAGGGAAGAAATGCTCAGAGCCGTGGGAATGATAGAAGCTGGTTCCCGGCAACGTACTGTGGCTTTAGCTCTGAATACAAGTCAGAGTGTTATCAGTCGACTTTGGACACGTTACCGAAGCACTGGTACCGTGGCTGAGCGCCATGGAGGACGGTATCGCTGCACCACACGGAGACAAGACCGATACATTCAAATCTTAACTCGAAGAGCTCCAACAATAACCGCCATGATGTTAGCCGTGAGGCTTCATCACTCTTCAGGGAACTTAATTAGCGACCAAACAGTCAGAAACCGCTTGCATGAAGTGAACCTTCATTCCCGAAGACCGCTACGGGTACCACCTATAGCAATGCACAATCGTAGGATTCGATATCAATGGGCTCTTGAACACAGAAATTGGGCAGAAGAACAATGGCGTTTCGTGTGCTTTTCTGATGAGTCTCGTTTTGGTATGAGACCGGATACAAGACGTATACGACACTGGAGAACCCCTGGACGCCAACAGCGATTAAAATCCTGCCAGGAAGTCCATCCTTATAGTGGTGGAACCATCATGGTATGGGCGGGTATTTGGATCGGCGGAAGAACTGAGTTGATTTGGATCAGAGGCAACCTCAACGCTCAAATTTATGCTGAAACGATTGTATCAGACGTCATCGTTCCTCTACAAGTGCAAATCGGTCCCTTATTTCAGTTAATGCATGATAATGCACGACCGCACACCGCAAGAGTTGTAAGACAGACTCTCGCCGCAGCTAACATCAATGTCCTGCCCTGGCCTGCTCAGTCGCCAGACTTGAACCCGATTGAGCATGCATGGGATATGCTACAGAGAAGAGCTCTGCCGAATATGGAGGGTATCCAGTCGCAAGAAGACCTTTTTTTGTTGTTGCAACGAACATGGGCGGCCATTCCACAGCGTGATTTGGATGAACTCATTTTGAGTATGCCAAACCGATGTTCTTGTGTTGTTAGTGTTCGCGGTAGAAACACGGATTATTAATTGTTTAAGTTACCCAATAAAATTTTAGAGAAAACTGTTATTTCAGTCTTTTTTTCGAACTTTTGTGTTAGTGGTTCAAATGTCAAATATCCCTTTATTAGGAAAATGGCAAATTTCTTTATTAATGCAAAGGTGACTTGGTTTATCGTTACTGTGACAAACGAAAACACTTTATTTGATGAATCCTTAAAGAAAATTTTAATTAATATCAATCAGGAGAAAAGTTATTGCAAAAATATATGTTGATCCCTAGACACTTTTGATGTGTGTAGGATAGTGTCTTTAAAAAAATTCCCGACCCTGAGCCGAATTTTACACTTCGAAATACTGACACGTCAAAAATATGGTATGTTCCAAATTCAAAACCATCTGGCAGCACCATCTGTTTTTGTCATGTTGCTCTGTCTACTTAATGGCCTTTTGGCAGGCCAGGCCGCAACTGACGGCGTCTAGTCCATTTTGAGGTCTTTTTGTTCAATACTGTCACAATATGTTGGACTGGCGTAGAACATTTTACTAGAATTTTGCAACTTTTATTGTTCTACAAATTTGAAGTGTGTTCGGAAAATGTTAGCTGTATAAAGTGTCGGGTGTAATTCGATTACAAAATGTATTTTGTAATCGAATTACACCCGACACTTTATACAGCTAACATTTTATATATCTCTATGTGCATTTTAAACTTGTTATTTCCAAACGCATTTACCTCTCTTTGTTCAGGATATTTTTCATTAGAGCATAAAGTAAAATAATAAGTTTGAAAAAATTTTTCTCGTACCCAGAGTGCTGAATAAAGCGATCATTTTCAGCCTAGGTAATAGTTAATGGAGAATCTACACTAATATATAAAGCTGAAGAGTTTGTTTGTTTGAACGCGCTAATCTCAGTAACTACTAGTCCGATTTGAAAAATTATTTTTGTGTTGGATAGCCAATTGAACCAGGAAGGCTTTCGGCTATACAACATCACGCTGGGGAGCGGAAAATATAACAATAACGCGAACGAAGTCGCGGACGGCCGCTAGTATGAAATATATGGGACAAATCAATGCAATCCTAATAGAAAACCACCTTTTCGCGAAAATACGTTCGCCGCTTTCGTATCTCAGGTTTTATTTGTTGTGACTGAAGTTACTGAGGAGCGAGACGACTGCTTATTTGCGTGAAGAACGCTTTCATTCGTTTTTTTTTTTTTTTTTGTAAATAGGAGTTAAAGTTTTAAACTGAAGATCAGCACTAAGCAGTTAGGTGGGGGACCTATGTATAATGCTTTTGGCTCCAGTTATATATGTAGATTTGTATATGTACTACTACTAGCTTTAATACTTAAGGAAATAAGGTCATTCTATTCTATTAAAATGACGTCTTAATCTGGCGCTTTGTTTATATTCTCCATTTACTACATCGATGCCATTATTTATTGTACTGGATGGGAAATCATCAAATGATCTCTCCTGCTCTGGACGGAGCGGCAGGGCGTGTCAGACTTTTACTGATTAAACCCACCCGTGTTTCTTAACTTGCCTCTGCACCAGGGCCACAATTTCTTTTTAACCAGCCTAACTTAGGACGCATCGGTCTTCGTGGACCCCGTCACGATGTGCTGACATTTCTTTGAGGCTCACGTGAAACAAATCGCGCTGTCAACTCGGGCCCTGGTCCTTATCGTGCGGCGAGCTAATTATATCGATGCCTCAGTTCACAATTGCACTTACTACGAAAATATTACATTTTTGAGGAGATAGCTTTAACTTTTTTTTAAAGTTTAGTCTCGTCTAATATTTAAAAAAAAATAAAGCTCTTCATCAAAAACAGTAGGAAAGCCAGGTAAATTACCAAAAAAAATGCATCTATTTATAAGACTAGTACTTTTTTGACCAGCATTAAGAGAAAATCTCAAAAAATAACAGCTTTACCAGGCTGGTTGAAGGTCCAAAAAAAAGATAATAATAGTTATGGATTTTGCATTAAATAGACAAATAATAAATAATAAAACATATTCACAATATTTATTTTTATTGTAAAACAGCAACAGTTTGTATCCACAATCAAATAAAATAAAATTCAAAATCACAATATAAAAAAAATTAAAAGGACTGAAGCCCAATTATAGGCCTATCTTTAGCTATTTCACAAAAAAAAATACTTGCTGAATCATTAAAATAAGAGATTTTATAAGAAAATTAATAAAGTCAGCCTTCACTTTCAGGTAACATTTTAAGTAATTGGTAAATAAAAATTGAATCAAAACTTAAATTTCGTCAACAATGGACTCTTCACCTAGATCATCAGATGTTTCAGTGTCACCACAATTACTGTTAATAATAGCCGCAGACATGGATGAATATCTTTCTAATAGTGCTCATATTCTGGTACCTAATACATTTGTACAATTTGGACTATATCTCAATACGGTTTAATGTATTTATGCTCATAAAAATTGTCAAGCCTCTTCCCATAAAAGTACTTAACACACTTGTGCATCAAACTTTCTTGATCTTCTTGGCGCTTGTAGCACTGCTAAAAAATGTGAGCAGATATTGCTAATGTATATAATACGTTTGTGTTTTAAAATTTTCTGCAGTTGAGAAACTTAAAATCAGTTAAAGTATATCTTGATTAGTTTTCCAAAAATAAAGATCATTAGTATAATACCACAAACATGGTATATTAAACGAACTCATTTAATACAATTGTGACCCACGTTTTTCGTAGAAAGAAACGGAATAACTCTGTATGGATGCGCGGAAACGTAAGATAAAATTAAATTTAGTGTATTTGGCAATAAAAAAAATAATATTGAAAATTTTGTAGTTACTGCAATTGTGAACTAAGGCATCGATATATTGGGCACGCCACAATAGCGGCGGTAAGTCCTCTCTTTGAGGAGTGGCTAGAGAGGCGCCACGGCGCCCTCACCTTCTGCCTGACGCAGGTCCTCACCGAACACGGTTGTTTCGGGAGGTTCCTGTTCCGTATAAGGCGGGAGGAAACGCCAGGGTGTCACCATTGTGTGAATTGCCCTGAGGACATGGTGGAGCATACGGTGGAGGTCTGCCCGGCTTGGGTAGAGCACCGCCGTGTCCTCGTAGCGGCGATCGGCGGCGATCTCTCGCGGCCGACCCTGGTCCAGGCCATGGTCGGGAGCGAGAATGCATGGTAGGCCGTCACCTCGAGGAGGCGAAGCGCGTGAGGCAACGGGAATTCCAGCGCCCTCACACCACTAGCCGCCGCAGGAGATGCCCTGGTCGGGAGATGACACCAAACTCCCAGCCACCAGCCACCCAGGCAGCTCGCTGCCCGGTAAGGACCAGGCCCGAGTCGACGGCGCGTCGTGTTTCACGCGCGCCTCAAAGAGATGTCAGCACATCGTGACAGGGTCCACAAAAACCGATGCCTCCTGGGTCAGGGTTGCGGGTTGGTTAAACAAGAAACCGTGGCCCTGGCCATCCCACAGGCAAGGGAAGAAACGCGGGTAGGTTTTAGTCAGTAAAAGTCTGACATGCCCTTCCGCTTCGCCCACAGCGAGAAAAGTCATTTGATGATTTCCCATTCAAACAAAAAAAAATATATTCACGGCTAGACCAAAATCAAAAGTCTTTTATTCAAATTAGGCTGAGAATCTGCACTTTTGAACGTCAATATTACATAAGACTTTCCCCCAAAACTCCCACCCATCGACACTTCCTAGTGCTTTTTAGCTGGAATGAAGAAGTGGTGGAACAAACTCCAAAGCAGCACAGTTCATTTAACCTAAAATTTAATTAGGTTCATTTAAGACGGTCGTTTCTATGAAGTTATCTTTCGCTAAAAGCGATAATTTTTGATAACACGGCTGGTGCAGTGGTTGAGCGATCGACTCCTGCTTTCGTTTCGTGGCTTCGTGGCCCCCGAGTCTGAAAAAAAAGAGAAGGAGAGACAATACTGCAGGTAGTGTACCATAATCCCCACGCCTTGCAGGCAGGTTGAGGATCTCGGTAATTTTATATCCCACAGGAAACAAAGCGCTGGTGTTCAATTCCCTGGTGAAAGTTCCCTTAGTCGCCTCTTACGACACCTACGGGAGGATATGGGTTGGTACTATTCTAAGCTCGGTACCACACGGTAAAGTAACTAAACCCATGACATTAAACACATGTCACCTTAGTCAAAAGTACATAACGTAAGGCAAGTAAAAAGAGAAAGCTGAATCAATTAGGTTGTTTTTATTACACCTCAGGTTTACGTGAACGCTTTTAATGGCGGCTCGAATTAAGAATCATCTTGTTGGCTTAAGTGACGTGTACTTCGTTACTTTCGAGATTTACGTTCTTTAGATTTTCCTTTTCTAAATATATTCGATACTAATTAGGTTATGTACATTCAATACTCTCATAAATATTCTTTTAGGCCAACATCGAACTCCCGACCACAGTAGGTGTGGGCTTGCGGACGGTCAGCAGAACCGGATCGATGGCACGTTGTGATCCACGCACGTATCAAAGGGATATCAGCTCATCGTGACGCCAAGATCGCGGATTGTTCAAAAGAGATATCGTAGTCCCTGGCGTACATGCAAGTGAAGGAACACGGGTGCGTTTTAGTCAGTAAAAGTCTGACACGCCACACAGATAGGAAGATGGCTAAATGAAACTGCTGCTTATAATGATAAATAAAATATATTGCTCGAACCAAAAGTGTAGTTTAATAAAGCAGCGAGGGAGCACATGCGATGACCGCTAATCACGTACTGAATGCTCGACTAATAATAATTAGCGAAATGAGGTAAAATACTAAAAATGCACGAACAAGTATTAGTGTATACCGGCCGGATCGCTTCGATGGTGGTGAGGCTGGACCTTGCGGAGCTGTGACCGACGCTGCTCGAACTGACGCTGCATCGGCGGTTGTTGCCACGCCCGCGCCTCCTCACGTCACCGGTACAGGGACGCGAGGCCCTTCGCCTCCAGGTCTTATGACGGGGATCCAGCCACTAGGCAAACCGCTTCATAGGAGATCGTGCGATGCTCACTAAAGACTCTGATGGCCATCGCTCTCTCAGTTTCCGCAATACAGCGATGCTGCCAGCCGTCAGGTCAAAGCCCCATACAAGGGCATCGATCGCACAATTCCCATGTAGAGCTGCCTGAAAGTAGCTCTCGGCTCTCCCCCAGATTGTGAAGCAACGTTGAAAGCGTCCCAGCCGTGCCCAATAACTTGGGCGCCAGCCACGCCCAGTAACTTGGGCGCAAGCCCAACGAGTGGCCGAAGTCCAATCGGCTGTCAGCACCACTGCCAGGTATTTCATAGTGGAGTCGACAGCGATCCGACCCCACTGACCACGATGTATGAGCCAGGTGGCGGCGCACGCCGGGGGCTATGAAATACAATGGTCTCCGACTTCTTTAGGGCCACCTCCACAGCGACTCAAAGGGCTATGTCGATGACTTTGGTTCTTCTGCGGATCTCCTCATTTCTGATTCGATTGCGCAAAGAAGCTCCGAGCATAGCTCCTTTAATCGCCCTCTGTGTAACTCTGAGCCTTCGTATGAGGCCTATTGTGAGCGACCACGTTGCAGTTCCGTAAGTCGTTCATTCCAAGGCGATTACTTCATGAGAATTATTTTTTTGCAACGGTGGGTTGATGCCCAGGTCAGGTGTCGAAGCCTTACAGACGCACGCGGTGAAATGGGGCCAGCTCCCTCTCCCACAGGGATAGGCCGACCTTAATTATTTTCATCACAATTATGAAAAACGAAAATTTTATCAGCCTACGGTAATTTAAAAACAGTCTCAGTGGGAATACTCCTCGTCTTCCGGGCACGTTTTCAGATGACAGCGGTGCGGACGAGGTGGACGCCTAAGTGTACTTTTGTTGTTAAGTTTAATAATTTAATTAAACGTGTAGTGTAAGTGTGGGATACTTTTATCATCTATCACTTATACACTAGATTCACAATCAGCGTAAAAAGATGGTTGAACTGAACAAGCGCACAACACACCACTTGGGTGCTTCTTTCATTTAGTACTTACTTTATAATTCTGACTTTAATGCAGTGTAAGGTTGAATTTGGTTTGATGTTTGATGTACAGACTGGGTCGTTAAAATTTATGGCTTTTTGTACACTGCTTTGTGATAAGAACTCTATACACTGCACTGTTAGGCTGATTTTAAATCAATATTATATATTTATTTTGACTACTTTAGACTGCTTAGGTAATACTTGTCGCCATTTTTGATAGAGAGCTGTGTATCTAGTGCATAAGTGATCGATGACTTGTATACATAACAAAATAATATGGTATTAGTGATTTAAAAGCCATATTTGCAATTAAAGGATCGCGCTACGAATAAATGATTGAAAAATTTCGCGCACATTATTTAAAGTGCGTATGTTTTTATTTCAATATATTATTTTTGTGCTTTGAAATTTTTTGGATTCATTCATCATCATCTCAGCGTTTATCCCGGTTGCATCCGCGGCTTCCGCGTTGGAGCCAGGGGTCCGCTTTCCTGCACATTCTCCTCCATTTCGCACGATCTTTAGCATCCTGTGGTAAGAGCTTGTTGGCACGCATGTCATCTCTTACAACGTAAGAAAGTCAAGTCTCTAAAATTTTTTGGATTCATTATCCTAGTAAAAAGTTTAGTAATTATTGCTAGGTGAATCGATTTCACCGGTATCAAGTAATATCACTACATATTATAAAACAAGGTCGCTTTCTCTTTCCCTATGTCCCTTTGTATGATTAAATCTTTGAAACTACCCAACTGATTTTGATGCATTTTTTGCGTTGTTGTTAATTTTGTTGCGTTGGCGTTAGACGCACTGAGATTAGATAAAGTAGTGTATGAAACTGTACCTAATTAGTTATTATGTATCAGTATCATAAACTACTATTTAATTAATACAATTTGAGTGTCTTCAAGGCTAGAGTGAATAGGCTCTTAATAAACTAGTGCGCTTTACCATCAATGATTGCGTCACTGTTTACTATCAAACAGGATTGCGGTCAAGCGCTAGTTTATAATATATATATATATATATGACGAAGTACCATGGGCATTGGAATTAGTAGAAACCATTGTCTCCAACACTAGGCTCAGATGTAGCAAAAATGAATACAACTAATTGTTTTTACGTACATTTTTATTGTTCTCGCTTAACAGCGATCACAAACACCATAAAATAAACTTAAGCATCTTAATGAATAACAGCAATTGTACTTACAAGATATTCTAGTGAAAAACCACATGTTCGTCAAATTCTCGTTGACAATCCGATCTCTCAGCCGCTAGGCTTTTTCTTTATGAAATACGTCATGGCTTTGTACAAGTCGTTACACTGCCTTTATAACAATTTGCAGGTAACAATAATTAGAGTTACAAACTATAATTTGGTAATTCGTTTTACTATTTCTAACACTCGGTTTTAACATTGAATTCATTATTCATTGCTTATCATGTTTAAACATTTTTTACATGCGCCATGTTTTTGTTTTATCAAAAGTATTTCTATTAAACCATTATTAATCCAAATCCATCCAGCGACATGCTTTACAATACGTATGTCGCTTATTAATCATGAAATGAATTAACTATAGATAACTATTTTATTGGACCTCAGTTTGGATAAACCCTCAATTATGGGTTGCTATCAAAGGAACCGGAAATCCTAACCTGGATTTCTACATTGAAAAAGGAGCAAACTGACAACCACAAATAAATCTAAACCAATTTACAGCTAGCCAGTCATATTAACTGTGAAGTCTGAACTTAAGGTTAATATCATAAAGGTATAAGTTAGCCTTGCGCCGACACGGCCATGCTGCGAGACGGTGTGCGTGCTCTGCACCAGTCGCGGTCCTGAAAATATTGTTTTTTTTTTTTTAGCTTTGTACCAATTCACAGGTACGGCTGAAAACCTGTTTGTGGTTGGAGTTACTGTTCTTCTTTCAAAATAAGTTCGAAAAGGTTGTTTGCCTTAGCATAATTTAGCCTGAAAGTTTCAATGACAACCGATCCCAACAATCCACGTTATCAGCCATTACTTGCATATCTTGTTAATTTTAAACAATAGGTTATACAGTAAAGTATTCTAAGATAACTTAGAATACTTCTTAGATAACTTAGAATACTTCTTAGATATCGAAGTAAATTTGAAAAGATTACAGTTCATATGAGTAATACATAAATAAGATTTGCTGTTATTATGGAAGTGTGTGAAAATATTGAAGTGCCTGTAACGCTACACGCTTACTCGCACGTTTATTTAGTTATGTCACTGCAAATGTTCCACGCATAGATGCGTGACTTTATATCTCGTAGATTTCTCGTAGTTAGGTTAGGAATGATGCTGTGGTCTGGGCGGCCATATTACGCCGTGGTCCACAGAGGCTCTAAAGGAATAGGGAACTAGGGTGATGCTGTGGTCTGGGCGGCCATATTACGCCGTGGTCCACAGAGGCTCTAAAAGGAAAGGAAAAAGGTTTTTTTTTTATATTGTCATTGCAAATGCTCCACGCATACATGCATGACTTTATTTCTCGTAGATAGGATAGAAATGATGCTGTGGTCTGGGCGGCCATATTACGCCGTGGTCCACAGAGGCTCTAAAGGAATAGGGAACTAGGGTGATGCTGTGGTCTGGGCGGCCATATTACGCCGTGGTCCACAGAGGCTCTAAAAGGAAAGGAAAAAGGTTTTTTTTTTTTATATTGTCTTTGCAAATGCTACACGCATACATGCATGACTTTATTTCTCGTAGATAGGATAGGAATGATGCTGTGGTCTGGGCGGCCATATTACGCCGTGGTCCACAGAGGCTCTAAAGGAATAGGGAACTAGGGTGATGCTGTGGTCTGGGCGGCCATATTACGCCGTGGTCCACAGAGGCTCTAAAAGGAAAGGAAAAGGAAAGAAAGGTTTTGTGCTGCTGTTTATACAGCTGATTAGGGTAAACTTAAGGCAACTTAACTTATTAACTTAACTTATTTTAAGGATCCAGTAGCTGGACAGCTTTAGCGGTATACGACCGTGGCTCCACCGACGGCGGCATAGTGATGATTTGAGGTGACAAGTCTTCAGCCAACCCGCGCGGGCACTTGCTGAAGACACTTGCTTATTCGCCGACACGGTATTCCGCTCGCCTCGTCGTGATACTCGACGCAGCTGTTAGTGGGCCTTGCGCGAGTAGTTCCTAGTAGTTCACATGTTTCTTTGCTCGGCTTACTCCTGAAGTAATGGAATGATTGTTAATGAATAATAATAATAAATGATTGTAATTCCAAAACGGTTTGAGTAGACTTTCAATTCACCAAAAAAACTATCGACCGCTTCTATTACGATTTGTTCTGGTTTACAGAACAAGCGCACGACATGTTCTAAAGCGTAGATCTCTATGGAGAAGAACGTGCAATTTAGTTTCACTTTTCTTGGACTGACCGACATTGACTATTCAAAAGCACAAACGGATGGTTAATTTGAAATAAACAATTTTGATTTGATTTGATTTGTTTGTTGTCGCCTGCAGCCACATAAATTTGAAGAAGAGCGTGATGTCGCCTCGAGCAGCCTGATGGCCGCAACGTTTTACTCTGCAAGTACTCCATGTATGTGGCTGAGATTTGAGACATCTATAATAAGTTTTAGTTTCCTTAACCCAGCGCCATCTGTCTTCTACTGTGAGGGACAAATATGCCTTACAGGTTTTTACAGAGTGTGAACCCTGTTTACAGAATGAACACTCCGTTGCTTTATCTTTTGAAGTAGTAGCATGAATGGTCAAATCTCTTGACATGTAAACTTAGAAACTGGGGGTTTGTAAAGTGAAGGCTTACTGTGTGACGAGCTCGGTGCCGTGTCAACTAGATAGTTGTACCTATTGAGCTGCCGCTCGGCTTCAACAATTAAGAATCTAGAGAGCAACTCCAGTTTAGTTAGGAATGGCTCAAAAGGTTTATGAGCAGAGGCATAGTCAGTAAATCAATCTCTCGTGTTTTCGCTAAGCTTAGAAAGCAGCGTGCGAAGAAGTTCGATCGAGGACAAATACTCATCCTCTTTGAGCCATTTAATTATAGCTAAACAATTTCGTAATTTATTAGCCAACGTGTTTAAATGCTCGATATTACTTATCTTTATATTCCGTAGAGCGGCGATCTCCTGGGCAACCACGAGTTCTGGCCATGCGTAGTTCTGCTCCAGAGCCGTTATAGCCTCGTTCGGGTCTTTTGCTTCGAACAAAACGGATAAAACAGTAACCCGGGCGTTGTCACGGATGGCGGCAACAAGTCGAGCAATGTTCTCTGCGGGAGTGAAAGAATCTTTAGTCTTTTCATAAGTACATTTGAATGCCAGCCAGTCGTTAATATTGCCTGTAAACGGAATAAGTTCGAGGCGTTTGTGACGATCAGGTAAGCTATAAATCACCTTGTCAGCCGTGAAATAGGATCTACATAACTGTTATTAGCAGGAGCTGGAATCTTGTTAGCAGGCGTAGAAACGGTGATGTCCATCGCTAGTGGCTCGTTACGTGGCACAACATAAGGACGTGGGTCGAGAGGGGCGTCACTTACGTGTTGGTTGTCGACCCATGTTGTGACTCGATGCCTGTGGGAAGATGATCTACTACTACTGTACTTATCAGACTGTGCTCCGGAAGAAGCGAGTTTTGCACGTAGCTCCGCCTCGGCTGCTGCCTGCTGTATGCGTGCCAGCTCACGTTCGCGCTCTGCTAGTATCTTTTCACGTGCTCGTTCACTAGCGATTTTTCATCTTTCTGACTGACGGACTCATTGAAAATTCAAAAGTAAGTCATGACGATTGTTTCATTTTGAGCAGCCCACACGTTTTATTCGGTTTCTTTAAGTTTACCTCCCATCAGGGGTGTTTCAGAGTAACAACAGAAGAGTTAATCAGGCTCCACTGGAATGATCTAGGGACTGCAACTGGTTTACATATCCAATCCATAAGAGTTTTTCTTAAGTACATCTTCCGCCAAGACGGTGCCTATAAGAGCGGGCATTACGTCATCGTGGAGCTGCTCAATTTTTCAGTGAATAGATTCCACCAAGACCTCAAGCTCATACGAGGTGTAGCGACTAACTGCGTCGGTGGTGCGCTGAGTCATGTACGCGACTGTATAGTGGCAATCGCCAACGGTCTGCATGAGCATCTCCCCGTAGATAATGCTGCTGGCGACGGTCGGGATCGTTTGATGCGTCTATCTGAAATAGCATAAGGGTAGGGGCAGTAAACAGGTATTTTATGATATGGTTTCAAGCCACATCATGCCTTTAATTCCATTCTCACTACATGTTGTTCTAAATCAGTTTGTAAAGTGGAACTATCACACACAAAAATTGGTAATGAAGCACCTAAAACAGTTTTCGAGATTGTTGCCTCCCTTAAAGCGTCCACCTTAATTGGACTAGGACTATGGACTTGGACTTACTCTGACTTGATCATCGTCGACCCCTTTTATTTTATTGTTCCACTGCTGGGTACAAGTCTCCTCTCATACAGGGAAGGATTGAGCGCAATTACCACGCTTGCTCAATGCGTGTTGGCGATTTCAGACTTAAAGTAAAGGTTTCCTCAAGATGTTTTATTTCAACTTGTAATCAGTCATTGGTATCCAAGATATACTTAGAAAGAACATATAACTTAGAAAAGTTACATTGGTACTTGCCTAACCTGGAATCGAACCCGCACACTCATACTTGAGAGGCTGGTGTTTTAACCACTACGCCACCACGTGTATCTGAACTATTGACTTTGCGTTTTATAATGGCATTTTCATAGTGACAGTGATCTAAAAACAGGCCGTTTGAAGGGCAAGTAATACGCGTCCCATATGAGCTAGGCCCTAAGTAAATACCCTACATTTTGACAAAACATCATCAACATATATCTGCTATAGTTACCGTATTTATACAAAGCTGATAGACTGATACCACGTTGCTGAGTCCAAACGGTAGCAATGGGAAATGCCTGCATGTACTCAACGGTATTGGAGCGTTAGCGAGAAAAACCATGAATAAACAAACGTTCGACCTTTTTCAATTCATTCATTTGATCACTACAGTCTAATCCCAATATTGGTGTTCGAATCGTAAGACGACAAAAACACAGCAATTATTTTGACTATGGGTGTATCTAGTTGTGTCATCATACGAACGGACCTGTGATTCATTATTTGCAACATCTGAGGGAAAATCTCCATCAGTACCCCATTATCAGAAGTGATTTTCTTTTTTTTTTTTTTAGACTGTTCAGCCAGATGGTCGGTCGGTAGTGGGATTTATCCCACTTCTGATGACGAAGTACCATGGGCATTGGAATTAGTAGAAACCATTGTCTCCAACACTAGGCTCAGATGTAGCAAAAATGAATACAACTAATTGTTTTTACGTACATTTTTATTGTTCTCGCTTAACAGCGATCACAAACACCATAAAATAAACTTAAGCATCTTAATGAATAACAGCAATTGTACTTACAAGATATTCTAGTGAAAAACCACATGTTCGTCAAATTCTCGTTGACAATCCGATCTCTCAGCCGCTAGGCTTTTTCTTTATGAAATACGTCATGGCTTTGTACAAGTCGTTACACTGCCTTTATAACAATTTGCAGGTAACAATAATTAGAGTTACAAACTATAATTTGGTAATTCGTTTTACTATTTCTAACACTCGGTTTTAACATTGAATTCATTATTCATTGCTTATCATGTTTAAACATTTTTACATGCGCCATGTTTTTTTGTTTTATCAAAAGTATTTCTATTAAACCATTATTAATCCAAATCCATCCAGCGACATGCTTTACAATACGTATGTCGCTTATTAATCATGAAATGAATTAACTATAGATAACTATTTTATTGGACCTCAGTTTGGATAAACCCTCAATTATGGGTTGCTATCAAAGGAACCGGAAATCCTAACGTGGATTTCTACATTGAAAAAGGAGCAAACTGACAACCACAAATAAATCTAAACCAATTTACAGCTAGCCAGTCATATTAACTGTGAAGTCTGAACTTAAGGTTAATATCATAAAGGTTTAAGTTAGCCTTGCGCCGACATATATATATATATATATATATATATATATATATATATATAAAACTAAACAGTTGCTTTATCCTATCACATTTCATTCGAAAACATCCATCAGTTTCTAATTAATAATGGAATGGAATGGGATGGAACGTGTAGGTACTTGTAAGAGATGACATGCGTGCCAACAATCTTTTAGCTCATGATGATAAAGATCGCGCGAAATGGAGGAGAATGAGCAGTAAAGCGGACCCCGGGCTCCAACGTGAAGGCCGAGGCTGCAACCGTAACTGAACGCTGGGATGATGATGATGATGATGGTGGAATGGAATGTGTACTCTTTATTATATACATTACATAAATTACAGAACATGGATATAAAAATTTAAAAAAGGGTGACACAATGGACGGTCTTATCGCTAATGAAGCTTACACGTGAGTGAAGCTGCGAGTAGACAGATGACTAAGTTTTATATTCACCGTCTTATTTATTATATTACTAGCTTTTCGCCCGCGGCTTCGCCCGCGTCGAATTCGTTTATATCGCGTTTTATAGATTTCCCTCGGGACATATTTTTTTTCTTCAATAAAAGTTAGCCTACGTCCTTTCTCAGGGTCTAACTAAAGATTGTGTGTGCCGAATTTGGTCAAAATCGGTTCGGAGGTTTAAGCGGGAAAGCGTAGCAGACAGACAGACAGACAGAGTTACTTTCGCATTTATAATATTAACATCATTTGGATGAAGATTGAATAAGGAAATAAGCTTTTAAATATTTTCATCTATTTTTGTTAGATAAGATTAGGGAAGCAACTGGGTCAGCCCAGACTGTACTGCATAATTTATTTGATTGATGACTTAATATAGTAATAATAGTCATCAATCAAAATTATTATAGTGGTCGACCGATCAGCACCCTAATGGCGTAACACACTATTACTGTCAAATGGAATCATTTTGAAACAAATTCTTAATCCACTGCTCCATTTGTTTCAAAAATGTGTCTGTTCAAGAACGTAAATAACGCAATGAATGTTGTTGAAATGTCAAACAAAACCATTGCTACTGATAGTGTGTTACACAATTCCCCTGCAGGTTTAGCTACACTTTTTGCAGTTGGTCTGTGGATGGGTGACCATCATTACATAATGAGATCCCTCCGTGCTTCGAAAAGCAGGTTAAGCCGTTGGTCCCATTTTCCCGTCCACGACCACGTACCCATTGGTTATCATTCATAGTTCTTTGACAGTCGCTACGAGTGGCTATCTGACCTCCATAAACCAATTTCTGGGTAATACGATACACCTTGGTAAGGCTGGTTGTCAGACTTTCAGACTTCTGAAGAGTATATAACAACTGTCAAAGATCAGCCAACTTACGTAGATAACTGCCGAGACTAACGGCTCAATGTAGTTTTCGAGGCGCAGAGAGTTAAGTGAAGATATTTCTCCATCCATAGATCAACCGCGGCAAGCTTACCTTAACCTGCGACTGCAGGCTGCAAGCGGCTGTTGTTATTTAGCAACAAATTCCCGCAACATTGGTATAAAGTGTATAAACAACCAACGGCGTCCAACATTGCCTCCAATATACATTCGCGCCAATGTTGGCCAACCAACCAAAACCGTTGTTATTAAACCCATTCCCTACCCTGTACAACGTACATCCAGTAACAGCGGGCAGTACCTCTAAAAAATCAATTTAGCTACACGAGGGGTGCCAAAAAATCTGCATGTTACGTAGTGTAATCTCAATACATTGTTCGTAAATGTACGGGACTTGGAACTGCGCCAGTTGACCTAGGGTACTCACGTGGACTGAAGTCTTTATCGAGATATGACTATTAGGGTCACCACTGACTAGTAACGGCCATAATAGAAAATCAAATGAAGGAAGAACATTAAAATAAAATTGTTGCAAATATTAAGTGGCATTGAAAAAAGAAGAAAGTTCTTCGCAGGATGGCTGTAGCAGCTGGATGTAACTTTCCGGAAATCAAATTAAATGGCGTGTAATAGAAGTCCTCTCCTATTGCATGCCATTCAATTCGTCAGCATTCCACTGCTTTCTAGCCGTGGCTTGCTGTAGGGGAAAAGACGTCATTAGATGATTTCCCATTGAAAAAAACGGCTTGCAATAAGAGTGCACTACTATAGGCTGATACTAACAAACTACTACTAACAAGATTTTCAGTATGATTTTCTTCATTCTTCTTCTTCTTCAACCTATAGATGCCTTTGTCCACTGCTGGACATAGGCCTCCCCTAAGGTTTTCCACGATGACCGGTCTGGTGCTGCCCGCATCCATCGGCTTCCCGCAACCTTCACTAGGTCATCAGTCCACCTTGTTGGGGGCCTCCCTACGCTGCGTCTTCCGGTACGTGGCTGCCACTCCAGAACCTTACTGCCTACGATATCGGTTCTATGATATCAGTATGATAAAATAGCCTTTTTTCCGTAATGTGTTCCTCTTTTCGACCTTTCAAATTGACGAATATCTAACTAGACATGTCTCATGCAGGCATTAAGTTGTTCCCTTGCATGACACAGAATGGCATATATGTAAAATTGGAAGATCGCGAGTCGCGAGTGCTCGCGAGTTTGACTCTCGACAGTTGGCGAATAAATCATAAAATCATAATCAGTTTTTTTTTTTTATTATTTTATATGATCCTGTAATAACTTGGAACTTTATTAACAAAGACATTTATATTATTTACAACCCTATCTGAAATCTTTTTATATATTACTAATCCATTGCTTGCACTTTCTAAGTATTTATTGGACACCAATGACTGATTTAAAGAACAGCGAAAGAATACATCTTGAGAAAACCTGGACTTTAATCGCCAACACCTATTGAGCAAGCATCGTGATTACGCTCAATCCTTCTCTGAATGAGGGGAGACCTGTGCCCAGCAGAGGAGTGATAAAAAAGATTGATGATGATAATGATGAATCCATTGCTTCCATATTATGTTTTCATCAGAATCCTGAAAGTCTGACAACCACTTTTATGAAGAAGTATCTTATTATCAACTTCTGAAGGTTTGATAGAGTAATCTCTCCATGCAAAATACTGCTATTCAGCAGCATCGGGCAAGACTGGCGGCTGACCCCAACAGAGTTGGTTAAAGGCTACGTAAAAGAATCTTATTATATAACTTAAACCATATTTGGCTTGTTGACACTTCCCGTGACCGAAGGGCTAGCCTTTACCTTGGCCAGAGGCTAACCATTGCTATTCAACGCGGCATTGCCGCCAGACTCTTGGGTACATTACCAGTCGACAGCGATGTCGAAGAATTTTTGATTCTGTATTTTAAATTATTATTACTTTTTTTTTTTTCTTTCCTCAGCCTATAGATGTCCACTGCTGGACAAAGGCCTCCCCCAAGGCTTTCCACGATGACCGGTCTTGTGCTGCCCGCATCCATCGGCTTCCCGCGACCTTCACCAGGTCATCGGTCCACCTTGTTGGGGGTCTCCCTACGCTGCGTCTTCCAGTACGTGGCCGCCACTCCAGAACCTTGCTGCCCCATCGGCCATCGGTTCTACGAGCAATGTGCCCTGCCCACTGCCACTTGAGTTTAGCGACTCGCAGAGCTATGTCGGTGACTTTGGTTCTTCTGCGGATCTCCTCATTTCTGATTCGATCACGCAGAGAAACTCCTAGCATAGCTCTTTCCATTGCCCTTTGTGTGACTCTGAGCCTTCGTATGAGGCCCATTGTGAGCGACCACGTTTCAGTTCCGTAAGTCATCACTGGCAACACACACTGGTCAAAGACTTTCGTCTTGAGACACTGTGGTATCTTGGACGACGAGAAGATGTAGCGTAGCTTCCCGAACGCTGCCCAACCGAGCTGGATTCGCCGAGACACCTCTTTCTCGAAGTTGGACCTACCTAGTTGGACTTTCTGTCCCAGGTATATATACTCGTCAACAACTTCGAGTGCAGAGCAACCAACTACAATTGGAGTGGGTGCGACATGAGAGTTCGACATTCGTATTACTTTTAATTAGGATAATAATTTTATTTAATAGTTTAAAGTTTTTAGTAAATATTACATGAAATCATTTAATAAATAACATTATTTTAACAATAATAAACCATAGAATCAAGACAACGTTCATACTGATAAAAATCGTCATTTTGACATCTTGCAAGCAGAGTTTACCGTCCAACTAGCACGCATACCACTTCCCGACATCAATGTTGGGGAACTGCCCGACATATACAACACCCGCCTTGTCGGAGGATCCTCCATTTTCTTTGTAGGATGAGTGAGCTTAGCACTCAATTAACTCTACATCTATAATTATCCTATTTATTTACTTTTAAACATCAAATTTTCAATGGGATTCAATAGTTTATTTCTATTCTATTGTTGTCAAAAGCTATTTACATACGACAGCCATATTAGTTACGAAATGTCAAAATCGAACCGATCAATGCTGATGTCATATTAAAGTAACCTTTAACCTTTTATTTATCAGTATGATGCCCACGCCTTAGTCCGCATCAATTCCTGTTATTACGATCGCGATTGAAAAATTCTATACCATACTTTTGGGTAACAGCGCACAATAAAGAAAGCCTTTTTTGTGTAAACTCCCACATTGTCGACCCGACGCCTATGTGAACCCCTCCTGCCGTTATGTGGGAGCCCGACGGTGGCGGGTTCCGAGGACCATGAAAGCACATGACCTCGGACTTGTGCAGTGCCACGTCGATTCCCAATTGCCGGAGCCTCCCCACAATTGTCGCAACCCCGAGGCCGCTGCATCGGCCGACGCCTGGTGCGTCCGGCCTTGTGCTAGAACTAGCGTGTCGTCAGGAAAACAAACTACCCCGACGCCGATAGGGAGGTCGGATAAAGAAAGCCCTCGGAGTGGGGAGGTTTTGACGGGAAGCTAAGATAAGTGCCACGTTCATTTTTCATTGGACTTTTAAATTATTTATAGTGTCGTTTACTAAATAAAAACGCGTGATTTATGTAGTAAAAAGTGCATTATGTGAATAATTAATAAAGAACAGTGTAATATTGTAGCATAGTGGCCACATCATGGCTTTGCACCAAAACTTCCTCCGTGTTCGGTTCGCGCGGCCATCTTTTTCGAAATGAAGAATTCATTACGTGACATTGGCTAAATGCACAAACCGTGCAAAGCCATAAGGGAAAGAAAGAAGAACTTTTGAAGATTTTTATTTTACTTGAAATTGGCACAAAGTCATAACTAGTGCCACACTACAATAAAAAAAAAAGAAAGTCCTCAAAGATTAATAATTTTCCCGTTTTTCCACATTATTTACTGATTTTTCGCTGCTATTGGTCGCAGCGTGATGCTATACATCGTTATTTTTTGTATGTAGGAAACCCGAAACACGTGTCCAGTACCTATTTTTAAGAAAGGAATCTATGTACAAGATTTTAAAAGGATATTTTTTTTTTTATATATTACTAGCGGCCGGCCGCCAGCGACTTCATTCGCGTGGTTTACTTATGCTCCGCTCCTATTGGTCACAGCGTGATGTTATATAGCCTAAAGCCTTCCTGGATTAATGGGCTATCCAACGCAAAAATAATTTTTCAAATCAGACCAGTAGTTCCTGAGATTAGCGCGCACAAACAAACAAACAAACAAACGAACAAACAAACAAACAAACTCTTCAGCGTTATATATTAGTATAGATTATAAACCAGTGCTTGACCGCAATCCCGCCTGATGGTAAGCAGTGATGCGATCGTTGATGGTAAAGCGCGCTAGTTTATTAAGAGCCTATTCACTCTAGCCTTGAAGACACTCAAATTATAGGCCGACGGAAACACCGCCCTCGGCAAGTTGTTCCAGTCCCTTGATGTACGCGGTATAAAGGAGGAGGCGAAACGCTTCGTCCGGATCGTAGTAGTGTTAACAACGTAAAGGTGGAAACTCGCCGTACCTGGTCGTACGATGGCGGAACGGAGATGGGGAAATTAAATCATGCAATTCCCTCGCCACTCCCCAAAATGCATCCTATAGAACACCGAAAGGCTGGCTACTCTATCATGTAAAACCACAAAGTTATGAGCTTGTACATGGTTGTCCCAACAATAATATGGTCAACGTCAACCACTCTACAAGTATGCAACGCGGGGGGTTTGCTCACGCGCCTAGTACTAAGAACTACCGTCAGCTGAGTTGTGTGCTCGGTAACTACACTGCAACAAAATGTATGTATTTTTTTTAGTATGAAAAATATAACATGATGTAAAAATGTTTTGAATCGATTTAGTTGCTTATTCTGAAGAAACTATATTCAGATTTCGTATAAAAAAAAATAACTTTGTATACAGGATAAAATTTTATCCAGTGCGCAAACTTTGTCAACTTATACCTAAATAAGTTTTATAGATAAAAATATTATTACTTTGGTATGTTTTAGTACAACAAAAATAGTCATTGATAACGAAAGATGTTTATTATGACATCGATGTTTTGGTCACCGCACGCGGTCCCATTCATGTTCGGCGGAGTGGGGACGGCGGACGGGAACATCACAGGACCCCCGCGCGCCCGCGCCGCCCGCATGTTCACTAGGCGGCCATATGCTAATACTACGATATTGATATGAATAATTGGTGTCTCTCATTTGCTGATTTTAGGGCGGACAAAAACGTCATTTTTTATTTTAAACTAATAATGCAGATTTGTTCTGTTATTGATTCTGAGCCACCCATTTTTTTTTGCGCACTGGAAAAAAAATTTCCCTGTATATACCTAAAGCCTTTCTCAATAAATAGACTATCCAACACTATGTGATTTAGTTTCAATTCGGACCAGTAGGTCCTGAGATTAGCGCATCATCATCATCAACCTTTTTATCGACCCACTGCTGGGCACAGGTCTCCTCTCACACAGAGAAGGATTGAGCGTAATCACCACACTTGCTCAATGCGGATTGGCGATTTCAGACTTAAAGTCCAGATTTCCTCAAGATGTTTTCCTTCACCTTCAGTCATTGGTGTCCAAGATATACTTAGAAAGTACATATAACTTTAGAAAAGTTACATTGCTACTTGCCTGACCTGGAATCAAAACCGTGCACTCATACTTGAGAGGCTGGTGTTTTTAACCACTAGGCCACCACGACTTCAAACAAACTCTTCAGCTTGATGATAGATATTAATATACATATGTAAATACAAGAACTATGTAGCCATTCCTTTACAATACACTCAAGCCATTCTGAGTGATTCACTAAAAATATGGTTATTCCAGTCATGATACCGGAATTCTCCCTTTTCTTATGAAATATAATATTTTCCCTAGTAAAAGCCGCTTAGTCATTTTTGTAGGTTGCCTTAACACACATGTTGTTATATTTTTGTACATACAACCTTACAAATATATAGAAAAAAGACTCTCTGTTTGTAATCTATCTTTATATATATAATTCTGCTGTACGTGTGTATGTCATTGAACTCCTCCTAAACGGCTTGACCGATTTTAATGATTTTTTCTGTATGCGTTTGAGTGGTGACCTGGATGGTTTAGATTCACAAATCAGCCCGGCAGATGGCGCTGATCGCTTAAAGAAGCATGTGATCTCGGAAACGGCCCTAACGATTTCGCTAAAATTTAATATGTGGGAGTTTTCGGGGACGAGAAATCGATCTAGCTCAGTCTTATGTCTGGGGAAGCGCATATTTTCGAGTTTTCTCTTTCGCAATATTACACGCATAATATGGGCGCTAATTTCGCGTGGCTTGACATAGCGGCTGTAGCGTAGTCGATATGGTCTACTGTCGATGGCTGGTGTTCCTCGGTTCAAACCCGGCCAATCACGAGTTTTTTTTTTGTTTTTAGACAAGTTTATAACTTTTTTTTAATTTTTGTAGTTATTTAAAAAGAAAATTGTACCTACATAAGAACTAAAAGGGGAAAAAATAAAAAAGATATGTTATTTTTTTTTTTATTTAACTAAAATTGTACGTATAAACTAAAAGAGAAAAAATAAATAGAAATAAATAAATATTTAAGATTTTTTATTTAACTTATAGAGACTGAAACAAGAGCTCTAGGGTAGAGAGGCATGATATCTTTGTTACAAATGTAGATGATAATGCTTTCCATGGGTATATTCCTAAATCTGCTGTACGTGTGTACGTCACTGAATTCCTCCTAAAGGGCTGGTCCGATTTGAATGAAGTCTATGTATATAAATGAAAGTCGTGTTAGTTACTCTATTTATAACTCAAGAACCGCTTAACCAGTATGGCACAAAATTGTTAGGGAGGTAGAGAAGAACTGGGAGAAGGACATATCACATTATCACATAGGATACTTTTTATCCCGTTCCCGTTGTTCCCGTCGTTCCCGTGTGACGTGACATAAGACATGGTATAACAAACGCAACTGAGATGGAATAACAAAACAACTCAGTCAAAATATAAGTTAGCGGTTCAGTTGCTAAAAATGGTACAAACACACTGCTGCACTACTCAGCATATTAAAAAAAAAGTCTTACTGGTTGAATGTTGATGCATTCATTTAAAGCAAGGAATATAAATACTCTCTGCTGGTTTATTTTTTTTAATAAAAGCCTCAAAGCAAACTTCAACTTCAAAATTTCTAATATTGTACTGCTGTGCCATTTATCACTTCACTACATACTACAAAACAAAGTTACTTTCTCTTTCCCTATGTCCTTTTGTATGATTAAACCTTTAAAACTGCGAACCAGATTTTGATGAGGTTTTTTTTAATAGATAGAGTAATTAAAAAGAAACTTTTATATGTATAATAACATCCATTAAATTGTGGAGATACACTGTCCCTCGCCACATGTGGGAGTGACGAGAGGAGGCACAACTCCGTTGCCGCGAATAATCGCAGTACAGCAGACAGAGACATGGAAAGTGTGATTGTCGCAATCCAGCACTGAGCACGCCACAAACATCAAAATCCTCTCTTTGAGGAGTAGCTAGAGAGGCGCCACGGCGTCCTCACCTTCCGACTGACGTAGGTCCTCACCGGACACGGCTGTTTCAGGAGGTTCCTGTTCTGTATAAGGCGGGAGGAAACGCCAGGGTGACCACTAGGGTGGGTCAAAATTTTTTTTTTTCGTTTTTTGAAAAGGCTCAGCGATGAAAAGGTGCTAAATGGTTTATTTAATTTATATGTAAAATTATATTTCATTATTTTAAGTTTAACTGCCTCCGGATTCTAAAAGATTTTTTTGAAAAAGCATAAATTTGACTATATGTGTCCGACACTCTTTTCAAGCTATCGATGTCGGGTTTTATACTATACGTATAGTTTTTAATCACTACAAATAAAGGAAGACGTTTGCTTGGCTTAATTCAAGGTCACGGGTAAGGAGGGGGCGGGGCGGAGTTACAAGTGACGCTGATATTGCGGCTTGCAAGTGAAGAGATTTACTCCAATGTGCTTGTCTTTGTCCTAAAAACAAAAAAATAGCTTTAAGAGAACACAACTTCATAACAGATCAAAGAACAGCTAGGCAAATGATGATAGGTGGCACCGACGTTCGTACAACTAAACAGATTACAAGATCACTAAAAAGAAAGCTATTACCTCGTAATAGCTTTCTTTTTAGTGATTTTTCTCGAAAAATCTGCAAGCAACCAACCAAAAGTAACCAAAGTATGTATGGAAAAGTTGAGTAGCTCTTCTGGATCGGAATGCACCCAGTCGGATTGCGAAGAACCTAACTTAATTCAGTCGCGAGCTTCAAGTATTAATTCCGAGAGTATGAGCATCAAAACTGCAGTAGATTATGCTTTACTTTCAAAAACGTGCGATAGGTTTGGTGTGTCAGACAGGGCAGAAGCAGCTATCGCATTTGTAGTTCTGCATGCGTCGACTTCACAAGTAATAGACAAAAATAAACTGCGCCGAGAAAGGAAAAAATCTAGAGAAATCATAACTTCTCAACAAAATGTGTCACTAGTACCGGCATTGTACTTTGATGGAAGAAAAGACCAAACCTCGATTATATCTGAGAAAGACTGAAAAATGTATAGGCGACGCTACTTGAAGAACATATTTCTTTGATTAAAGAACCTGGCTCGAAGTTTTTAGGTTACATTACACCTGCTTCGGGCACTGCAAAGTGTATAGAACAAGAAATATTAATCTTTTTCGTTAATAAGGATATATCGATGGATGGTTTGATTGCAATCGGATGTCACAGAACCAACGTAAATGTTGGTAAGTACGGCGTTAGAAAAAAGACTAGATTTGCCTTTTGCTTATGAATGAACTCCCATTTAGACACTTGTTTGAACACATCGATGGCACTACGTCTGGACCACGGACATTTTCAAGAAACAATGGCAAAGAGCTTGAAAATTGTGAAAAACGACCTATAGTCCATTTTCAACCTATTCCAATGGATTTACCAGAACTTTCCGCTGAAGATATTAGCACAGACCAGAAATACTTGTACAAAATAGTTGAAGCAGTTTCCTAACAATTTAGCGAACAAATTGCCAGGCAAAATGTCCCATGCCCGATGGATAACTCGTGCCAACAGGATTCTCCGTTTGCATGTTTCAGTGGAAGCTCCTTCTGCAAACCTCTTCATTCTGGCAACGTACATTGTCAGAGTTTACGCTCCAGTATGGTTCGCTATAAAAACGCACCCTAGCTGTAAATATGGACCTCGACTCTTGTTTAAGCTCATCAAGCTCACCAGATATTTACCGACAACTTTGAAAAATATTGTTGTGGGTCAACAATAGTTTTATTATTTAAAGAAATGCTTATTTCGCACATCCAGAAAACTTATTACTTGCAATGTTGACTGATTTCCAGCCGCACATACGTGAATTAGCTGCTCGTCTAATTTTGAAAGCTAGATCAGCAAAACCTCAAAGATTGCGTCTGTTTCAGTTGCCAGAGGTGAACTTTAATGCGTCAACGTATTATGACCTTTTAGATTGGCAAGAAAATATCACTGAGTCGCCAATTTTAAAGTCTGTAACCAAAGAAAATCTGCGATTATTTGTTGCACAAATAGGAGAAGGCGAATTAAATTTATTACGCCTCCCTTGTCACACACAAGCAGTAGAGAGAGCAGTTAAAGCAGTGACTGAAGCTTCTTGTTCTTTATGTAATAGAACAGCAAGAGAAGGATTCATCAAAGCCCAAATAGATTCGAGAAAATCCATGCCGTAATTCGGCAGAAAAAAGGATTTTTGCCTCTAATTAAGCTTCGATGATGACCGTATTGTAATGATTATTTTTGATTTTATCTGCAGTTATACTTATTTGACACGTTAATTCACCTTTAATAAACACAATTACTATTGATTTAAGACTTTTAATGATACATAGCGTTGATCAGTATAAATTTTTCTGCCGTATCATTAGGACCTTTCAAACCACATTTTCTTGAATTTCCACGTGAAACCGGAGGCAGAAGATTAATTCCGAATACCATCAAATTTCAAAGTCTGTTTACAATAATGATTTGGCACCTTTTTATCACTGTGCCTGAAAAAAAACTATAATTTTATTTTTCTCCATACTAATGTGACCCACCCTAGTGACCACTGTGTGCATCGCCCTGAGGACACGGTGGAGCAAATGGTGGAGGTCTGCCCGGCTTGGGTAAAGCCCAGCCGTGTCCTCGTGGTGGCGATCGGCTGCGATCTCTCGCGTCCGACCCTGGTCCGGGCCATAGTCCGGAGCAAGAGTGCATGGCAAGCTTTCACCTCCTTCTGTGAAGCAGTGATGCTGGCAAAGGAGGAGACGGAGCGCGTGATGGAGCGGAAATCCCACTACCCTCACGCCTCAAACCGCCGCAGGAAGCGCCCTGGTCAGGAGGCAACATCGGACTTCCGACCACCGTAGGCGCGGGCTTGCGGGTGGCGAGCGATAGGCAGCTAGCCTCCTGGTAAGAACCAGGCCCGGGTTGACGGCGCGTTGTGTTTCACACGCGCCTCAAAGAGATGTCAGCACACCTTGACGGGGTCCACGAGGACTGGTCCACAGGGTTGCGGGTTGGTTAAAAAAGAAACCATGGCACTGGTCGTTGCATAGGCAAGTGAAGGAACACGGGTGGATTTTAGTCAATAAAAGTCTGACACGCTCTTCCGCTCCGCCCAGAGCGGGAGAGGTCATTTGATGATTTCCCATCCAAAACAAAAAAAAAAAGAACTGAAGAAGAGCAAGAAATTGCACTTGAAGAGCGCAGCCTTAGTATGGCTCGACTTCGTGCTTCTCACTCACCAGAGCAAAGGGAGGCAGCCCGTGGAACGGCTCGGTTGGCAATGCGAAATCGTCGAGCAAACCTCAGAGATCAAGCGCTAGATAATTTACGAAGCACAAGAAGAAATTCATCAAATACTGATTTGAATCGGGCAGCGTTTCAATACGCATATATGTTGTTTGCGAGTATTGTAGCACATTAAAGATTTCCGGAGAATCGCCAGGATTGTGCTCCCAAATAAAGAATCATTGAATAATAATATTTATTTATTTAAAATTATCCTATTTTAAAAAGTAGTCATGTGATATTGCCTTTAAGGCGGAACGAAGTTCGCCGGGTCAGCTAGTACTAATATATAAAGCTGAAGAGTTTGTTTGTTTGAACGCGCTAATCTCAGGAACTACGGGTCCGATTTAAAAAAATCTTTTTGCGTTGAATAGCCCATTAATCCAGGAAGGCTTTAGGCTATATAACATCACGCTGCGACCAATAGGAGTGGAGCTTAACTAACTCCACGCGAACGAAGTCGCTGGCGGCCGCTAGTGTTAAAATAACAGTTTTAAAATTAAATGCGATAAAAAATATGTTCGCGCGTTCAAATGTCTCGAAAGTTGTAGTCCACCAGAAAAAAAAAAGAAAAATAGAATATCTCGGTCATGTGCTTCGACACGATAGATATGCGCTACTCCAACTGATTATGATGGGCAAGGTAGAAGGGAAGACGCAAGCTGGACGAAAGAGAAAATCGTGGCTCCGAAACATCAGGGAGTGGACCAGCATTACTTCCATCGAAAAACTTTTCCGACTCGCGGTTGACAAGACCGAGTAGGTACAAGAAGCTGACGGCCAACCTTCAGGATTGAAGAGCCATTGGAAGAAGAAGAAGGAAAAAAATATGAACAGAAAATTTTATTTATAAAAAAATACTATTTAAAAAAGTACTTTTAAATTTTGTCACGGTAAGACTGATTTTGACGGAATTTTCATTGGCCGAAAGGCGATGTTATAAAAGTTAACTTAGACTTACTTTTATTGTAGAACTAGCTTTCCGACCGCGGCTTCGCCCGCGTGAAGTTCGGTTATATCGCGCTTTTTAGATTGCCCTCGGGAATATTATTTTTTTCCGGGATAAAAGGTAGCCTATGTGGTTTCTCAGGGTCTAAAGATTGTCTGTGCCAAATTTCATCAAAATCTGTTGAGAGGTTTAAGCGGGAAAGCGTAACAGATAGACAGAGTTACTTTCGCATTTATAATATTAGTATGGATAAAAGCGGGCTAGGGTTCTTCGCATAAAATTATATAAACCTTCTTCCATTTCAATGAAAGAATGCTACATATATGTACCTTTTCTAAGAGATAAATTATCGATACACAATATCCATGCGAACGAAGTCACGGGCACAACTGGTGTAATATAATATTTTTCCTGGTCAAAACCGCAAAGTCATTTTAGTAGGAAAATCGGGACGCTGAAGCCTTAATACATAGTAACAGTATTGTTCTATAAATAATGGAGTATCTGTTTTGTCGAACGTAATTTTTATAGATGGATGAATAAGTGAAGACAAAGTGCCCTTGAGATGATAAAACTAGAGAAGAGATCGCCTACCGAGATAACAGCTAACAAAGTATAAAAAGCGCTATGCTTTTTAAAATATTTGAATGGATGATAGAAAAAAAAAACAATTATTGACGCAAAAAGTTACAAAAATTCAAGAAATAAGAAATGGTTAAACAGCTATTGCCCATACAGCTATTGGCCGATGGGACAGTAAGGTTCTGGAGTGGCGGCGTCGTAGCGAAAGACGCAGCGTAGGGAGACCCCCAACAAGATGGACCAATGACCTGGTGAAGGTCGTGGGAAGCCGATATATGCGGGCAGCACAAGACCGGTCATAATGGAAAGCATTGAGAGAGGCATTTGTCCAGCAGTGGACATCTATAGGCTGAAGAAGGAGAAGAAGAAGAAACAACTATTACGGGTAATTACTTTTTAAATAACGTAGCAGTCAACGCCGACACAGACGGAGAGCAAAATGCCTACTTTTTAACCTATGTAACTGACTATCTTAGCTCCAAAACAAATCATGATCAATACAGCCGAAAAACGTCCACTCCTGGACATAGACCTCCCCCAAGGACCTCCACGATGACCGGTCCTGCGCTTCCCGCATCCATCGGTTTCCCGCGACCTTCACTAGGTCGTCGATCGACCTTGTCGGAGGCCTACCCACGCGCCAAGCTGCATCTTCCGGTGCGTAGTCGCCACTCGAGAACCTATCAAAACAAATCAAAAGCAAATAATAATTAATTTATCAAAAATTAATAAAAATCAATTATCTACATATTTATGTTCTGTAATTTTTATGGTGTACATAATAAAGAGAATTATATTCTATTAAAAATATAAAACACAATAATGAGCAAAGAATTAGGCTGAAAGTCAGCACTTTTGGAAGTCAAAATTAACCAAGACGCACAAACCTCTACTAACATTATAATTTCTCCCGGTGGTAGGCCATAACATCGGCTGCCGGCAGAAGTTACCACCCACCAGACAAAGTCTTGCCGCCAAGCGATTCGTCGTGTTCCGGCATGATGTCTGGTGAAGCCGTACGGAGGACAGGTCTGAGCAGTTGTGTTGCGTTGTGTGGCGGGTACGATGCGCCAAATGTTGTTGTGTCGGGAGTTTGGTCGTGGAGAGTCTCCAGATCAATCTCCCTCTAGCGCAGCATCGTTTGGTCGTGTTGGTCTTGGGTTTAACATTACATCACCTCGCTCAACTGCCGCCATACTTCCTATTCCTAAGTTTTTTAAGTGAATAGGCTTAATAAACTAGTGCGCTTTACCATCAACGATTGCATCACTGCTTACCATCAGGCGGGATTGCAGTCAAGCACAAGTTTACAGTTATTAAAAAAAAAAAGAAAAAAAAAAGTGACTTTTACCTTTTCATGCCACCACTGAACAAATTTCGATAAAATTTGACAAGGATATAATTAATGACATCTTTTCAAGTGACATACCTAAGCTACGGTTTGTCCCGGGTAGCACGTTCTCGTGGGCTAATGTCCGATTTGTAGGCTTAGTCACGGACAGTAGTTAGTTACTTATACATATAATATTTATAATATACAAAATGTAATGTAATTAACGCACACCAGCAAAAAGCCCAATTAGAATATTATGTTATAATCATAATACATACACTGAATTTTTAATTTAACATGTATAATGTATATGCATTGTTATTTATTAAATTAGTTATACCAATTCTTGGAGAACGAAGACCTTAACGTTATTGGAATAAGGATTTTTTTTTTCTTTATTTTGTATTGAATGATTAAATTTGTATTAATACAAATAAAACTGCGATTTTAAAAGTCTGTACAAACAACAGGGTTGATATGAATTTCCGTAGTTTTAATAGGCTATTTGACTGCATTAAATTTTGTTGTGATTGCTTTAAATGCATAAAATGAGGGTTCTTTATGTCATTTATATGAGTTTTAATAAAAATAATAACAATTAATATATCCAAAAACACAAAAATATGTTTGACTTTTTGTATCTTGCGCCACATATTGTGAAACGATCCGGAATGGCTAATGTCACGATGACGTCATACGCGCATCAGCACTTGTTGTTGTTCTGTGTTCTCAGGTGTTTTATCGATGTATTTGTACAACTCGGTACAGCACACCACTTGTAAACCATTTTATTAGTTATACAACAATAAATAACAGACAAATAAAAACACCACTGCGGAACCGAAAATCGTTTATATCATCTTGTAACGTCAACTTACAAGGCTTGACGCCATATTGCTGAATAAAGCGTTTCGGCGGCTTATTTGCATTTTGAATTTTTATTTGCATGTTTCTTACGAAATACGTATTTAAAATAAGTAAAAAAAAAAACTTTCGGTGAACTTCTTAACCGCAACCAATTAATTCAAGGTAGAAATTATAAATCTGTCAAATAGCCTATTAATGTTGGGATAAAAAATTACCTACATAAAAGATAATATACCTAAAACGATTCAGTAGAAAGACGGTTCCGAAAAAACTGTTTTCAGGAAGTACGTTAGTTAATTTACATGTTGTATGTATATGAGAAATAAATAGATTTATAACGAAGTGAATGAAGTGAATAAACAAAGAAGCCTTTTCGATAGCCTGACTGAAGTAATTGCCATTATAAAAACAACACGATTGGTGCAGTGGCTAAGCGATTGACCGCTGCGCTTTGTGTCGCGGTTTCGATTCCCGCACGGAGCAAATATTTGTATGGTCTACAGGTAGTTGCTCGGGGTCTGACAGGAATGATTTCTATTGTAGGGCAACGTATTATAAAAAAGCAAAACAAGAAAAAAATTTACATCAAAAGACCTAATAATTATATCTTGTCAGAAAAGTGTTATGAAAAAATCCTTTGCATTTTTCCTCTATAAAAAGATTCCTGCAATTAAGTAATTATAAAGGTTGGTCTATACCTACAAATGCGTTCGCTATGAAATTGCTATGGTTATCGCTTGCAGTTCCGATCGTATGGCACAACCTTTATTGAACAGCATTCGAGCGTGTCCCGGGAACCATTGTGAGCAATACAATTGTACAAATTGATACTTTGTTGGCTCTCGTGGTCAGGGCATAAAAATGGATTCTGAAAGTATTGTGTACATGTGTTTTTATGTCTAGATTTATTTTTGGAATCTGTGAGTAGAAGACCCCGGAAAAGTTACAACTAGTCTTGATAGAACACAGTAACTGTAGTGTTTAAAATGTTGGTATCCATAGACAAAAGCAGTGTATAAGTTCCATAGGAAGCATTTTGGCGAGTGTGCGCGAGAATTGCATGACTTAATTCCGCCATCAGCTTTCCATAATCGGACAATCCGTCATACGGCTAGTATCCATCCTTAAGTTGTTGAGACCACCACGTTCTGGAAAGCGCGTCGCCTTGTTTTTTATACCGCGTCCTTCGAGACTGCAAGAATTTGCCTGCAGCGGTCTTACCGTCTGACTTCAACTTAAGTGTCTTCAAGGCTAGATTGAGTAGGCTCTGAATAAACTAGTGCTCTTTACCAACTTATTTTTTCAACGGTTGCATCACTGCTTACCATCAGGCAAGATTGGGGTCAAGAGGCTTATAATGTTAAAAAAAGTTTTATTGCGTATTAAAGTAACGATTAGGGTAGCTCGGCTCCAAAGATACAGAAATACCTAATTTAGGAGACAGGGTGACATGATGTTTATGGATTCGTGTATAAAACATTATTTTATACTAGCAGCCGCCAGCGACTTCGTTCGCGTGGAATTAATTATGTTCCGCCCCTATTGGTCGCAGCGTAATGTTATATAGCCTAAAGCCATAGTTTTGTGAGATTGTAACTCGACTTTTGGTCTTGACTGTACGGCTGCGTTAGCTCCCGTTTTCGCAACATTTTTTGTTACAGCTCTGCTCCTATTGATCATAGCGGGATGTTATATAGTCTAAAGCCTTCCTGGATTAATAGGCTTTCTAACGCAAAAAGAATTTTTCAAATCGGACCAGTAGTTCCCGAGATTAGCGTGAACAAACAAACAAACAAACATACAAACAAACTCTTCAGCTTTATATATTAATAATAGATTTATGCGAAACCCGAAACACGTGTCGAGAATTTTTAAGTTAATAATCTATGTACAAAATTTCAAAAAGATACAATGAAAAACCATCAAGTTATGAGCTTGCTATTTATTCTACTTGGATGTCCCAACAAAAATATGTTCAAAGATCCGTACAGGCGGGCTAGCGCGGGCGTTGACCTCTGGCGTCAGCTGGGATTTATCGTAACCGCTCGGTAACCACTTTGCGGTCTCACTCTAAATGTATTTGGGAATAAATATAACATGGTGTAAAACTGATTGGAATCGATTCAGTTGCTTCTTCTGAACAAACTTGGTGGTAGGCCTTAAGATTGGCTGCCGGCATAAGTGACCACCCACCAGACAAAGTCTTGCCGCCAAGCGATTCGTCGTGTTCCGGCATGATGTCTGGTGAAGCCGTACGGAGGACGGGTCTAAGCAGTTGTGTTGCGATGTGTGCCGAGTACAATGCGTCAAATGTTGTTGTGTCGGGAGTTTGGTCGTGGAGGGTCTCCCGATCAATCTACCTCTGGCGCAGCATCGTTGGTCGTGTTGTTGGGTTTAACATTGCACCACCTCGCTCAACTGCCGTCTTCCTTTCTATTCACTAAGATTTTTAAGTGAATGGGCTTAATAAACTAGCGCGCTTTACCATCAATGATTGCATCACTGCTTACCATCAGGCGGCATTGTAGTCAAGCGCTAGTTTATAATTATAAAAAAAAACCGGATTCAGGTTACGCATAAACAAAAAACAGCTTTGTATATTTCTTCATATTATATTGTACATCTGCTCATATGTATGAATCATGTGTGAATCCTTTAAATAAACAAAGAATTAAAAAACTGTACCTAGGGTTACGGAGGTCAGACAGGCATCTGACCTAGCAAAAATAATAATGTCCCACAATAACAATACAGAAAACATATGACCAACAGCAATGCCAAAATAAATTACCAATGCAGATCCGTGTGGTCGCGGAAGGTTTGTTTAAGCCTGGCTTTTGTTTATATATGTGCATACAGTATGTCCAATTTACATAGTCCGTGACTCCCGGACTGAAAGTGGAGAGAGGCCTTCGTTGGGGCATTTTTTAGGGTTCCGTGGTCAACTAAGAACCTTTATAATTTCGCCAAGTGTATCGGTACGTCCGCGGATAATCTCAGTAACGTGATGCTAAGGAAAGTTTGCATTTTACCCTTATTTTCGCTTTAATTTAATAGTACTTAGGTAAACAGACTTTTCTAACTTTATCTAGGTACCCTGGAGAATATGAAATGCATAGTTTGTCTGCATGCAACCTTTTATAGTAATTAAAGCAACATTATTTATTAAAGCTAACTAAAAGGTATACAACCTCTTTGTATTAAATGCATCAATAAGCAAGTAACAAATATTCGCGCATTTTTTCCATTCAAACTCATTGCCTGGCGGAGCATTCAATCAGCATTAAGGGACGGAGAACGAATAAAATTCTAGAAGTTTTCCATTCACCCGTTAGTATACTTTAGCATTCTCTCCGTTACCCTGGTTTGTGAACAATATCAAGTAATCAAAATTCAAACCGTCACCGGCCGGTGAGATTATCGGCGCTAAGTGAACATCTGGTGGAGGCCTCCATTCACTCCAGCACACCAGGAGTATATCGCCTGATGCCCTCTGTAAGTCCAACCTCTTCATTATTTAGCTGAACTTGCTCGCGGTTTCTGTACATATTTCAATTTCAATATATAAGCTCCGCACGTTGATATTGCGATGGAACCTTTTCACATTAACAGCTGCGTGACGTCATTCGTCGGACAAAAGGACAGCTAGCAAAAAAAATTACAAAGTTAATAAGGTAGGGTAATGGGTTTATTTGTATTTTTATAATTTTATTATACATAAACTCTTTATACCTACTAATCCATATTCTGACAAATAAACTTTCATTTCAATATCAAATTTCAAGGGAACAAGTATGTTTTTATTAAGTACTATCTATAAGATTTTTGTTTTAATTTCTAAGTCATTTCTACGGGTAATAGGTAACAAAACTCAAAAAAAAACTATAAAACAGCATAACAAAAACAAATAGCTGTAATAAGTTTTCGATGCGCATAAGCACGTAAGCGCGGGATGGTCTTGCGAACGGTACTGACGGTGCGAGTTCGACTACGTCACCAAGATGGCCGCCAATCGCAATATCAACTTGTGGGGCTTATACCTAACGTATTTTACAGAGAATTTGAAAACGAAACAACATTCTTTTTTCGGGTTTCGTAGTAAACTAGGCAACCTTATAGTTTCGCCAAGTCTGTCTGTCTGTCCGTCCTCGGATAGTCTCAGTGACCGTTAGCACTAGAAAGCTTAAATTTGGTACCAATAAGTAAATCAATCATGCCGATAGTGTGGTAAAATAAAAAATGGAACAACTGTTTTATTTGGCGGGGTCCCCTAGATGTAGAGAGGGAAGCGATGAATTTTACCTGTGATACGTATATTATTGGATGGGTATTTAAAAAAAAGAGTGGATTATATTAAAATGATTTATAATGAAAATTGACAGCCTCCGTGGCGTAGCGGTAGCGGACGCGGCCGCTGCGCAAGGTGGCGCGGGTTCGATCCCCGCACAGTGCAAGTATTTGTATGCATGAATATGAACATTAGCACTGGTCTGGTCGTGCCTCGGAAAGCACGTTAAGCCGTTGGTCCCGGTTGCCATACGAACATGTAGTGGCAGTCGTTACGGGTTGTTGGAGCCCTCAAAAATCCAACAATTGGTCTAACTGCAATGCTTCGATGTCGCCTTCGGGTTGTGGAGGTCAGACAGCAGTCGCTTCACGGAAAATGTCGAAGTTTAGCCATATCAGCAGTTGGACTGATAAAGCGGACCCCAGACTCCAAAGCTGAAAAAGCTTCGGATGCGACTGGGATTAACGCTGGGATGATGATAATGATGATGATTTATAATGAAAATATGAAAATTTCTTAAAAGTGAAAGTTTATAAACAATAATTATTTTGAACTTGATAGCTTGATCAGTTTTTGAAAAATCAAAGAAACTAATTTTTTAACTTAGTCTCTAATTTAACCGTATATGCAACCGTTTATTTTAAATAATTACTACAATTAAAAATTACCACAGAAAATCCAACCTACATAACCCGTCTAGTTTTTATAAATTAGTAACCCAATTTTTTAACTATATTTAATTTTTTATAAAATAAAACCCAATTTTACGAGAATTGCCGTTGTACTTTGGGCTACTTTGCACGACTATAATTTTTCAGTGTGAGTCCAGGGAGGTGTGAGCTATTAAATTGTCAAAGTATTCGGTTGATCTCTCGTTGTTATTCAAATTTGTAATTGTATTTACCAGATTTAGTATTTCGTATATAGTATGTCAACTCAATATATCAGTACATTTTTCAAACTCCTATTTACGGACGGAAAACTACGGAACCCTACACTGAGCGTAACCAGACGTGCTCCTCACCTTTTTTTCTCCATATATTTGGAAGTGGAAAAATTGTATCTAATTTAGATTGTATAATATGTGATCTACTTTCCTTTTACGGCAGAAATAGCATTATTTTCGACTGTCGGCCAGTAAGAAGTGACTGAAAGTCAGCTCAAAAAATATGCAGTAACACAGGCCTCATCATGGTAAGAGGGCGCAGCCCAAGTTTCATCATGAGGATCCAGGCTTAGACGACGTAGAACTTTGCTAGAATAAGAAAAAATATAAAATCTGGTTGAACACTCCAGTTTTCAGCCGCAAGCCTCAGAAATTTCAGCAGCAATCCAGAGTCTGGATTTTTACTCAATGTATGGTAATAAGCATGACCCCTATTAATTGGGACTGGTATATATCTGGCCAAAGATTAAACCTCTACCTAATAATTTCAGGAATACACGTGTGGTTTTATGTTACATATCTCTGAATAATTAAGCTTGAGTTAGGTATAACAGATATTAACAAGTGTCCGGTCGAAGGTTGAATTCTCAAAGGAGGAGGCAGAGCGCGTGAGGGAGCTGGAATCTCAGCGCCCTTATGCCTCTAGCCGCCGCAGGAGACGCCCTTGTCGGGAGACAACGTCAGAATCCCGACATTGGTCAGCTCGCTGCCCGGTTAGGACCAGGCCCGGGTTGACGGCGCGTTGTGTTTTACGTGCACCTGAAAGAGATGTGACGGGGTCCACGAAGACCCATGCCTGGGTCAGGGTTGCGTGTTGATTAAAAGAGAAACCGTGGCCCTAGCGCACAGACCAGCGAATAAACACACCCATGCTCAACATGCACTCGATGGCTTTAGGTAGTTAACTAAAAGTAAACAATAAAACCACTTGACTTAGTTAACCAAACTAAACTGACAGACTAAACAATGTAGCACCGTTATATGTCTGTAATTCGATTTATAACAATAAATTACCTCGTGTTGGCGCCATCTATTGGTGTTTATAAATGGAACTGTTGCGCAGAATCTCTTAGCTAATCCTTGTACCCGTAACCTACATCACGTCATGCACCCGCTGCTCGTGAGATGGCGCTGTTTCGTTATTGATCGAAAACACGTCGAATATACAAGAAAAGACAGATTTAGTAGCCGTTTGGTACTCGACCGCTATCCGCGTTTCGCACCGCTCTTCGGTGTGATCCTATCCGCAAATCCGCTAATGCGAGTCCTCCCGTGGAGGCTCGTAAATGTCGCTCGCCCGCTGTTTTCAACGCCCGCAATCACATAGTTTTGCTGTGTGAATTTATCGCTTTTATTATAAGTTGTACCCAACCGCTCAATTGGAGACGTGTCTTTGTGGCTTCAAGAAAAGAAACCGAAGCTGTTAGCGGGAACTTGATAACCACGTGTGTTTTTGTTGAGCTTGTGCCGAACTGCGAGGGTGAAGAACCGTCGAAGACAGAGTGGACTGATCGAACTCCTACGAGACGACGAAACAGCCCGTGAAGAGAGGTAAGGTGCATGATATTCCATAACCCATTCCTAGGTTAAGAGTTTACAGCGCGACAGTGACGCCATTTTTCTTTTTACAAATTACAGTCCAGAACGAAGGAAGGTATATTAAATCTCGCGAAGCCACTTGGCCCCTCCACCTCGCGTAGCCGATGTTGATATTATGTTGATTGTCCCCTTAGCAGCGTCGTAGCGGGAACCGGTATCGTAGCTAGAGCTATGATGAGATGACCTTTCATCGCGTGAGCTTGGGCATTAAGGTCATAGCACACCTAAACGACTCTGCTCCAACACCGCTTCCACCCAACACCGCCCTAAAATAAAGCGACTGCTCGCAGTCCGCGCGGCGACAGCAGCAGGCACCCAGCAGTCCACGCGGAGACTGCTAGCAGACGCCCAGCTATCCACCCGTCGACCGCTCTAGCTTTTCACTATTGACACAGATCGCGATCGGTTCCTATTGAAGCAATTCGTCTTTTTTACAATGTCCCGATTCACACCTCGCGAAAATTCTAGGAAGCGGATTACTTGTTAGATACTGACTGACTGAGACTCAGAGTACTTGGCCTAAGCGCCGACCGGCGACCACTCAGCGACCAGCTCACGGACGCGGGCGAGGTGTCAACTACCGAACAGTCTGACGGCGGTAAACTCGCTGACAGCGCGCTGTCTGCTAATTTATGATGCCAATGTAAAATATATCTAGAGTGGATGTAGCGGTACCTACAAACGCCACATGGAACAACGCGTCATACTAACGTCACAAGAATTATTCTACATCTCGCAATCAGAGTTTACCGTGCAACTTGCATACATACAACTTCCCAATTTCAAGCAATGGGCAAGTGCCCACCAGACATAACACCCGTCTAATCAGAGGATCCTCCCTTTTCTATGGAGGATGAGCGAACTTTACTCCATGTTCCTGATGCCTCCGCGCTGGTGGCATGAAGTTCAGCGCAACCTTCGTTCAGCAACTTCAGCGTGACGTCATCATCATCTCTTGCAAGCTTTAGCGGCGAGTCACCCAGCCAGCCAGTACTCACGGCTACAACGGTTATCCTGACCACAAGGATGTAGCGACCGCGCATACCTGGTTATCATCCTCAGCCTCATCAGCAACATTGGCACAGGACACTGCACTTTCGGCCGGTCAACAAGCAGAGCCCTCCTGGTCGACGCAGCAGCCAGCCTCAACCCGGCTCTGTACGACATCCGACGCACTGGAGTATAATGCAGCGCCACTACCCCGGCTCACTATGGAATCTCTGAAGACAGTTCCTACTCACCGTGAACTACGCGGCAACCGGTTCCGACTTACTGGAACCTGAGCTGGCCTGGCAAACATCGCATGAGGACGTGATGTCGCAGAAGGAAGCTGCGGAACGGGAGAGGGAGATTTCAACTCCCTACCCGGGCCGCAGAAGACGCACCGGGCGCCGAAGAAGGGCGGATAACGCCCTCTTCCGCCCCCCATGAATGGGTCCAGGAGCGAGGGACATGGGGAAGTCCCCACCCCCTATTCGATAGACCCCGAGGCGGAGGCGCTCGCGAGTGTCGGTGCGCGCCTCTGAGGCGATGCACGGGGTAGTTTAACACCCTACTACCCCGTGCAGGAGACGAGGCTCGGACAGACCAGGCCAGCACGAGAGGGTGGAGCCGTGGAAGAATTTAGACTCCCGCGGCTCCACGCGCGCTCGTTATAGAAGAGACACCGGGGTGGTTTTAGTCAGTAAAAGTCTGACAGATGGCGGAAATACTATGAGGATTTCCCCCCAAAAAAAAAGGTGGGGCAAGCATCGCATAATACAAGACTCAGTCCACTATCGACCTCCGGTCTCGGGAGAGCAGTGATGTAGCGGTACCTGCAAACGCCACATGGAACAACGCGTCATATTGACGTCACACGAATTCTACATCTCGCAATTAGAGTTTGCCGTGCAACAACAACTGACACCCGTCTGAATCTTTTCTATGGAGGATGAGCGAACTTTATTCCCTGTTGCTCATGCCTACACAGTGCAATATTTAAAGCCCACACTTGAACAATATTATGTTTGCCCGGTGGGAGCAGAGTCGTTTAAGTGTGCTATGCTATGTACCTTTAATCTGCTATTCCTTTATTCTGCTTTAATCTACTAACAAAATGGCGTCATTACTACTTCTCAGTGGTCAATCCTGTGATTGACCACTGGGAAGTAGTAACGACGCCATTTTGTTCACTCAATTGAATATTCATTAATATGAAGTGGAGTGTCTGTACACTGTAATATTCAATTGAGTAGTAGTTTTCAGAAAATCATTTCTACTAATCGGTTTAATAATAATTACAATACAGCAATGTCATTCTAGCACCATTCTATTACGAGACGACTGAGATAATTGATTAATCATTTTGAATTTAGCAGATTTCGAGGCAAATTATCTTACATCAGTGATTTTTAGAATGAAGCAAAATTGTTATAAAAATTTGTACAAAGCTGAGAAAGAAACAATTTGTTTATTTATTTAATCGTGTTGGAATTACTAATTTATAAAAATAGTATACTGGGGCCCCAAGACGGCAATTATGACCGCCATTTCTATTCCTCGCTAGGTGCGAGTTAGCAGAGGTACACCTCAGCAATATAGCTGTTCATTTAATTGCATAAGTAAACTTGATCAGCAGGACAGTTAGAAAATATATACACTAATATATCTTATCATTCAATATAAAATATATACGGAGTAGCTTGGTCATTCGGAAGAGGAATACATCCTCTTATAGCATAACTAGTGGCCGCCAGCGACTTCGTTTGCGTGGAGTTAGTTATGCTCCGCTCCTATTAGTCGCGACGTGATGTTATATAGCCCAATACCTTCCTGGATTAATGGGAAATCCAACGCAAAAATATTTTTTCAAATCGGACCAGTAGTTCCTGAGATTAGCGCGTTCAAACAAACAAACAAACTCTTCAGCTTTATATATTAGTATAGAGTCATCATCATCACAACGTTAATCCCAGTCTCATCCGAAGCCATTTCAGCTTTGGAGTCTGGGGTTCGCTTTACCAGTCCAACTGCTGATTTTGGCTAAACTTCGGTATATTTTTCGTGAAGCGACTGCCGTCTGACCTCCACAACCCGAAGGCGATATCGAAGCATTGCAGCTAGACCAATTGTTGGACTTTTGAGGGCTCCAACAACCCGCAACGGCTGCCACTAGATGTTCGTATGGCAACCGGGACCAACGGCTTAACGTGCTATCCGAGGCACGACCAGACCAGTACAAATATTCATAATAATACATACAAATACTTGCACTGTGCGGGGATCGAACCCGCGCTACCTTGCGCAGCGGCCGCGTCGGCTACCGCTACGCCACGGAAGCTGTCGATATTATATTGTCGGCTGATATATTAGTATAGAGTATAGATTAGCTAATAATATTCCCATTACTCGGATACCTCCTCTCTTTAAGAAGGAACTGAAATGTAGAAGAAACAAAAAAAAAAAGAAAAAAATTCGTTCATTTGCGGTAAAAATTTAAAAATACAAAAAGGTAAGAAATGGTTGAGGGAACAAGTGTGACATTCACGAAAATGGCAAATCGCACCAAGTGCAGGTGGTTTTAAGTCATGTCCTCGAATGTTGGATTTTATAACATGTTGGTTATTCTTTACCGTTTTGACAGCAGTTTTGATGAAGTAATTCACACAAAGAAAAGCGCCCGTCTGGGTCCAAACCCACGATTCGTGCATACCTATGTCATGACCACACGTTTTTCCTATCTTGAAAAACTAAGGTATATTCCAACTTTCAAAGTTCCAAAAATAAACCTTTTTTTATTCCTTTTTTTATTTAAGGATCTGTCGTCAATGTTGTATGAATCACTAAAAAGCTTGTTACCCCTGGCTGAATGCTTTACAGAATACTCACGAGATGCCGTAATAAAAAAAAACAAAATCTTGTTGACAAACATGTTCGTTATTCTACGGCGCGGTTTACACCCCATGCCGTAGAGAAATGCTACGATGTGTAAAAGGCCTTAGAATGACGAGGGAAAACAATATGGCAAAGCAGTCTGGCCCCACTCAATAACAGTCCTTGAATGAAACTAACAACAATGATTTGCACAATAAATTCCATTTTCAATCAAAAAAATACACAAACAATAGAATTGTTTATTTAGACATTATGTAGGTTCAATGAAATCACCCTCATTTTTTTACAAAGACAATAAGCTAGCCAATGGTTTTTAATGGGCCAGTAAAAATTCGCGGCCCAAATAACTTTCTTTGCCCTATATACAATTCAATTAATTGTTTCTCATAGCACAGTTGAATTGAAATTTATTCGTTTTCTTCAGTCCCGGTAAATATTAATAAAAACATCGTTCTTTATTTCCCCTCACAGTGGCGCCGATTCTTTTTTTTAATATAAATTATAAACCAGCGCAGCGCTTGACCGCAATCCCGCCTCGTTGATGGTAAAGCGCGCTAGTTTATGAAGAGCCTATTCACTCTAGCCTTGAAGACACTCAAATTGTAGTGTGACGGAAACACCGCCGCCGGCAAATCGTTCCAGTCCCTCGGGTCGTCTGATGGTGGAACGGAGATGGGGGAATTAAATCATGCAATTCCCTTACACACTCACCAGTCACATCACATCACACATCACTAAATGTAAATTTTACTCAGTAAAATGCTTAAATTCGGTCATCGAAAAATTCAATCTCTTTGGCAATAGCGCAGTGTTACCACAAAGTTATTCTTACAAAGTAAAGCGCCCGTCTGGGCCCAAATCCACGACTCGTCCATCCATGTCGTGACCAGACGTTTTTCCTATCTTGAAAAAATAAGGTATATTAAGGCGGTCTTATCGCTCTTAGCGATAAGACCGCTCATTGTATCACCCTTTGTAAAATCTTTATATTTATGTTCTGTAATCTATATGGTGTACACATTGATAAAATATTAAACTAAGGTAGATATGTCATTAGCGCACTGAAAATGAAGCGTACAAAAGGAAGGAAATTCCTGCATCTCGCCTTAGTCACTCTCGATACACTCGTAAAAACAAACGACAAACACTAACAGCGCAAACGACAAACACTAGCCATCTTTTTCTTCTCTATGCTTTAGATTGCGCCCCATCTCACTGACACTGTACCAATGTATGCCGAATAAAAATATGCATGTGTGCTGCTGCTGTGTTCGGCACATTTTTTTTGGTGTTTGTTAGAATATATCGTATCTGTTTAATATTTTATCAATGGATGTACATAATAAAGAGTATTCTATTCTATTCTATATTCCAATTTTGAAATTTCCAAAAATTAACCGCCGTAGTTCACAAACTAAACTAATTTTAAGTTAATTGCATCTTTTTCCTTCTATTTTATTAGGAAAAGGACAGAAGATAAAATGTCAGTTTAGACCCACAGTTAAAATAACGATTCTAATCATTATAATTCTGTAAAGCCATATTTGCTGCGATCGCGAATCATAGCAGTCCCGTAAATTGCAAAAAAAATCGCACCTAAATGTAAATTTTACCCAGCAAAAAGCTTAAATTCGGTCATCGAAAAATTCAATCTCTTTGGCAACAGCGCAGTGTTGCCACAAAGTTATTCTTACAAAGTAAAGCGCCCGTCTGGGCCCAAATCCACGACTCGTACATACCCATGTCGTGACCAGACGTTTTTTCTATCTTGAAAACATAAGGTATATTAAGGCGGTCTTATCGCTAAGAGCGATAAGACCGCCTTAATATACCTTATTTTTGAAAATTTCCATATCGCAATGTAAAAATCATCAAAACGCAGATGAAGCACAATGTACAGACGACAGCATCGAATGTCACATTTCTTTATTAAATTTTCAACTTTATCGCTAAAGCATGAAGGCTCAAGATTGATTAAAATAATATTTGACAGGAATATTTAACAGTTTGGAATAGCTTAACCTGCTGTCGTCCGAATACGGTGCAATGTCGTTAAATAATTACAGATATAACTCAAAGAAGGCTTTTTGAATTCGTTAGGGGGATGAATTCAAATATTAGCATAGGAATCTTACTCCCTCGATTATTATGAAGAACAGGGAGGAAAAAGGGGTTTTGATGAAATTATTGTAACAATACTTATATAGGTGTAGGTATATTTTAGTAATATTATAGAAACCAGAAACGTCCGAAATACCGCAGTGGCTGAAGACAAAAGTCTTCGACCAGTGCGTGTTGCCAGTGATGACTTATGGAATTGAGACGTGGTCGCTAACAATGGGACTTATAAGAAGGCTCAAAGTCACTCAAAGGGCAATGGAGAGGGCTATGCTTGGGATTTTACTGTGCGATCGAATCAGGAATGAGGAGATCCGCAGGAGAATTAGAAAAAAAAAACTAAATTAATATAGATAAATAAATAAATAATGAGAGTAACCGACATAGCCCGAACAGTTGCAACACTAAATGGGGCAGTGGGCTGGGCACATTGTCAGTAGGACTGATGCCCGATGGGGCCGACGGGTTCTTGAGTAGCGACTACGTACCAGAAGACGTAGTGGGGATAGGCCCCCGACAAGGTGGACCGACGACCTGGTGAAGGTCGCGGGAAACCGCTGGATGCGGGAGGCGCAGGACCGGTCGTCGTGGAGAACCTTGGGGGAGGCCTATGTCCAGCAGTGGACGTCTTTCGGCTGAAAAAGATGAATGATAACTGATAGCAACCAGTCTATGGATAAAATGGTTATAGGCGTGTTGTGTCATTTTAATAACTTTATAAAGGTACTGTCAGTTATAAAATCGTATTGGTACTACCCCGTGCAGGAGACGAGGCCCGGACAGACCGGGCCAGCCCGAGAGTGTGGGGCCGTCGAAGAATTTAGACTCGCGCGGCTCCACGCGTGCTCGTGATAGAAGAGACACCGGGGTGGTTTTAGTTAGTAAAAGTCTGACAGACCCCGTCGCCCACCCAAGAGCGGCGGACATCCTATGAGGATTTCCACCACGAAAAAAAAAAAGTCCGGAACGAGACAACTGAGTGACAAGTCTTGAGGTTTGTAAAATAACATAAAATTTCACCCGAAGCGTCAGAGAGCCGTGCCTTTTTCGAGCCAGTCCGCCAGATGGATCGCCTCGATGGTGGTGAGGCGGTAATGCGTGAATCCTGGCAAGCAACAGGACCTCTCGGAGAACCACTATACCACTGTGCCAACCGTGTTGTCATTTCATCATCATCTCAGCGTTAATCCCAGTCGCATCCGATGCTTTTTCAGCTTGGAGTCTGGGGTCCGCTTCACCAGTCTAACTGCTGATTTTGGCAAAATTTCGTTATTTTCCATGAAGCGACTGCCGTCTGACTTCCAAAACCCCAACAACCGCAACCGAGACCAACGGCTTTTTTTTATAAATAATAAACTAGCGCTTGACCGCAACCCCGCCTGGTGGTAAGCATTGACGCAATCGTTGGTGGTAAAGCGCACTAGCTTATTAAGAGCCTATTCACTCTTAACGTGCTTTCTGAGGCACGACCAGACCAGTGTAAACATTCATATTCATGCATACAAATATTTGCATTGCGCAAAGATCAAACCCGCGCCTCCTACCGCTACGCCACGGAGGTCGTCAACTGTGCTGTCATTTATATTAATATGAATCATAAAATTTTAAATGACTTAATGGAAAGAAGTCTAGGGAGTTAATGGATTTTGATAAAGTAGGTACACTTCAATACATAGTATAAAACAAAGTCGCTTTCGCTGTATGTCCGTATGTATGCTTAGATCTTTAAAACTACGCAACGGATTTTGATGCGGTTTTTTTTAATAGATAGAGTGATTCTTAAGGAAGGTTTGTATGTATAATAAATGCATAATATAGTAGAGAAACACTGAGAAATCTAAAAAGCGCGATAAAACCGAACTCCACGCGGGCGAAGCCGCGGGCGGAAAGCTAGTAGTTATAATAAGTTAATAAGATATTCTACCCATTAAGATTTTAAGCAAAGGGTTAATTAAGTGATTTCAAATAAAATTGTTTTAAAATTTTTGTTGTACGAGTATCATCTATACTGTATGTATAAAGCTGAAGAGTTTGAACGCACTAATCTCAGAAACTACTGGTCCGATTTGAAAAATTCTTTTTTTGCGTTGGATAGCCCATTAATCCAGGAAAGCTTTAGGTTATAACATCATGCTGCAACCAATAGGAACGGAGAATAACTAACTCCACGCGAACGAAGTCGCAGGCGGACGCTAGTTGTCTCGGTGGTAGGCCATAACATCGGCTGCCGGCGGAAGTTACCACCCACCAGACAAAGTCTTGCCGCCAAGCGATTCGTCGTGTTCCGGAATGATGTCTGGTGAAGCCGTTCGGAGGACGGGTCTGAGCAGTTGTGTTGCGATGTGTGGCGGGTACGATGCGCCAAATGTTGTTGTGTCGGGAGTTTGGTCGTGGAGAGTCTCCAGATCAATCTCCCTCTAGCGCAGCAACGTTTGTCCGTGTTGGTCTTGGGTTGAACATTGCATCACCTCGCTCAACTGCCGTCATCCTTCCTATTACTAAGTTTTTTTTTAAGTAAATATAGGCTTAAATAAACTAGTGCGTTTTACCATCAACGATTGCATCACTGCTTACCATCAGGCGGGATTGCAGTCAAGTTTATAATTATTAAAAAAAAAATTGAAGAAATAAATTGAAGAAGCATCGGAAAAATACAGGAGTCATTCCTAGAGTATTGCAATTTTTTTTAATCATCATCATCATCAACCTTTTTATCGTCCCACTGCTGGGCACAGGTCTCCTCTCATACAGAGAAGGATTGAGCGTAATCGTTGGCGATTTCAGTCTTAAAATCCAGGTTTACTCAATTTGTTTTCCTTCACCTTTTAATCAGTCACTGGTGTCCAAGATATACTTAGAAAGTTCATATAACTTAGAAAAGTTACATTGGTTGCCTGACCTGGAATCGAAGCCGCACACTCATAGTTGAGAGCTGGTGATTAACCTCTAGACTACCATGGCTTTTTTTATTAATAGATGAATATTTTTTTCTTCAGAATCATCATCAAAATACATAGATTTTGATTTACCGTATCAAATAATAAAGCAAACCAAAATCCGGATAGAAACAAAGGATTTCCCTTGGAAAATATCTTATACCCTCTTAAATTTGACCGCCACTCAAATGACGTCATTGCAATCGCCTTAGAAGACGTCATTAGGCTTTTACAAAATTACAAGTTCCGTTTTTAAAATCTTTATGTCTCAACGTTTAAGGTTGAAATCATCTTGAACGTTGGACAGTTTAACTTGGTTCACAAGGTGTCATTGACGAATCTGCCCCATTTCTCATCAAGTGTCACTTCGAAATGTCACCATCGGTTGTCACGAGCTGTCATTTGCGTTGTAATATTCAAAATGACTACCTTTATGGGACGCCGGTTGAGTAATTTTGGGGTTTCCGTGATAGCAATGGAAAGAGGCTTTATTGCAACCGTAATGATATTAAGCGGATATATTCAACTAGCTTTCCGCCCGCGGCTTCGCCCGCGTGAAATTCGGTTATATCGCGCTTTTTAGGTTTCCCTCGGGAACATCAAATTTTTCCGGGATAAAAGGTAGCCTATGTTCTTTCCCAAGGTCTAAAGAATGTCTGTGCCAAATTTCATCAAAATCGGTTGAGAGGTTTAAGCGGGAAAACGTAACAGACAGACAGACAGACAGACAGACCGACAGACAGACAGACAGAGTTACTTTCGCATTTATAATATTAGTATGGACTAGCTTTCCGCCCGCGGCTTCGCCCGCGTGGAGTTCGGTTATATCGCGCTTTTTAGATTTCCCTCGGGAACATCAAACTTTTCCGGGATAAAAGGTAGCCTATGTTCTTTCTCAGGGTCTAAAGATTGTCTGTGCCAAATTTCATCAAAATCGGTTGAGAGGTTTAAGCGGGAAAGCGTAACAGACAGACAGACAGACAGACAGACCGACAGACAGACAGACAGAGTTACTTTCGCATTTATAATATTAGTATGGATTATTCACCCAAAAAGAAATAAAGGCTAAAATGGTGCTGCTTGATGCTGTCGATATGCTTTTGTTTTTTTCTGGCGTGTTGCATTTCATCCCTAATATAGGTCCAACACCCACCCGAAAACCTAAGCCCCAAAACTTACGTACCCGCGTAATGACAACATAACCACACTACAGCCATAACATAGGGTTGGCATAGTTAGTTAGGCGATTGACTGATACTCTTCGTATCGCGGGTCCAATTCCCGCATCGACTAAATATTTGTATGAACTACCAGTAGTTGGTCCGGGTCTGGCTGTTTATGTCATCATCATCATCTCAGCGTTAATTCCAGTCGCATCCGCTGCTTTTCCAGCTCTGGAGTCTGGGGTCCGCTTTTACCAGTCTAACTGCTGATTTTGGCGAAACTTCGACATTTTCCGTGAAGCGACTGCCGTCTGACCTCCACAACCCGAAGGCGATATCGAAGCATTGCAGCTAGACCAATTGTTGGACTTTTGAGGGCTCCAACAACCCGCAACGACTGCCATTAGATGTTCGTATGGCAACCGGGACCAACGGCTTAACGTGCTTTCCGAGGCACGACCAGACCAGTGCAAATATTCATATTCATGCATAAATATTAGCAGTGCGCGGGGATCGAACCCGCGCCTCCTTGCGCAGCGGCCGCGTTCGCTACCGCTACGCCACGGAGGCTGTCTGGCTGTTTGTGTATATGAGTTTAAATATACAAAGTTATTTTTTGTTTATACAAAACCCGAAACACGTGTCCATACACACATATACATACATATTTTTAAGTGAAGAATTTAGTCATCGGTCCACCTTGTCCGGGGCCTACCCATGCTGCATCTTCCGGTGCGTGGTCGCCACTCGAAAACCCGTCGGCCCCATTGGGAATCGGTCCTACGGACATTGTTGCCGCTCCACTATCACTTGAGTGTTGCAATTCTTCGGGCTATGTCGGTTACTCTCGTTCTTCGGAGAATCTCCTCATTTCTAATTTGATCACGCAGTGAAACCCAAGCATAGCCATCTCCATTGCCCTATGAATGACCATGAGCTTTCTAAGGCCCATTGTTAGTGACCAGTGACCACGTCTCAGTGAAATAAGTCATCACTGGCAACACACACTGGTCGAAAACTTTTATCTTGGGACACTGCGGTATTTCGGACGAGAATATTTCACGTAGATACCCGAAAGCAGCCCAATCGAGTTGGATTTGACTTCACGTTTGTGCAGGATAAACAAACTTTCTTTATTCTTATAGTTCTTTTTCTAGCATCTAACAATAACTTGCCTCACTCTTCATAGTAAGTCAAAGTCTCAATGAACTCAGCTCCGTCAGTAATATTGCGCCCTCTATCTCTTGCCGAGAAACTTAGTTCTGTTTTCGGCAAGATGTTCTTACAATAACTTCAGACCGTAATTGCTCACTCCTTTATACAAACTTCAAGGAACTTTGGTACAAACTGCGGAATAGAAGTAATGTGTTAAATTGGGGTTTGCTGTCTGTTAGAAATTAATTTAACTTTAGCGGGATTAACTCCGGTTGCATGTAAAATAAGGTGGGTAACATATTAGGACCTACACTACCAAAGGCACTGGCCGTCTGAAATTTTTTGCTGAACTGGGCCTTTTTGGCGCAACTGTTTATATTCATCATCATTTCAGCCGGAAGACATCCACTTCTGGACCCCCCCCCCATGGATCTCCACGATGACCAGCCGGCGATGTCCTACGGACAATGTGGCCGGCCACTACTAAAGTGTTGCAATTCTTCGGGCTATGTCGGTTACTCTCTTTTTTTGGCGGATCTCCTCATTGCGGCCACACTTTGCTGCAAATATCTGAACTTTGCCCATTTCATTTGATGTTTGCTTTTACTTTATCTGATCTCTCTTTTAATCTGTGAAGACAAAACACTAGTCTGGCACATTTTATAGAATGCTGACGCATTTCGGCGCAGCCTGCAGTTTCCTCTTGCCGAGATAACATCCAGAGCGTTTTTAAATAGTGCAGAGAGTAGGTAATCCTCTTTGATTTTGTCTGGTTGTCTTTGGAATCTATATCTCATTACCACCAAATGTGTATGTACGAATCTACGTTAGTAAAATAGACTACCAGCTGCTAGCCAAACTGCTGTAAGTCATTGGCCATTTCTTTTTGAGCTTGTCTGAACAATATAAGAAAGAAAGAAAAATTGTTTATTCTGCACAAACAAAACGATTATTATTATTTATTTGTCTGATAGCCAAGAGCCTCGACCAACATCTATCAAGGCTCTCGTTAGGCAGTTGATTCAAAGGCCTGATTCAGAAGGCAGTACTCAATACAGTACCGCATTGTGAGGAAGTTCCTGTCTCTGGAGCCCTAATCACCGGTAGCTTAGATCGTGTTCCCGACATCGGAGTGTAACTATTTTTTTAATGTTTTGATATGTATTTTACATGATTTAAAAATGTAAATGAACTATATACATATAGAAAAATAAACGGACTAATAATCATTTAAAAAAAACATAAAATCCATACTTACTAATATTATAAATGCTAAAGTAACTCTGCCTGTCTGTCTGTCTGTCTGTTACGCTTTCCCGCTTAAACCTCTCAACCGATTTTGATGAAATTTGGCACAGACAATCTTTAGACCCTGAGAAAGAACATAGGCTACCTTTTATCCAGGAAAAAAATGATATTCCCGAGGGAAATCTAAAAAGCGCGATATAACCGAACTCCACGCGGGAGAAGCCGCGGGCGGAAAGCTAGTATAATATATGTAGATGAAAACCTCATACTGAAACACGAAAACTTATGAACAATGTCCATTTTAGCCTAATTTCACTTCTGCGAGGTTTGCACCTTACATATAAATAAAATATAAACTGCAAAAATGAATTTAACAACAATTAACAGCATTAAACGCATCCGTTACGGTAATTATTTACATATTGTAATTTACTTGCCCTGATGTAAGTGGTTTCAGTCCAAATGACAATTAAGGCGCGGCGTCCATAGCAGCACAATGCTAAGCTACTCGATACCTTCGCTTTATATGAAATGTAAGGGGATCGTATACTATGAGTCTGTAACCCACGGCAATGCTACACAGATACGTATCTGGTAATCAAAACCGCGCAGTTAAAGGCATCTGCGGCCGTTTTGTGAAATTATTAATGCCATCATTATTCTATGGCTTTCAGCTTTCTATGGCTTCGACTTTCTCTCTCAAAACTTTCAAAATTAAGTATAATTCTTTTACAACACAAGTCTATACCATTACAACTGATTTCCACGCAATTTTTCAGTTACCAATGCCACTTTCAGACTGGATTTTTTTAATTTATACAGTCATAAAAAATACAGGCTTTTTTTTATTGGATTTTCAATTTTTTTATTAAAACATTAAGGCTCAAGGTTGATTGAGTGTAAGGTGCCCTGTTGCCGAATAAGATTGCCATATATTTCGTACAGCAGTGCATATAAATGGTTACAAAGGTGCATAGACTTTAATAATATAGATCTTAAAGTAGAATCAAGGACTCCTGCGGCTCCGTGCGCACGTGATCGGAGTCAAGTTTTTAGTCTGTAAGAGTCTGACAGACCCCGTCGTCCACCCCAGGGCGGCGGACATCCATTAAGGATTTTCCAACACGGAACAAAAAAAAAATTACCTAATACAACCCTCACATAGGAATACTAACATAGTTTGTAGGCACTTTGTAACTAACACTATGAGTCTGGTTGCTCGAAATAAATAGATTAATAATAATAATAATAGGAATATTTGACAGTTTCCCAGACTTGCTGTCATCCGTACTTAGTTACTAGACCTACTTGCTTATCGTCTGAGTGGTGGATTTGGGTGGTCCGCGGTGGGAACTCTCCGTGCACAGCTTATATAGCAGTGGATAGTCGACTCCACTGAGTTTTCATTCAAATTTAATTATTGTAATTACCATTTAAAATTATTCCGTTTCATTTGTGTATTAATTAGTATTATATTCAAAAACGGTTTGTTTGAAAACATTTTGGATTAATTTTTGGAATAATTTTGAAATTGTATTTGCGAAATATGTTCGTTCGTGAATTTACTTGGTTTGAATTAGATGACTGGCTTGTTGGTCTAGTGGTTAAGAAAATTAGGTCCTAAGTTCGATGCTCATGTTAGGTAAAGTATTATAGGGTTTCTATTATAGGGTTCTATACACTTAACGTACGTGTACACTTCCACTTCTGTCTGCATCACCATTTGTGAAATAGAAGTGTGGACTGTGGGTGTCATGTGTTAAATTAAATATACACTCACATAAATTAGAAAGAAAGAAAGAAAGAAAGAAAATACATTTATTTAGCACAGACTTGACACACAATACAATACATCTAACAATAACACATCGGGTAGCAACAAAAAAAAAATAATAATAAAAAAACATAAACAAAAAAACCAAATAAGTAATAAAATAAAAAAATAAAAAATAAAAACCAAATAAAAAGTAAAAATAAAAAGAAACCCTTAAACCCTTGTGTAAAAAATAACAGCGAAGTGTGCCTCGTGGCTGCACCAAAAAGGTCCAGTTCAGCAAAAATGCCAGACAACTAGTGCCTGACGCTGGTTTTCAACTGAACCTAATGTGAGGTGACAGATGTAAATCAGTTAACAACAGATAAATAAATAAAAATAAATACGTGTTACTTAAATAGAAATCATTACAAGTATGTACAAAAATAGTGTGAGATTGATCAATATTACTAAAAACTAATAATAAATATACTAAGAAAATAAATACTGACAAACATAGGTAATGATAAGACTTTCTTTTTTACAAATTCATTGCACAACCCAGACATAACCTATAATTTGAACACAAAAAATACATTAAATCCAATGATATAACATCAACGCAATTAAATGAAATAATAAAAAAAAAAAAATTAAATGTAAAATAACCAAATTGAAAAAAAAATGAAAATAATAATAATAATACCAAATTGAATAGAAAAATCAAATAAAAAAATAAAATCCAATGCAACACTTACCAATAGAAACACTGAAACATACTGTTAAGGTACCTACACTATATTATTGAGACATTCAGTGCGATCATGTCTAACTTCCGTTGAGCTTCTGTGAGGTACTGCCGTAAGCGTTGTCTAAAGGCCTCTATGGTGTTAATTGCTCTAATTGGTGGTGGTAGGTTATTCCAAATTTTAGAAGCTGCGTAACGGAAGCTACCTCTAAAAGCGGCTGAATTATGCGACTGGGTCGAGAGTTGTTGCGAACATTGCCTTCTTTCACAATCTCGTCTACTGGCTATCCAACTCAACTTGTCGTACAGATAATGCGGTTCCTGGTATTTAACTATACCAAACAAAAGGCACGCTAGATGTAGCTTGCGTCTCGATTTCATTTTCAATATGAAATGTTTGTTCAGAAATGGAGTCACGTGACTTCTGGGGGGTATTGTGTAACAAAATCGAGCGCATGCGTTCTGGACCCTCTGAATTAGTCGATCTGTGCGAGCCAACAGGCGCGGGCCGTAAACAGTATCCACATAGTTCAGCCTAGACAAAACCAAGGTTTCAACCAACCGCTCCCGTAGCGGCTCGGACAAGTACTGCCTAATCTTGTACAGAACTTTCAGGCGGTAAAAACAATTTCTGACCGAATCAGCTACGTGTTTTTCGAAACGGAGGTCTTGTCCATGATAAGACCGAGATTCCGAGCCTTATATACTCTCTCAATTGGTTCGCCCATTAGCTGCAAGTGAAACGTTGCGGGTAATTTAGCCAGCTGCTGCCTTGTACCAAATACCATGTACTTCGTTTTCGTTGGGTTCAGTGACAGGCAATTCTGCCTCGACCAATCCGCGATTCTATGAAGGTCCTCGTTTAGATCTTTAATGGCAGTATCGCATTCCTCTGGACTAAAGGATATATATAGTTGAACGTCATCGGCGTATATATGATACTTACATTTCTGTAAGCACCGAATGATGTCTGCACAGTACAAAATAAATATAATTGGTCCCAGTATAGATCCCTGCGGAACTCCTCTGTCAATGGAAGCAAGAGTAGATGTAAGAGCAGTGCCGCCACCCAAACATAGATTAACAAGTTGTTTTCTATCACTAAGGTAGCTGCGGAACCATTGCTTAGCTCTGGGGTCAAATCCGTAGTAACTTAGCTTTGACAGCAATAACGGAATATTTATTGCATCAAATGCCCGGGAAAAATCTAGCAGGACCAGCAATGAGCACATGCCCCCATCCTGGGCTGATAGAAGATTGTCAGTCACATCCAGCAAGGCAGTGGCAGTACTGCGCTGTTTTCTGAAACCAGACTGCAAGTCCGGTAACACGCTATTCTGTTCCAGAAAAAGCGTTAACTGATGGCTGACAACTTTCTCCAGCACTATTAGATGATCGTTTGCTTCATGAAAAGTAAAAAGTTGATCATTATACTTAATGATGATATCCTTCTTAAAAATAACGCATACAGGGCACAACACAGTTCACGGCAGATCGTGGTACTAGGCACGTGCGCACAGCGGGGCAGCCCCCATCCTCCCTTCTCTATGCAGGGGTGCAATACATTCTAAGTAAAATTTACATGTTTTAAGTATAATACATTTTATTTTATCACTTACAGCTGAAGTTACGATTGAAATACATAATGATATCTGCCTACATTTTACCGTTACAACAGTCTAAAGCCTACAAATGTGATGGAAAATGTTTTCACTACTTAATTAAAATACAAACAAACAGAAATTATTATTAATAAACGCAAGACGACGCTGCGCCGCTGTAGGCATGGGCGGGCTAGCAGTGTGTTGACGATATTTTTATTGGGACAAGCAGGTAAGACAACACTACTTTGTGATTAATCATGATATCCTTTTAAAATTTTGTACATAGACTCTTCTTCTTCTTCTTTTTCAGCCTATAGACGTCCACTGCTGGGACGCAGCGTAGGGAGGCCCCCAACAAGGTGGACCGATGACCTGGTGAAGGTCGCGGGAAGCCGATGGATGCGGGCAGCACATAGACTCTATACTAAAAAAATACTGGACACGTGTTTCGGATTTCGTATACACAAAAAATTACGTTGTATAATGGGTTACCAATCCAGAAACCGATAGCGGCAAACGTAGCATAACCTTCAATCGACATGTGTAGCTGTTAACACTTAGCCATGAGCCCCTCAGACATTAATCAGCAATGGATGCAAAATAAATATTCTTAGCACCGTTCTATTGAAGTTGAAACTACAAATACTAGAAGCAGTAACTGAAACTAATCACCATAAATAATAGTCTTGACCAATTCATTCAGTAATGAAGTCTAATATTGACTCCTAACAACAATGCCAGTCGTAGTCATAAAATTTCTGAATACGCTCATAAAATTCAACAGTGTCAATAACTTTACATTGTGTGGTTATAACTTGGCCAGGTTACTGGAATTATACTAACTACTATAAATTTCGATTCCATGAAAATAACCGGATAAAAATAAAAAAAGACAAAGAAATAAAAGTTTCCTATATATCTATACTAATATATAAAGCTGAAGAGTTTGTTTGTTTGTTTGTGCGCGCTAATCTCAGGAACTACTGGTCCGATTTGAAAAATTCTTTTTGCGTTAGATAGCCTATTAATTCAGGAAGGCTTTAGGCTATATAATATCCCGCTGTGACCAATAGGCGCAGAGCAGTGACAAAAAATGTTGCGCATAACGGGAGCTAACGCAGCCCTACATATAGCCAATAGGAGCTGAGCATGACTAATTCTACGCGAACGAAGTCGCTGGCGGCCGAGGCGTTAGTTATATGCACTTTCTAAGTATATCTTTGACACCAATGACTGAAGGTGAAGGAAAACATGTTGAGGAAACCTGGACTTTATAAGTCTGAAATCGCCAACCCGCATTGAGCAAGCGTGGTGATTACGCTCAATCCTTCTCTGCATGAGAGCAGACCTGTGCCCAGCAGTGGGACGATAAAAGATTGATGATGACGATGACGATATGTTAGTTCTGTACTCTAATTGGATAATGAACTATTACTATCGATTGTAATCATTTTGAACTACATGCTCTATTATATGTTCGAAAAATGTATCTGCTCACCAACGTAAATAACGCAATGAATGTTGTTGAACTGTCAAAATGAAACTCACTGTTACTGATAGTGTGTTTTGCAATTACCCTGCTAGTTATGTAATCGTCTATGTAACAAACATCCTAATCCGTTCAGAAGTTTTAGCGTGAAAGAGTAAGAAACATATATCCACATAAACTTTCAAATCTTTATATATAAAAATGAATCGCAAAATGTGTTGGTAAGCGCATAACTCAACAACGCCTGGACCAATTTGGCCAATTCTTTTTTTAAAATGTTCGTTAAAGTCCAAGGATGGTTCTTACGGCGAGAAAAAATCGAATAATTTCCGGGAAAACCCTAAAAACAGCCCTTTTCTTTTTCACATACATACGTTTTCTTACTGATCAATCGTCATTTAATTAGTTTTACTCCCGACGGGAATCTAAAAAACGCGATATAACCGAATTCCACGCGGGCGAAGCCGCGGGCGGAAAGCTAGTTTATAATATTAATAGGAATACAGCACTGGCTTGGGGGTCTTGGGCAAAATGGCGTGAGGTGACAGGTGCCATTTGTGACCCCAAAATATCGGTTAGGTTTAAGGGACAGGTCTATAAGACCATCATAAGACCTGTTCTTCTGTATGGCAGTGAGGTGTGGCCTGTGCTTGAGCGACACAAGCAAGAGCTGCGTGTCACGGAAATGAATATGCTGCGGTGGATGTGTGGAGTTACGCGGGAAGACCGCATGATGAACTCCCGCATCCGTGGCTGTCTTCGTGTCCGTGACAACAGACAAACTGCATGAGGGTCGCTTACGCTGTTACGGTCACGTCTTACGAAAATGATATAATAAGTAGTAGTAGATAATAAAAATTCTTTCTCCACCACCATTAAACCATGGGTGCCATTAGCAAAAATACAAAAGGACCTGTGGCACTCGAGGACTGCCGCGGTATAGCGGCAGCTGGCAGGCTGCAGCGGCAGCAACATAATGCTATTGCATAGCATTATTTATCGACTTATGCAATTATAATTATTTATTTATTATATTTATGCAGTAATTTTTTCATTTGTTTTTTTTTCTTTGATATTAATTCAAGTTATTTTCTTTTTTGTAATTTATTTATTTAATTATTACCGGTAACGTCATCAAAAGAGTGCAAAAATGGTGGCGATTTAATGACTAAATTATATTCAATGTTTTCGACTTTGATAAAGACATAGAAGCTATGCAATAGCTTAAAAATTACGTCATTTTCGTGATCAGCACCCCCGAAAACCCTTGTCGCGACACCCAAGTCAAAGTATCGTGAAATTTGATGTCGGCCATCTTGGATTTTAAACTGATGTCATTTTCGTGATCATTACCCCCAAAAACCCTTGTTACGACACCCATGTCAAACTATCATAAAATTGGTGCGGGCCATCTTGTATTTCAAAAATGACATGTTAGGTTATTTTCGTTACGAAATTTCTGGATTCTATCTCCACGCTCAAGGCCCGCTATAGAAGCTATGCAATAGCTTAAAAATCTACAGGAATTATAAACTAATAGCCATTAATAGATATTACAAATATAAATTATAATACAAGGTCGGAACATATATAAAATTAGGAAGGAGGGAGTCACGGAAACAAAATTGTATGTTTCAAAATACATTGGTTACTCAACCGAAACATTTTTAAAGTAAGGCCAGGTAAACATTTTGGTCTAACCTCCTTGAAAGTAATGGAGTTACTTTGGCAGTAAAATGATTTAACTGCCATTTCCTTTGCCTGGTTTTTATGGGTTCTCACTTAACTTTTTAATTTATAGTCGTAATGCGGGGTGCATTTGTGTGCGTTGGCAGTTCCAGTAAGTTATCGCTAAAAATAATTAAAAATACTAAGAAAGAGCCCGGCGTGCTCAATTTGTGTATGTTCGCAGTAATTCTTAAGTAGTGCAACAAGGAGACCTGTGACCTGACCTGTGGAGACCGAGACTAACAGCACTAACCCAATATTTATCTTTATGCACTGAACTTCTATTAAATTTTGTTTGTGGACAAGGAAATCGAGGCCATTGTGTCGTTTTTGTAGGTAAAATTTATAAACAATGTCACTGTTTCCAACTATACACTGTATATTTCTTACACTTTCACGGAAAAACTTCTGAACGGATGGCAATTGCAAAATACACTGTCAGTAGCAGTGGGTTTCATTTTGACAGTTCCATAACATTCATGGCGCTATTTACGTTGGTGAGTGAGCAGGTACATTTTTCAAACATACAGAGCTTAAGATCAGCAATATGCTTCTAAATGATTCCAATTGATAATAATAGTTAATTATGATTATGGTAGTAATAGATCATATACATATCTGAATTTCGTACAAAGCTTAAGTGGCTTTCCATACACCTTTGATAAATGCCTTGCAAAACCTACAACGTCACATGTGAACATCGCGGCGTATTGACGTCGCAGAAATCCTACATCTCGCAAGCAAAGTTTACCATAAAACTTCACGTTATCAACTGACGGGCAAGGGCCCACAATAAATGTCTGGTCGGACACTGTTCTTCTGAAGAGGCTCACTGAACTTCATGCACGGGGGGTTAGATAAGCCCGTTGTGTAATAATTATGTTCAAATTTAATTAATTAATTTTTATTATGGACTTTTGTGTCTGAAAATAAACGATTTTTTTTTACCGCAATTCCGCCTGATAGTAAGTAGTGATGCAGTCGTTGATGGTAAAGCGCGCTAGTGTATTAAGAGCCTATTCACTCAAAAGAACTGAGTGAATAGGAAGGAAGACGGCAGCTGAGCGAAGTGATGCTATGTTAAACCCAACAACACGTCCAACGATGCTGCGCCAGAGGGAGATTGATCTGGAGACCCTCCACGACCAAACTCCCGACACAACAACATTTGGAGCATCGTGCTCGGTACACATCGCAGCACAACTGCTCAGATCTGTCCTCCGTATGGCTTCATCAGACATCATGCCGGAACACGACGAATCGCTTGGCGGCAGGACTATGTCTGGTGGGTGGTAACTTTTGCCGGCAGCCGGTGTTATGGCCTACTACCGAGGTAAGTTATTTCTTCAGCCTATAGAGATCCACTGCTGGACAAATGCCTCCTCTAAGGCTTTTGACAATGACCGGTCTTATGCTGTCCGCATCCATCAGCTTCTCGTGAACTTCACCAAATCATCACTAAACTTCAATTAAATCTCTTATTAATAATTCAATAAATTTGCCTAGCATTTTTCCAACTATATTGTAGTCAGCTTCCAGCCCAACCAGATGCAGCTGAATCATATTATATCTAACGGAGCAGTTACCGATCTGACCTCCGAAACCCAGTTACTGGGTAACACGATACTCTTTGCTAAGACAGATTGTCACACTGTCGTAACGACAGTCCATGATCCAACAATGATAGCCGAATCCAACTGCTTAACGTACTTTCTGAGGTACGGAGGGGTTTCAGTATGTAAATCACCCATCGACGGACCGACTGCAGCTAACATAGCTTAACTTGTTCGACCGACCTACGCGGTTGTTATTACTTTACCTTGAATGCTGTGTCTATAAATAGTACTTATCCACCCATATTTTTTTATATAAAGACGTTGTCCCAAAATAGGAATAACTCCTGTATCACGAGTGCGTTTACAAACATTATAAACTCGCCTAAACAAACAATTAGATAAAATAAAATAAAAATACAAAATCGAAGCACTTATTTCAAATAAACCGGTTACAGGCACTTTTGAATTGTCAGAAGGTCGGTCAGTCAGTAAGGTGAAGCTAGTCGCCCATTCCAAAGAGTAGGTACCTATGGAGAAGAACGGGCAATAAACTCCATGGAGACTCTTTTAAATTATCACATACGATATGGATATGGAACAACTATTTGTAGGTCATAAAATATTTGTTCTGTGCAGGAATTCGAACCCGCGACACGCAGCGGAGCACTCAATCGCTTAACAACAGCCCCAACCGTCCAAATATTAATTTTTATCTTTTCTCTAATAATCCCTAGAAATCTCAGCAAAGATCCTTTGACTTTACTATATAACATTTATCCTCGACACCAATACAAGTATACAATACCACACTAAAATACCACAGTAAAGTTTGCAACAAAAATCCGAAGCAGATAATTAATTACTCACAGTATATTCTGAAAAGTTCTAAAAAAACTATGATCATAAAACTACGCAAATAGATGCATATTAATGAGCAACGGAACAAAGAAACATAACATAACAAACACTTAAGAGATGCCACAACTTGTTTCTATAGAATCAGATAAACACGTAAAAACATAATAAGAATGAACATTCTTCACGTGTAGTTGTTGGCTCGAGATTGTTACTAATTTCCGTACATTTTGATGAACACTGTTCTATGAACAAAATAATTAAGAAGTGGTGGACTAGAATACAGTATTCTGAATTGATTGATTGTTTAATCGATTTTTGCTTCTATTCCTTAAGGCTCAAACACATAAACACGACACGACGTCGCGTCGTACAACGATGCGGCATCGACGTCGTGGTCGCCTTCTTATTATTTAATGCTTTTTATTAGCTTCACTTGTATGTTTGCTTGCTTGCTTGTTTGCTTGTTCGTTTGTTTGTCCGTCTCTTACTCTTCGGACTATGATTGAGAGGCTCATTACTGTAAAATGTCCCACCGTTTTCAATACGTTCGTTCGTTCGTTTTTTTTTTTAAAGAATATCGAACTAAAAAGTTGAAAATAAATATAGTTTAAAAACTAAAAACACATGCTTTTAAAAATATCAAACTAAAAGGTGAAAAATATTTTTTTTTTAAAAGCGTGAGGCGCTTAGTATACAAAAATTATGGCACAAAGCGCCTCACGCTTTTTTTTTAAATTATTTTTAACTTTTTAGTTTGATATATCTTAAAAGCATGTTTTTTTTAGTTCTTTAAGCTATATTTTGCGTCTAGAGCGGTCCATTTTTCGGAATGTACTAAAACACCACATTTTGCATCTGTTGTTAAACGACGTCGACGCCGCGCGCCGCATCGTTATACGTCGCGACGTCGTATCGTGTTAATGTGTTTGAGCCCTTTGTCAAAAGGATAGCATTAAAAGCAATAACGTGGTTACAATACCAACAATTTATTTCAGCTTCCGTTTCTCGTGCATCGAACGGAATAGAAGTTCAAATCGTTTGAAAGGACTGTACAAAATGTTTGTAAATATGTAATCTTTTTTTTTATTATAAATATAAACTAGGTAGTGCTTCACCGCAATCCCGCCTAATGGTAAGCAGTAATATAATCGTTGATGGTAAAGCGTGATAATTTAATAAGACCCTATTCACTATAACAAAAAACTATGTCAATAGGAAGGAAGACGGCAGTTGAGCAAGGTGATGCAATGTTAAACCCAACAACTCGACCAATGATGGGGGGGCTTAGATAAGCCCATTGTGTAATAATTATGTTCAAATTTAAGTAATTATATAATTTTTATTATGGACTTTTTGTCTATTAATAAACGATTTTTTTTTTCTTACCGCAATCCCGCCTGTTGGTAAGCAGTGATGCAGTCGTTGATGGTAAAGCGCGCTAGTTTTTTAAAAACCTATTCACTCAAAAGAACTTTATGAATAGGAAGGAAGACGGCAGCTGAGGGAAGTGATGCTATGTTAAACCCAACAACACGACCAACGATGCTGCACCAGAGGGAAATTGATCTGGAGACCCTCCACGACCAAACTCCCGACACAACAACATTTGGCGCATCGTACCCGGCACACATCGCAACACAACTGCTCAGACCCGTCCTCCGTACGGCTTCACCAGACATCATGCCGGAACACGACGTAGCGCTTGGCGGCAAGACTTTGTCTGATGGGTGGTAACTTCTGCCGGCAGCCGATGTTATGGCTTACCACCGAGAGAATTTCGAATACGTGGCGGAGTTAAAGAGATGAGTATCTTTCTTATATACGATGGCCATTTCAAAAGTATACAATATTAAATTATAATATTGTCATTAATACAAACGACGCTCTTACGTCGGACATCCAGGAGGAGGCACCCTGGTGCATGCTGTTCGCCGATGACATTGTCCTCGTCGGTGAAGATGGACCTGAGATCCAGAGCAGATTGGGGAAATGGCAACAGAAGCTGGAGAATGTTGGCTTGAAAATCAGCAGAACCAAAACCGAATATATGTTCTGCGATTTCGGCGGTCTCTCCACTTCTGGAGCCATAGCGCTTGATGGCGCACTTTTCCCAATCTGCTCCGACTTTCGGTATCTCGGTTCACTCGTGCAAAGCGATGGCGAAATAGATCGGACGATTAAGCACAGAATTAACACTGGATGGATGAAATGGCGGCAGGTCACGGGAACAATCTGCGACTCCCGCATTCCCCTTAAACTGAAGGGGAAAATATATAAAACCATGATCCGACCTGCTGTCTTGTATGGATCAGAATGTTGGGCTACGAAAGGGATGAATGAAAGGCAATTGCATGCAGCCGAGATGAGAATGCTAAGAGGGATGTGTGGTGTTACACGAATGGATAGAATAAGAAATGAGTACATAAGAGGAAGTCTGAAAGTGGCACCGGTAGCTGAAAAGTTGTGTGGAAATCGGTTGTCATGGTACGGGCATGTGTTACGGAGAAATGAGGAGAATGTCGTGAGGAGAGTTTTAATTATGAATGTTGATGGCTATAAGAGTAGGGGAAGACCAAAGAAACGATGGATGGAATGTGTGAAGGATGATATGGCTAAGAAGGGGTGACTGCCGAGATGGCTTCTGATAGGGATGTATGGAAGAAAAAGACATGTTGCGCCGACCCCAAATAAATTGGGACAAGGGCAGGAGAATGATGATGATTGTCATTAATACCAAACTTGGTAAAAATGCATTAGGTCCAAGTGGTAGATCATAGCTAAATAAATTATTAGATTCAAGTTAAATATGAAATCCAATACCTACATGGACAGTTTCAATATATTTCCTTGACCATTTTCCATTCATATACATTTCAGAAGCTCGCTAGCATCGTCAGATGGCCTAATTCCGAGTTGGCAGCATTGCCAAATTGAATAACAATGTTAATCACAGACTATCGTACTAAATTGAGTTTTGATGGAGTGACGAATCGATACTTAGTTGCATTGGAATGTATTTTACTTAAATAGTAGCAGTAATAAAATTTGGATTGACATATTAAAAGAGTTGTTACATTTAATTTAAAACCCTGACTCCTGTGCTATGTGGTACATGTGTTACAGGATTCAGTGTCTTATTCCGTTTTTTGGAAAGTAAATATACAGGTGTATCTGACATTTTAACGCAAACTTCGCGAAAAGGCTACACCGCATGCCACAAATAAAATTATGATAGTCATTTATGTCGTTAATAAGCGATTACAGAAATCACGGTGTTTAAAAAAAAAAGTGTCGTCCTGGCCTTTGAACGCTGCAAGCATGCCGCCCCGTGTGTTTGTAAGTATGACGTTGACCCCTGATGTGAACTCTATTAAATCAGCTGATAGGGTAGTTTTTAGAGTTTTGGTCACATCGCGCTTTTTTGTGTAATTAGTAAATTAATTAATTGGTTCCGGAATATCTGTCCATCCTTTGGTTGCCTGGAAGAGATCGCATTAGCGATCAGGCCCCCCATTGTATGTTTTTTGTGATGAATGTTTTTTTGTTCTATGTTTGATTGGTGTACAATAAAGAATATATAAATACACACATCAAAAGTGTCTAGGGATCAACATATATTTTTGCAATAACTTTTCTCCTGATTGATATTAATTAAAATTTTCTTTAAGGATTCATCAAATAAAGTGTTTTCGTTTGTCACAGTAACGATAAACCAAGTCACCTTTGCATTAATAAAGAAATTTGCCATTTTCCTAATAAAGGGATATTTGACATTTGAACCACTAACACAAAAGTTCGAAAAAAAGACTGAAATAACAGTTTTCTCTAAAATTTTATTGGGTAACTTAAACAATTAATAATCCGTGTTTCTACCGCGAACACTAACAACACAAGAACATCGGTTTGGCATACTCAAAATGAGTTCATCCAAATCACGCTGTGGAATGGCCGCCCATGTTCGTTGCAACAACAAAAAAAGGTCTTCTTGCGACTGGATACCCTCCATATTCGGCAGAGCTCTTCTCTGTAGCATATCCCATGCATGCTCAATCGGGTTCAAGTCTGGCGACTGAGCAGGCCAGGGCAGGACATTGATGTTAGCTGCGGCGAGAGTCTGTCTTACAACTCTTGCGGTGTGCGGTCGTGCATTATCATGCATTAACTGAAATAAGGGACCGATTTGCACTTGTAGAGGAACGATGACGTCTGATACAATCGTTTCAGCATAAATTTGAGCGTTGAGGTTGCCTCTGATCCAAATCAACTCAGTTCTTCCGCCGATCCAAATACCCGCCCATACCATGATGGTTCCACCACTATAAGGATGGACTTCCTGGCAGGATTTTAATCGCTGTTGGCGTCCAGGGGTTCTCCAGTGTCGTATACGTCTTGTATCCGGTCTCATACCAAAACGAGACTCATCAGAAAAGCACACGAAACGCCATTGTTCTTCTGCCCAATTTCTGTGTTCAAGAGCCCATTGATATCGAATCCTACGATTGTGCATTGCTATAGGTGGTACCCGTAGCGGTCTTCGGGAATGAAGGTTCACTTCATGCAAGCGGTTTCTGACTGTTTGGTCGCTAATTAAGTTCCCTGAAGAGTGATGAAGCCTCACGGCTAACATCATGGCGGTTATTGTTGGAGCTCTTCGAGTTAAGATTTGAATGTATCGGTCTTGTCTCCGTGTGGTGCAGCGATACCGTCCTCCATGGCGCTCAGCCACGGTACCAGTGCTTCGGTAACGTGTCCAAAGTCGACTGATAACACTCTGACTTGTATTCAGAGCTAAAGCCACAGTACGTTGCCGGGAACCAGCTTCTATCATTCCCACGGCTCTGAGCATTTCTTCCCTGCTTAAATGACGTCGCCGCTCCATAATAACGTTGGTTTTAATCAGTAGTAGGGAAACAGTAGCACTAATAATGTCTTCAATGCGTTGTATGTTTTTATAGGGAAAATATTGACAGCTGATTTTCATCTTTTACTCGAATTTGATTCACAGTTCCTGATTCAAATTATGAAATGCACCAAAAAGGATCCATATAAATTTATAAAATCATAAATTTATTACAAAGCCACATCTCAATCTCAAGAAATCCGCATAAAAATGCTTGATCCCTAGACACTTTTGATGTGTGTAAATAAATAATTTTTCCTTTAAAATCTTATTGGGTTATAAAAGTATAGCAATTATGAACGGTTTAAAGTGAAAAAAAACTGCATTTTTTTTGTCAGGAAATCTGACGAAAAATTCCACCACTGGGGGCTTCAGCATCATGTACTGGATCCATGGTACTAGTTTCTGCGTCGATGTCGGAGACACCCTTTATATGCTACAATATTAAAATAACGTAATTTTGAATGATACATTCATTTGAATAAATATTTATAGCCAAATGGATTACAGGAAGGAAACTCTCGGTTAATATCTTTTTTTGGATGAGGAATGATCAAATGACCTCTCCCTCTCTGTGCGGAGCTAAAGGGCATGTCAGACTTGCAAGTGAAGGAATACAAGTGGGTTTTAACCCACTTGTATTCCTTCACTTGCATGTACGCCAGGGGCCATGTTATCTTTTACGAACAACCCACGACCCTGGCAGGCAACGGTCTTTGTGGACCCGTAACTATGTGCTGACACTTCTTGGAAGCCGTCAACCCGTGTCTGGCTCTTACCGAATGGAAAACTGCCCACTGCTCGCCGCCCACAAGCCCGCGCCTACGGTGGCCAGGAGTTAGATGCCATCTCCCGATGTCTAGGGCCTCCGTCACAATGTGCTCACACCCATTTGAGGCGGTTCGGGTCATTTTATACCTTATAAGGTTGCGAAACCTTGCTGGAAATGAATCTGCTTAGAAGGAATCCCTTTAGCAAGGGCTCGCAACCTTTTAAAATATACTAACTTTCTTTTAAAATCACTAAACCTTATTACCTACTTTATCAAATTTTGCAGGAAAACAATTTAAAACCGAACTCGAAAAACTTTGCGTCCCTTCGGGTACTTTGAGTTTTGTTTCCGTCATTCAACTAGAAAAAGGATTAATTTTGCCTGAAAACGAGTGTAAGAATTATATGTATGAATTGTATATATTAGTTGGAGTGATTCAGATGACAGGTAGCGGACGCGGCCGCTGCGCAAGGAGGCGCGGGTTCGATCCCCGCACAGTGCAAGTATTTGTATGCATGAATATGAAAATTTGCACTAGTCTGGTCGTGCCTCAGGAAGCACGTTAAGCCGTTGGTCCCGGTTGCCATACGAACATCTAGTGGCAGTCGTTACGGGTTGTTGGAGCCCTCAAAAATCCAACAATTGGTCTAACTGCAATGCTTCGATGTCGCTTTCGGGTTGTGGAGGTCAGACGGCAGTCGCTTTACGGAAAATGTCGAATTTTAGCCATATCAGCAGTTGGACTGGTAAAGCGGACCCCAGACTCCAAAGCTGAAAAGGTTTCGGATGCGACTGGGATTAACGCTGGGATGATGATGATGAGTTGGAGTGATTCAGCTCAATTTTCTTTTGATCATACAGAAAACGCCGTTATTTTGTCGTCATATACAAAAAAAGTTGAAGAAATAAGTGAACGGTTCAAGAACGAGCAAGACGAACTCCCAACATGTAAACAAGCCTCCTCATATACATTCAGTTTTCGTTCAAGCCAAGTTCTGTTCAAGTTTTCATATGAAAACTTAGTTTGTTGACATACTTTTGGGTTTTGGGATTTAGTCCCTTCTAATAACAAGAAATTCATCATCATCATCGCAACGTTAATCCCAGTCGCATCCGAAGCTTTTTCAGCTTTGAAGTCTGGGGTCCGCTTTACCAATCTAACTGCTGATTTTAGCTAAATTTCGATATTTTCCATAAAGTGACTGCCGTCTGACCTCCACAATCCGAAGGTGAATCGAAGCATTGTAATAAGATAAATTGTTGGACTTTTGAGGGCTCCAACAACCCGTAATGACTGCCATTAGATATTCATATGGCAACCGGGACTAACGGCTTAACGTGCTTTCCGAGACACGATCAGACCGGTGTAAATATTCATAATATTCATGCAAATACAAATATTTGCACTGCGCGGGGATCGAAACCACGCGTCCTTGCGCAGCGACCGCTTTCGCTACTGCTACGCCACGGAGGCTGTCTAATACCATGAAAATACCAGATATTCATCATATCGTTTATTTTTTTACAGCCATCGCGCCCCCATCGGTCACTCTGCGCTACCCGGAGGGAGGGGGGGGGGACGCTCCACTAGGTCAATATGATTTATAGTCATTACATTTCTTCACATCTTGTCGGTTATTCATTCAATCTTTGGTTCATACATCATTCTGGATAAAGATAAAGGTTTGACTTTCCAAGGTAAACCTCTTCTTCCCGATTCAATACCTGGGTTGGACTGTCTTCAACAGATCTTCTTTGTGTTTTAAACGATACAATAAATTCACATTTTCGTTGTTGTTTCGTCGTGACGTTGATAAAGTACGACATCAATTGTGAGAAAGTTTCAATTGGTACAGAGATTATATCATTTTCTTATTCCATGTCCAAAAACTGGCTTATAAACATCAAAATGACCTTTAGATAAATCCTGAGTAAAACGTAGTCTCGCCACAGGGTTGCCTTCATATCCGAACCTTGCAAATAATTCGCCATCACGATAAACCTCGAACAAGTATGGATAAATTTGCCCCGCCGCGGTCAATTCACAAGCACTGCCATATGTATAGTTGAGAGACATTTCTGCAAAATAATCTTCCGCACTACTATAGTTATTTCCAGACCTATCATATGTCTGTATTACGAATTCATCCCAATGTGTCACAACATGTTCCACAATTTGCTCTCGGATCTCTTCAGCAGAGTTTTCGTCGCCATACAGCACATAAGAGATAGCCCTGAACAAGCAAGCTCCATCGCCTACTATTGAGATGACATTATGCGGTATTGCGACACCATTTATTGTCAAATTTTCGGTCTCCATGGCGCAGAAAGTTTACAAAATGTTACCATCATACAAGCAACTATTTTTCTATTAGCAACACCAACACTAACACAAAACAGCGACAGATAACCGCGACCAAGAACAAGAATTAAAAGTACTTTTTAGTTTTCTATGAGCCCAGACATTATTAGGCTTTCGAACTAAAGTAATTGAATTTTAAATATTGCACTATACTACAGGGTTCTTCTAGCGCGTGGTCATAATCGGAACTAGTGTCGTCATCTTGTTTTGTCAATACAATTTCTATTACAATTCCACGTATGTTTAACAAACAACGCCCACCTTTCAATGTCATTCAAGCGCCAAAAGATCCTTCCAGCATTTACATCACAATGACAAGGTGTCAAGAAAACAAAATATCACAGATGCACTATTATGTTTCATAATTTAAAAAAAAAGGTTGAGGTTTTCATTGCAAACCGTAATATTATAAAAATAAAGACGGGGATATTTGAAAACCGGTTCCAATTCCACGTATGTTTAACAAACAACGCCCACCTTTCAATGTCATTCAAGCGCCAAAAGATCCTTCCAGCATTTACATCACAATGACAAGGTGTCAAGAAAACAAAATATCATAGATTCACTATTATGTTTCATAATTTATGAAAAAAGGTTGAGGTTTTCATTGCAAACCGTAATATTATAAAAATAAAGACGAGTATATTTGAAAACCGCTTCATATCTCGGCATTTTTCTTTACATCTTTACATGAGAGCATTATCTCTCTATGCCTCTCGCTAAATCTTTCTTCTTCGTTATTTATTTTACAGAAATTTTAAATCTATAAACAACAGTGGAACAATTATGTTTAGCACGATAGATTTATTAAAATATTTTCATTTTATACTACATCCCAACGAAACAAAACAGACTCCAAAATAACTGTAGCTTCGGAAGTCGATAACAAGAAATAAAATGAAACCAAAAGCACTCATTTCCGTATTTTTGAAATACGAGATATTTTCAATAAAAGCTGCAGTGCGATACTGTAACCATCGCACCGTCAAAAGTTAGAAGAAATAAACTGTCATTCCAACTAATGCTTAGTTAGGATTGAACAATATTGACAACTCACTCTAAGCTCACATATTCTAACTTTTCTTCTTCTTCTTTTTCAGCCTACAGAGGTCCACTGCTGGACAAAGGCAGAGGCCTTTGTCCAGCAGTGGACCTCTATAGGCCACCTATATCTATAGGAAAGTCTTGGGAGAGCCCAAGGCTTTCTTCAATGGCTGGTTTTGTGCTGCCCGCATACATCGGTTCCCCACGACCTTCGCCAGTTCATTGGCCCAATTTGTTGGGGACCTCCCTACGCTGAGTCTTCCGGTACGTGGCACCACTCCAGAACCTTACTGCCTCATCAGCCATCCGTTCTACGAGCAATGTGTGCCCCGCCCACTGCCGCTTAATTTTAGCGACTCGAAGAGCTACATGTTACGTCGGTGATTTTCTCATTTGTGATTCGGTCGCGCAGAGAAACTCTGAGCATAGCTCTTTCCATCACCTTTTATGTGACTTTGAGCATTCGTACAAGGTCCATTGTAAGCGACCACGTTTCAGTTCCGTATATCATCGCTGGGAACACACAATGGTCAAAGACTTTAGTCTTGAGACAATATAGCATCTTGGACGACGAGAAGATGTAGCGATCTAACCTTCCACGGTTTAGTTAATTTTTTTACAGAATCGAACGACTGTTTAAGAGTTTACTAAGCAAAACACTCATCTATAAAACCAAGAACATATTGCTAGCCCATTACTCCATGCATTCGAAAAATGTATCTGCTTAACAAAGTAAATAACGCAATGAATGTGGTTGAACTGTCAAAATGAAACTATGCTCCGCTCCTATTGGTCGCAGCATGATGTTATAATAGCCTAAATCCTTCCTGGATTAATAGGCTATCCAATGGAAAAAGATTTTTTCAAATCGGATTAGTAGTGAAATAAGCGCGTTCAAACAAACAAACTCTTCAGCTTTATAAAATAGTATGATGATGATGATGTTCCGACCGATTTCGGCCACGGCGACCACTTCGACTCTTAGCCGATGATTTGGCGCTCATGCGCCCGAAGATGACTTATGTAGCCTATCTTGGCAGCGAAACTTCGTGCACACTGAGGGCACGTAAGCACGCCGTCGACGTAGTTGTATGTGATGGCAGCAGGTGGGCGGGCCTTTAATTGGTCGCGTTTGGCATCGAGGTCAGCTTTGCGCTGCTCCTCAAACTCGCGAACTTGTCCGTACACCATCCTGCGCCATTCTGGCTGTTTTGCTGCCAAACGCTCCCATTCACAGGGTTCTATATTGCACCTCTTCATGTGCCGTTTTAAGACATCCTTGAACCGGAGGAGTTGTCCGCCATGCTTTCGCTTGCCCTCCTCCAGCTCAGAGAAGAAGATGCGCTTCGCCACCCTTTCGTCCGCCATACGTGATACGTGCCCGCACCACCGAAGCTGTCGACGCATTAAATAAGCCTCAATGCCACCAACATTGGCTCGTCGCAAGACTTCGGTATTCCGCACTCTGTCAGCCATTTGATCTTCATAATGGATCGGAGACATTTAATGTGAAAATGATCTAGAGTACGTATGTGGTGGCGGTACACACACCATGTCTCAGCGGAATATAGTAGGTTTGGCAGCACAATTGCCATATATACGAATATTTTCGTAGCTAGCTTAAGGTCATGTGAGCAGAAGACCTTGGAACACAACTTGCCAAACGCTGCAGCTGCAGCTCCGACTCTGCTGTTGATCTCAGCATCAAGGTCACACTTAGAACTTATAGTGCTCCCCAGATAACGAAACTTGTCTATTTGCCTCAACTCATCCTCACCAAGCTTTATATTCAGTGTCTCGTGACCGTGAACGTCTAGAGACATGACCTCGGTCTTGTTGAAGCTGACTTTTAAGCCGTACTTACGGCAGGCTTGATGAAAAGCGGACATCAGCTGTTGCAGGCCGTCTGGGGATTCTGCTAAGAAGCACAAATCATCAGCATACATGATCTCAGTAATCAGTGCATGTGAGACGGCGACCACCGACGGCGGTCTTTTCAATCTGGCTAGACTTAAGGCTCGCACCAAACCTTAAGTCTAGCCAGATTGAAAAGACCGCCGTCGGTGCGGAAGCGGATGCGAACTCCTTGCGGAACAATTTGTAAGACCTCTCCCACTACCACTGCAAAGTATAAGGCGAACAGAGTTGGTACTAAGACGCATCCTTGCTTCACCGCACAGGTAACGGGGAAGAAATCTGTCTGTGCACCGTCCACAGCAACGCAGCACTGCATGCCGTCATGTAGGAGCCTTAGAAGTCTCACAAACTTTTCAGTGCATCCCAGCTTACCTAACACTAACCATAAGGCTTCGCGAGGCACACTGTCGAAAGCCTTCTCCAAGTCAACAAAGCAGAGGTACAGCTTACGACCCTGCTCTCTACTCTTTTCCTGTAGCTGACGCACGGAAAATATTGCTTCACAGGTACCTCGGTCCGGTCGGAAGCCGAACTGGGTCTCAGGCAGGATCTTTTCAGACAATACCTTTAGGCGGTTTAAGAGCACCCTAGCAAAAACCTTTCCAGGGGTCGATAAAAGTGTGATACCACGGTATGAGTTGCAGTCGGATCGGTCCCCTTTGTTCTTATATAGCGTTCTTATACGCGACACTTTAAACATATCAAGAACGCGCTCTTCCTCCCATATACGAACAAACAGCTTCCATATCAACTCATGCAACCTCTCTCCGCCGTATTTGATCAGCTCTCCCGGAATAAGGTCAATGCCAGCCGCCTTCTGGTTTTGCTGCTGTCTAATGGCAGTATAGATACAATACGAATAAATACTTTTTCTTTCTTTCTCCAATAAATACAAAAAAAAAATCTCACAAGATAATCGTCACTTCCAAAGAGACTTCGAAAGCCAACGTAATGTTTCATTCATTCACTTTAACTTATAAAAGCGGAGAAACACAGGAGTTCCCTTTATGAGGTAACTTTTTCCCTTAGAATACTTTTAAGGTCCTATAATATTTCGTCTAAAGAAGTTCGAAAATGCAGCTTTGAAAAGAATGTTCTCATGTTACACTTCTATGTAGGTATGAACTCCATAGATTCGCTATAAGGAAAGGAAAGACTGGGCACGACACAATAGCGGCGGTAAGTCCCCTCTTTGAGGAGTGGCTAGAGAGGCGCCACGGCGCCCTTACCTTCCGCCTGATGCAGGTCTTCACCGGACACGGTTGTTTCGGAAGGTTCTTGTTCCATATAAGGCGGGAGGAAACGCCAGGGTGTTACCATTATGTGGATCACCCTGAGGACACGGTGGAGCATACGGTGGAGGTCTGCCCGACTTCGGTAGAACACCGCCGTGTCCTCGTAGCGGCGATCGGCGGCGATCTCTCGCGTCCGACCCTGGTCCAGGCCATGCTCCGGAGCGAGAGTGCATGGCAGGCCGTCACCTCCTTCTGTGAGTAGTGGGCAGCTCGCCGACCGGTAAGGACCAGGCCCAAGTCGAAGGCGCGTTGTATTTCACGCGCGCCTCAAAGAGATGTCAGCACATCGTGATGGGGTCCACGAAGATCGATTGCCTCCTGGGTCAGGATTCCGGCTTGGTGAAACAAGAAACCAAAAAAAAGGAAAGACAGAAAACTACTTGGTTTCTACTATTCTATTGGTTCAAACAACGTCTCCGCGTCATCACACAAAACGGAAAAGTACTAATATCTCGTAAAATATCTCGTAGTGCTCGAAAAAAAAAAAAAACGTTTCCGGACTTATTTTTAATTGTCTGCTCATTTTAGGAATATTACTAGTTTTTCTTTGCAAAATCAATTTGGTTCCAAGTAGGTAAAAATAGGCTGACAGGAAACAGACCTTATTGAATCAATCTGTTAAAATTTTTCCTTAAGCGAATCTATAATAACACAATGCAGAATATAACACAAACAAACTATAACTTTATCAAATTTTACCTATTTTTCTCAAATGCAAAATCATTTTTAAACATAAGTATACACAGCTTATATTTGGGCTACTTTTTTAACAGCGGCTCTCAAATCGTCCCCAGGTCTCAAACTAGGATGGGATTTGTTTAATATTTGAATAGTATAGAGAAGTCTTTATTATGTAAGGACATCATATAAATTACAGGACATAAATATGAAGATTTTACAAAGCGTGACTTAATAGGCGGTTTTATCCGTAAGATCTACATATCTTTTACAGACAACATTTGGAATACCAAGAGAAAGGATAGAAAAATAATGTCGGCAGTCTACAATATAGTATTTATATAGATTATATAATAAACTAGCGATCCGCCCCGGATTCGCACGGGTGCAATGTTGATACTAATTACACAACAGAAAAACCGTGAACGTTGTTGGTTGTATACAAAAACATAGCGGCTCGGCGCGGCGCCGCCGCCATTCCGGCTGATCGCTACGTTCCGCAATCTTTTAATCTGTAATATCTTCGAAAATATCCATTTAAATCATATTCTGTAAAGGGCCATATAGATCTATATTAAATCAACAATGTATTTAATTGGATGAGGAATTAATGCTGTATTGGTAAAAACTAAACGTACGTTAATTATTAATGGAAAAACAAATACAAATAACAAGAAACTCAACATATTTAACTAAAACGTAAACATTCCAAAAAGAAAACAAATTTTCTGCGAACTCCTAAGGACAGAAAATAACAAGAGACGAAAAGCACTAAAGAATACATTTTTCTATGTCATCGTCAACTATAGAAGCACTTAGTAAGAGAGTGACACCATTAGTCCTATTTACACTCCATATAACACTTGAAAGACGTTTCCTGAAATAGATATATATAACATACCCTACGAGTACAAAAAGCTGTACGTTTTAATCAACAATCTAAGGCACCGAGATAGTTTTTTCGTTTTCGGCTGAAATCGAGAATAAAATAATCTCGATTCTCGAGAGACAAAGCGTAAAAAAAAGAATTAACTTTTTAATACAATACAGTACTACCTGTTTAACAAAAGCAACTGTTTCAATAATCAAAGTTTCAAAACAGTTTATTATAACATAAAAAAGCATTTTTTCGGCAAATTAATTCTATGACAAGAGGCGACACTTTAGGGTCAACAAGGTCGAAAAAGCCGAAAAATTGCTTTTATGGATACTTAAATATCCAATATTGCTGTTGTTTACTTGTTACGCTAGTCGGCGGCGCAGATAAAATCATATTTGCCGCAGGTCTAAGCAGCTTATAAGGCGAAGAAAACCAATATTCAAAAGCATTTCTTTGCAGTTTGGCTCTCCAAAAAAACTACTTAGAAACAAATTTCTCGGCTGGATTTTTAACCGAGAATGCCTAGACCGAGATCGAGACCTAGATCTCGGTCGAGCCTTACAACAATCGTGAGATAAAGCTAAGTTTGAGGTCCGGGGTTACGGATTGCTCGTGCAAAACTAAAATTTGTTTATTCTTTCGCACACGAATAGTACAGAGGCGGACTTAATGCCTTAGGCATTCTCTACCAGTCAGTCACAGGTGGTGAAGAGATTAGGTGGCAGATGCTTTAAAAAAAAAGCTCTTAGCACTATTTTAAAAAAATACTTAAATAAGCTATATACACATAAATACTATTACCAAAATATATACTTATATACATACAAAACTAAAATTTAGGAGAGAGGTGTTGTAATGACTCTACCCTAATTGTTGCGAAAATAAATCTGTAATTTCCGCTTAAATGTCAGCCCACTGGGGGCTTCTATCTGGCAGTTTTTATCTGGAATTTCTGGAATTTTGGTCTGTTTGGTGTGTGTGTGTTGGGTGTGTGTGTTTGGTGTGTGTGTGTGTGTGTGTTGTGTCTATAGGATGCATCTTGGAGAGTGTGCGAGGGCTTTGCATGATTTAATTTTCTGAAAACTCCGTTCTATCATCGTACGACCCGTTCACAGCGATTTTCCAAGCTAACGTTGTTGGCACCACAACGATCTGAACGAAACATTTCGCCTCTTCTTTTATACCGCGTACATCGAGGGACTGGAACAATTTGCCAGAGGCGGTGTTTCCGTCGGACTACAATTTAAGTGTCTTCATGGCTAGAGTGAATAGGCTCATAATAAACTATTGCGCTTTGGCATCAACGATTGCATCGCTGCTTATCATCAGGTGGGATTGCGGTCAATCACTAGTTTACAAATTATTTTTAAAAAACCTGCTATCGGTCCGAATCGGTTTATACCCAATGAAATGAGGAGATCCGCAGAAGAACCAAAGTCACCGACATAGCTCTTCGAGTCGCTAAACTTAAGTGGCAGTGGGCAGGGCACATTGTTCGTAGAACCGATGGCTGATGGGGCAGTAGAGCATTAGAGTAGCGGCCACGTACTGGAAGACGCAGCATAGGGAGGCCCTCAACAAGGTGGACCGATGACCTAGTGAAGGTCGCGGGAAGCCGATGGATGCGGGCAGCACAAGACCGGTCATTGTGGAAAGCCTTGGTGAGGCTTTTATCCAGCAGTGGACCTCTATAGGCTGAAGAAGGCTATACGCACAGAACTAAGTATATCTGGCGAAATGTTTTCCAGGCACGGAAAGATCTCGAATCTAAGGTCAACCATATAGGTACTTCGTCGTCGACCCGACGCCGATGTGAACCCCTCTTACCGTTATGTGGGAACCCGACGGTGACGCGTTCCGAGGACCATGAAAGCATATGGCCTCGGACTTCTGGAGGATCACCTCGAGTCCCAATTGCCGAATCCTATCCACTGCGCGGGGATTGACGCCGCGCCTCCTTGCGCAGCGGCTGCGTTCGCTACCGCTACGCCACGGAGGCTGTCAATAAGGACTATATAATTCTGCCTTATTAGTTTGCAAATAATGCCTTTCTGTATACGTCCGTTTCCTTATCACTACATATTATAAAACAAAGTCACCTTTACTTTCCCTATGTCGCTTTGTATGATTAAATCTTTAAAACTACGCTACGGCTTTTGATAGAGTTTTTTTAATAGATAGAGTGATTCAACAGAAAGGTTTTTATGTATATAACATGCATAATATATAAGAGGAACAGTAATCATTTTGGAGGTTTCTAACACATAGCACAAAACAACCCATTTTTTGAGCTTACATTGCAAACGCTGACTGAACCCTATGAGATAGACCAAAATAATGTACTACAGTATTTTAGACCTTAAAATTGCCTACAAAAAAGTCTGCAATACCATATGACTACCTACTACAGTTTCCTCATTATGACTACTTTTTTATGTTTGAAAAGTTAATTAAAATGCCAGTCGAAATCAGAGCCCACTATTTGTTCCTTATTATTAATTCTTATCCAAATAAATATCGTAATATCAAAGGTAATTTCAGTAGCAGCAGATCTCTTTTTGAATTATTGGATTATTGGAATTAGTTGTTTCATTCAGGATATATCACAATTTATTCAAAATTAAACACCAGAAAAAATCCGCGTGCCGCTCGCGCCCGTGCCGGCCGCCTGCTACTTGAGTTCTTCTCTGCCTAAACCGCGGAGGGAGTGGGCCGGAGTGAAGGACCATTATTTCGAACAAAAGCTTTCATTCTGTTTGAAGGTGGTGGAACTGGCTATGCATGGACAATAAGGGCGATGTATCTTGCAGGGTCAGACATTGGTTGATGAGCGGCACAGTAGACATTATTTTTATTGAAGGGCCACCGTTTCTTAAGGAAGGCTTAGATACCTTAGATATCATTTGGGCCACCGTTTCTTAAGGAAGGCTTAGATACCTTAGATATCATTTGTCCACGTGCGAAGCCAGGGCGGGTCGCTAGCTTCTTGTTAAATAAATGTGATTCCGTAGATATTGGTGTGGGTTATATATTTGTTTACTATTTTACCTTAGGCGACTATTAATATTGTTACATATAACTGTCTTTTGTCCCAAATAAATAAAATATATACACTTTTTTATAACAAAACATATTTTGTTAATGCTGTCTCAGCTACTTCAGTGCTGCCGGTGGCGTATTTCTGTACTAAATGGTAGGAATGAAACCTCCAGCAACTGAAACCTACAAACCATGAATGTAAGTAAATACCTGTAATGAAAGTTGATTAATTGTACATGTAAGAGTAATCAATACTTACCATAACAATATTCCACGTTTCAAGTTCCTTTTAATTAAGGAGAACATGTTTGTAAGAGGATCGAATGATGTGTTTCGATACAGTTCAAAGGAAAAATAATTTTCATATCAGAAATATTTACAAGAAGTTGGCAGATTTATTAAATTTTCTCCTCACCATATCGTTATTGCTCCACACAAAGTTTACTTTCGTTATATTATGATTGTGTCTATAATTATATTCCTTTTTTACATAGTATAAAGGTATGGGAGAAAGTAATCGATAAAAGATTGCGAGAGGTTAGTGAGATTAAGAAACCGTGGCCCTGGGCGTCGCCTCGGCAAGTGAAGAAGCACGGATGAGTTTAGTCAGTAAAAGTCTGACACGCTCTTCCGCTCTGCCCAGAGTGGAAGAGGTCATTTGATGATTCCCATCCCAAAGAAAAAAAGGGGAGTGACCCTTAACCAATTTAGGTTTAAGCTAGATAGAGGAACATTTGATGCTACTTTTGCACTCCGCCAATTTTTTTTTTTTTTGAGAAGTACAGAAGTGCAAGGACCTGCACATCGTCTTCTTTGATCTGGAGAAAGCATATGATACGGTACCTCGTGATGTGCTGTGGTGGGTCTTAGTTTGTTCTATGTTTCAGTAAATCTCGTACATACCGACGATTTCAGTGTGGCTATATGCTTGTATCAGGAATCAGTTTTAATTCCTTACCTCTTCCTTTTGGTTATGGACGCTCTTACGTCGGACATCCAGAAAGAGGTAGCCTGGTGCATGCCGTTTGCAGATGGCATTATTTTTGTCGGTAAAGATGAACCTGAAACTCAGAGCAGATTGGAGGAAAGGCAACAAATGCTGGAGAATATTGGCTTGAAAATTAGCAGAACCAAAACCGAACGTATGTGAACGTGTGCGACTTCGGTGATCTTTTCTCTTCTGGAGCCATAAAGCTTGATGGTGCATCTCTCCCAACCTGTTCCGACTTTCGGTATCTCGGTTCACTCATGCCAAGTAATGGCGAAGTACTTCTAGCAATTTAGCACCGAATTAACATTGGGTCACAGGAACGATCTGCAACTCCCACATTCCGCATAAACTTAAGGGAAAGATATATAAAATAAAGATCAGACCTGCTGTTTTGTATGGGTCAGAATGTTGGGCCACAAAAGGGATGAATGAAAGGCAATTGCATGCAACTGCGATGAGCATGCGAGGGACTGGAACAATTTGCCCGCGGCGGTGTTTCCGTCGGACTACAATTTGAGTGTCTTCAAGGCTAGAGTGAATAGGCTCTTAATAAACTAGTGCGCTTTACCATCAACGATTGCGTCACTGCTTACCATCAGGCAGGATTGCGGTCAAGCGCTGGTTTATAATTTGTAAAAAAACCGAATGTTTAGGGTCGCGACACATCTGCGGAACGTACAGCGCCGAAAGCTCAGCGGTTGAAGTGTCAGTCGCAATATTCAGTTGTTATGACAAACCAAACGGTCAAAACGTGGCGTCTTGTTCAGCGAGAAGGAAATTTATGTGGCGTCATCGTCAGTCTGTCTGTGTCGACACTTTATGGTGTGCGGTTTTTGTGACGTACCTGAATTGGATTCATTTAGAATATCAGCTATTATAGACGGCTTAAAAGACGTTGCCGCTCTTCGCTACCACCACGCGCGCGATGCACAACACACGCCGAACGTTCAGCTTCGCCCGCCGAACTTTCGGTCGCGCAACGCATCGCGTGATCTGTCGCTTGCTATGCAAAATACATTAAATAGGTTTTAGTTGAAAAAACCACGCGAAGGAAGGTTCGGCCCTGCGCCGAACGCGGGGTAATTTCGGCTGATGTGTCATAGAGTACTTGAAATACACTGCGAGCGTATTTAGCCGAACTTTCGGCGCCGTACGTTCCGCTGATGTGTCGCGACACTTAACTATACATTTTTGACGTTTGCACTTTACTTAATTTTAATCATCGTTTATGAATAAAGACAATAGTGTTTAAAGGGTTTGTGTTTATATATTTTACTAGAATTTTATAAGTTCTTTAACTAGCTAAGCGCTCCTGCTTGGTACAGTTTAGTTTGACGAACGACTGCCTTAATACAGTACATTTAGTAATACACTTACAAGGTGTAGATCGTAGGTTCAGACCATATTAGGCGCTTTACTTTGTATAAATAACTTCATCACTACTGCTCTCAAAACGGTGAAGGAAAAACACTGTAAGGAAACGCGGAATATCCTAGAGCCAAAACTTCGAAGACATGTGACTTTTCCTAAACGCACAAAGCCCACCAGGTAGATTAATGCCCACTCCCCCTTAACGAAAGGAGGCCTGTGTCCAGGAGTGGGAACATAGGCTGATTATGACCTCCACAAACGAGTTACTGGTTAATACGATACTCCTTGGTATGACAGGTTGTCACACTTCCGGAAATCTGGCTACCAGTCAGTAGGTAGGTATATCACTTCAAATATAAATAGCTTGATCAAAGTAAAGTAGCCTTATAAAGCAAAAATCCCGTAGGCCATAAGCCGAAACTACTTCTAATAGAAGTAGGATCCCAACAAGAGCAATATCGACACAAATTGCTCAAATGAGACATGTCCTGGGCAATTTCATTAGGGAACTGCTTTTATAGCTACATAGTTTTATGGAGATACACCGGATGTTTCCAATCACGGTAACTCGGTTAGGGAAACATATTTGGAGGATAGGAATGGTGATCGATAAGTCGAATTAGATTCGATTAGATCACGGCTATTGGTATTAAATTAATAGTTAAATAATACGCCTTTGTTGTTGATCTTCTTTAAATATGTAACAAAGATTTCAGCGTGCCTAGAACTTACTGTGATATCAATAAAAAATTGTACTCATCATCATCATCATCTCAGCGTTAATCCCAGTCGCATCCGAAGCCTTTTCAGCTTTGGAGTCTGGGGTCCGCTTTTACCAGTCCAACTGCTGATATGGCTAAACTTCGACATTTTTCCATGAAGCGACTGCCGTCTGACCTCCACAACCCAAAGGCGACATCGAAGCATTGCAGTTAGACAAATTGTTGGACTTTTGAGGGCTCCAACAACCCGTAACGGCTGCCACTAGATGTTTGTATGGCAACCGGGACCAACAGCTTAACGTGCTTTCCGAGGCACACCAGACCAGTGCAAATATTCGTATTCATGCATACAAATACTTGCACTGTGCGGGGATGGAACCCGCGCCACCTGGCGCAGCGGCCGCGTCCGCTACCGCTACGCCACGGAGGATGTCAATAAAAAAAAAAATGTACTATTTACTACTATTTTTAGCTGATATATGTACTGCTACTTAAATTTAATTTTAGAACTGTTACATGTCTTACTTCGGCAAGCGGTCATAATTCTTCAACTTGTCTTCCGACAATAACCTCTTCTAGAGCCCTCCGTTCTATCCTACCCCTTGCTGTTCGAGTCCATATTAGACTCGTTATTATATAAAGATCATCCTTAGGTACTGTTACGAAATCCGTCTCGTAGGAACAAAAAATGTTTGATATTATGGTTGATTATTCCCTTCGATAAATTTAACTGCGTCACAATGCGCGACTTTCTGGGAAGTTTGCACGCACATGGAAGGAGTACGATACTATAGGAACCAAGGATGGGACTTACGGCAATGTCCAGCCATGCACCCTCCAGATGGTGATTGATGCCTCCACACGAATGTGCACTATATTCACTTGCACTTTTGTTGTCGGATGCACGGGTTAATTACAGATTTATATGATTTTGGTTTCAAGCGGTCGACCGGCATGATGATTTTATGATCATGTTGATTGATTGATGACTGTCATAGAGGTTACTTGCTCTCTATATGTCCGGTGTTGACCAGAGACAAGTTGGTTGTTGTTTTCTCATAAGTCCCTCTGGTATAGGCTCTAGACCTTGTAAGCCAGACATGTATGGAATTAGGAGGTACAGGGGGAAGAAATCGGGAAATTTGAATGTGCTTGATGTTATAATGATTTCATGCTTTAATAGGTACACTCATTGGTATTACTGTAATGTACTAACGTATAGAATATTTCATATATAGATTGTACATTTAAAAAAAAATTATACTGCAGATGTGATGCGTATTACACCTTTATTCCCTCTTAGGTTAGGCAGAGATGTAAGTTCCTATAGTACACACGTTATACCACACAAGTTGTTACTATCAACCTTTTTTTTGTTTGGGATAGGAAATTATCAAATGACTTCTCCCGCTCTGGGCGAAGTGGAAGGGCGTATCAGTATACTTTTACTGACTAAAACCCACCCGTGTTTCTTCGCTTGCCTGTGCGACAGCCAGGGCTAGTGAAAAATTCCAGGTAGAAAACCCTATAATGCTTTGCCTACCCCCGGATCAATCCCGATTGACTTAAGCACCCTAGTGTTTACGACTAATATAACAAAAAAGCAGTCTAAAAAAAAAATTGTTTTACCTCAATTGTTTAAGCTCACGGTCGCACTGAGAGCTATGGAAAGAGCTATGCTAGGTGTTTCTCTACGTGATCGAATCATAGCACGTAGAGGCGATGGCCGATGGGGCAGAAAGGCTCTTGAATGGCGACCATCTACTGGCAAGCGTAGCGTTGGACACCCATCGACTAGTCGGATGACCTGACCAAAATCGCAGAGAAGCGCTGGATGCAGACCGTATCCCTGGGGGTGGCCTAGAGATGGGCAGAGGGTTTAAACCCAATGGGTGGAAATGGGTTAAAACCGGGTTTTTTGGGTTTAAACGGGTTTAAACCCGAATAAAAACCCAAGAAGCGGGTCTTTATTTATTACTATCACTAATATCTTCGATTGTGGACCTAACACGACTTAGGAACTTCTAGTGTTTTTAGGAGTATAAATATCACTAATAGTGGTGCATTTAAGATCACAGCAAGTTTGACCACTTAGTCTTCGAACGTGATATTTCAATTGTATTATTTATACAAGTATTTCATCACAGTCCATTCATTGTATGATCAAGCCTATTTTAAAATAATAGTTACAGTAGTTTAAGACCTAAACTTTACTGCTGATTTAAGAGTCCATCCTATGAATTAACATTCTTCACTACATCTTTCAAGGGTATCCAAAGAAATATACAGTACTCGGAATATAACTTGAACCAAAATGGCGGCCGTTTCAGTTCTTCCGTTCCAGTTTTCTCATTAACCATTGCAGTTTCGGAAATATATAATGTTACTGGAAGTTATGTGGTTACGCACAGTCCTGCACGCCGTATTCTCGCATCACATTTCGATTAAAGACCCGAAAATCAGCTGTACTGCGCCGCGTAGTGTATAGTGAGGTGGAGGTTATATATGAGGACGTCAGTAGACACATATATACCTCTTAAACCCACTACACTGTTGTCATGGGGGACCTTAACGCAAAACTGGGCATGCGAAAGGCGGACGAGATGAAGGGGGGAAATTTATAGTTGGAAATCGGAATCCCCGAGGTCAAATACAAAGACTCCTTCCTTTTCCATGAAGTCCATTAGGACTTCATGGAAAAGGAAGGAGTCTTTGTGATGAATTCTTTTTTCAAGAAACCATTGTACCTCAAGTGGAGCTGGATTAGCACCGATGGTGAGACCAAAAACGAGATAGATTTCATAATATAAACGAGAAGGCAAATGTTCATCGATGTCTTCGTGCTCTATGCGGTTTAAACCGGGAGTGATCACCGTATTGTTAGAGGCATCTTGAACCTCAACATTAGGTTCGAACGCTCTCGAAATCTACGCTCCGTCCAGCATCAACCCAGCTCCAAAACTCTAAAAGCTTTCACATCGAATTGCAGAATCGCTTTGAATGCCTCGGTGAATGCGTAGATGTGGACCACTATAACAACAGGTTTGTGGAAACTGCATACGGAAGGGTCCAAGTTCTTTAAAACCCTTTCTTCAAAAGGACAGAAGAAGATCTCCTGTCCCACCCGTCGGCTAATGAAAGAAAGACGGGCGGTGGTCTTAAAATCCCCGCTTCGCGTATCAGATGCCTTAACAGACAAATCTCGAAGTCTCTGACTCGCGATATACCCCAATTTAACACAAATTGTATTAAAGAGGCTATCGAGCGGAACAAAGGTTCCAAAGTATGCGCAAGAGATTTGTCTGTTCGACAGAGCCTACTTGCGAAGTTGAAGAATGGGGATGGTAGGATCGTCACTTCCACCCCGAGCTTTTTGGGTGAGATTGACAAATTCTACGGAGAGTTATACACATCAACACGCGCACCTGTTGTGAGCCTGGCCAATGATCCTAGAGCCAGACTAACCCGACACTACACCGACGATATCCCGGACGTCAGCCTGTACGAGATTAGTATGGCCCTGAAACAGCTCAAGAACGATAAGGCGGCTGGAGATGATGGAATTACGGGTGAGCTTCTGAAAGCGGGTGGTAAACCGGTTCTTAAAGCACTTCAGAAGCTATTTGATTCTGTCATTTTCAAAGGCGAAACGCCTTCGGCATGGCACATGAGCGTGGTGGTATTATTTTTCAAAAAAAGGTGATAATACCTTACTGAAAAACTACAGACCGATATCCCTCCTGAGCCATGTCAATAAGCTGTTTTCTAGGGTCATCATGAATCGTCTCGCTTCGCCAAGGCTTTATATAGCAGGCTTCCAATAAGGCTTTAGCATCATAGACCACATACATATATACGCTGCGCCAAGTTATACAGAAGTCCGAGGAGTATAACAAACCACTATGCTTAGCGTTTGTGGAATATGAGAAGGCCTTCGATTCGATCGAGACTTGGGCGGTGCTACAGTCTGTCCAGCGGTGCCAAATTGACTATCGACACATTGGGATGTTTGAAGTGTTTGTACAAAAACGCCACCATGTCAGTCCGTCTCCAGCATCAGGACTAGAAACCGATCCAACTGCAGCCTAGAGTCAGACAAGGAGATGTCATATCTCCCAAATTGTTCACTGCTGCGTTGGAAGATATCTTCAAGCTCCTGGACTGGAAAGGACTTGTCATCAACATCAACCGCGAGTACATAATTAATCTCCGTTTTGCAGATGATACCGTGGTCATAGCGGAGACCCTGGACGACTTGGGCAAAATGCACAATGACCTCAGCAGAGCTTCCTAAGTGAGTCTAAAGATGAACATGGATAAGACGAAGATCATGTCGAACTCTCATATCGCACCCACTTCAATTCTAGTTGGTTTCTCTGCATTCGAAGGTGTTAACGGGTATACATAACTATATATACCTGGGACAAACAGTCCAACTTCGAGAAAGAGGTGTCTCGTCGAGTCCAGCTTGGCTGGGCAGCGTTCGCGAAGCTACGCTACACCTCGCGTTGTCCAATATACCACAGTGTCTCAAGACTAAAGTCTTTGATCAGTGTATGTTTCTACTGATGACTTACGGAACTGAAACGAGGTCGCTCACAATGAGCCTCATACGAAGGCTAAGAGTTACACAAAGGGCGATGGAAAGGCCTATCCTCGGAGTTTCTCGGCGCGATCGAATCAGAGATGAGGAGATCCGCAGAAGAACCAAAGTCACCGACACAGCTCTTCAAGTCACTAAAATTAAGTGGCACATTGCTCGTAGAACCGATGGCCGACGGAGTAGTAAGTTTCTGAAGTAGCGGCCACGTACCGGAAGATGCAGCGTAAATAGGCCCCCAACAAGGCGGACCGATGACCTGGTGAAAGTCGCGGGAAGCCGACGGATGTGGGCAGCAAAAGACCGGTCATCGTGAAAAGCCTGGGGGGAGACCTTTGTTCAGCAGTGAACCTCTATAGGCTGAAGAAGAAGAAGTATAGTATATAATGTAATCTAAAAATAGCCTTTTTTTCTTCAAAAAACGGACGATGACTCTTACTATTACAATACTATATAATACGGACTATAATATTCACAAATATTTACATTTACCGTGTTTAAATTATAATTAAAATAAAAACCCGAATAAAAACCCGGTGGGAGGGAATAAATGGGTTTTTATCGGGTTTTAACCCAGTAATAGGGTTTAAACCCGGTTCTTTGCCCATCTCTAGGGTGGCCTATGTCCAGAATGGACTTCCTGTTACTTCCTGTCGTCGTGAATGAACTGACGGATTCAACTCCACAGTCCAGTTACTAGGTATTATGATACATCATCACTAGATGATGTATCATAATACCTAGTAACTGGACTGTGGAGTTGAATCCGTTTAGAGTGGAAAAGCGCCCCAAGTTTCTCTAGTTTCCCTAGTTTATCTACTAGAAAAGTCTAGAAAGGTGAGGCTGTATTACCGTAGACATGTCCTACAATTTTGTTTTTTCAAGTAGGTACAAAACAACAAGCTACTGCAATTTGACAAATTTATAGGCTTTACACTTTATCACTAAAGTAATAAGGTTCAAGGTATATACAACATCAGCCAGTATTTCTTACTCACGGCAAAATAAAAACAAGAATCCTTATTATCTTTCCCAGTGTTATATGGAAACATTATAATCCAGCCTAATAAAATGTTATCTTGCACAACGAGACACTCTTAGTTTCATGAACTTCTCAACTTGGTCGGGTTATCTACAAATTGTTGGCGGAATGGTGCAGTTAAAGTTGGGGAGTTAGTGAATTTTGACTGAAATTATATCATAATTATTTTTATACGAAAATATTTTGTTGTGTCTGTTAGTAGTTTTCGTTAATTTGACAAGTTTAAACATTTTACACTTTTAGGGTTCCATGCCTAATACCTTTTAGGTATGGAACCCTAAAAAGGATCGGAACCCTATTCATGAGGCTTCGCTATCCGTCTGTCCGTCTGTCACCAGGCAGTATCTCATGAACCCTAATAGATAGACAGTTGAAATTTCCAGAGATTACGTATTTCTGTTGCCGCTATAACAACAAAACCTAAAAATAAAAGATATTTAAGGGGTGCCATACAACAAACGTGATTTTTTTTGCCTTTTTTTGCTCCATATTAATAACGGAAGTAGATAGATGCTTGATCCATACTAATATTATAAATGCGAAAGTAACTCTGTCTGTCTGTCTGTCTGTCTGTCTGTCTGTCTGTTACGCTTTCCCGCTTAAACCTCTCAACCGATTTTGATGAAATTTGGCACAGACAATTTTTAGACCCCGAGAAAGAACATAGGCTACCTCTTATCCCGGAAAAATTGGATGTTCCCGAGGGAAATCTAAAAAGCGCGATATAACCGAACTCCACGCGGGCGAAGCCGCGGGCGGAAAGCTAGTATCATATTTGGACTTTGGGCACTGAAATGAAATCGGTTATTTTGCAAGTAGGATCACTTTTACACGTTATATTATTTTAAACTAGATGGAGCAGGCACTTCCTAACTGAATATCTCTGATAAAAAAAGTCGAAAGAAACCCAGGAATTATCGTGTTTTTTCAAGTTCCTTCACATGAATTTTTCACAAAATTTCACATGCTTAGCAGACCGAGCAGCTCAGTCCCAAGCTTTATTGTCTTCTAAATCATCATCATCTCAGCGTTAATCCCAGTCGCATCCGTAGCTTTTTCAGCTTTGGAGGCTGGGGTCCGCTTTACCAGTCCAACTGCTGATTTTGGCTAAACTTCGATATTTTTCGTGAAGCGACTGCCGTCTGACCTCCACAACCCGAAGGCGATATCGAAGCATTGCAGTTAGAACAATTGTTAGACTTTTGAGGGCTGCAACCAACCCGTAACGACTGCCACTAGATGTTCGTATGGCAACCGGGACCAACGGCTTAACGTGCTTTCCGAGGCACCACCAGACCAGTGCAAATATTCATATTCATGCATACAAATATTTGCACTGTGCGGGGATCGAACCCGCGCCTCCTTGCGCAACGGTCGCGTTCGCTACCGCTACGCCACGGAGGCTGTCAATTGTCTTCTAAATAATATGTGATTTTATAATACCCCTGTTTGCGAAGTTTGACCTTTATATAGTTTTTAAATCGTTTAATGGGTAGGTTACGAATGTCCATGCGAAGCTTGTTGTAAAAGTGTATACATTGACCCATGAACGAGTTGCCTACTCTGTGGAGACGAGTGTGATGTACAGCAAGATTGTGTTTGTTTTACGACTACTAGTGTTGTGGTTGTTCTTCTGTTTGTATACTATCGTAAAGAAAACAATTCTCTCGGTCTACTGCGCTGACATTTTTTTCATTTAGCCTGCAGTCGTATCGCCGGGAAACGTAGAAAAAGGGGAAGGAGAGATAGCTCTCCTTCCCCTTTTTCTACGTTTCCCCTTCAGTAAGGTTAAACAACCTTTTAATTTGTTGGATAGAGAAAAAGCATTAAATTCGCGTGAGCGTTACCAACCATGGCTTTCACGTTGGATCTCGAGGTCTGTTTTTTTACATATTCGTCGCCATTTCGCACGATCTCTGGCATCCCGTGGTGTGAGATTGTTGGCACGAATGTCATCTCTTACAACGTCAAGCCAGCACTTCTTTGGTCTACCTCGCTTGTTCCGGCCCGGCGGAGGCGTCATGGCAAGATATTTGTTACCCATGTAACATGTTTCCGGCTTTTGTAAGACGTGACCGTACCAGTGTAGGCGCACCTCTTGCAGTTTTTCAACTATATCACGGAAATGAAGACTGCCACGGATGCGAGAGTTCCTGATGCTGTGGTGAGATGTAGACTGTTATGTATAGTGTATACAATGGTACAGATTGCGTGAGGCAGTTTTCACTTTTGTTGGTTAGTCCCACGACTGCTAATTATATATTTTTTTTAATAACAGGTTTAGTCTGCTGACATTTTGTAGTTTTTTTTTTTGTGTCACAGATAACATTACTTTCCCTGGCACTAGCTTCGCGACTACAGGAGTTATCTTATGTTGTGATAGCAGTTAATGTTTGATGTAGTCTGGCTGGATTATGATGGAAATGATACACGGAGTTTGAAGATACGGACGTTATGTTTTACTTTGTGTTAATGAAACTACGTTGCAGATAAGCTGTAAAATGTGCACAGCTGATGAGATTAGTATTCATCCCTAAGGTGTTTACACTGTAAGACGGTTTTGTGTCAGCAGGTTATCCTGGCGGTTTTAGGTCGTTGTTAGTCTGCCTTTTTTTTATTCTCTTTAACAGTGTTAAATAAGCTAGACCGAGTTGGTCAGCCGGGGTTATTGTTTTTTTTTAATAATTATAAACTAGTGGTTGATCGCATTCCCGCCTGATAGAAAGCAATGCCGCAAAAACTATAGCGTTAAAAAAACAAAATGATTGACAGTAATATTCTATATTCAAAAATTTAAAACAGCGAACTTTATTCGAAAAATGTTTGCCATGTCTTTGTTGAATAACCTAGTGTTTCTAAAATCCGTTTCTAGTGACTGGGTTCCGATAGGCTGTCGCTTCAAGTAATGATGGAACAGTCATGGCGGAATTAAATCATGCAATTGCAGCTCACACTCTCCTCACATAACGGTATCACTTGTGACAACTATAGCAAAAAGGCAGCCATACTGCCGTCAATAGCATAGTTGCAGTAAGTAGGTACGCTCTAGAGCCTAGAGCGATACTTTATTCGCGTTTTTCCCAAAACCGTCTAGAGTCTAACGGTTTTGAGAAAAACGCGCTTGAAGTTTTTAAAAATCCTTTGTTTGTGATCAGATAATGATGGTTGATAGCTTAAATGAAAGTGAACTTCAGCACTTTTCTACTAATTCATTGTAAAACTACGTACATCGAAGGACTGGAATAATTTTCCTGTGGTGGTCTTTCCGTCTGACTACAATTTAAATGTCTTCAAGGCTAGAGTGAAAAGGCTCATAATACACTAGAGCGCTTTATCATCAACGATTGCAGCACTACTTACCATCAAGTGAAGCACTAGTTTATAATGTCAAAAAAACAACTATGCTATTGATGGTAGCATAGCAAACTATACTCGTTTTTGAGAAACACTTTCCAAGCTAAAATTTTAATTACCCGCTGTTTTCAAGCTCCCTTCCTGTGAAGATAACACCGTCAATCTTCCCTTATTACTAGAACAGGGAGGAAAAATTATATTAAACGGAAAATTTAATATGCACCACATCGAATAAATCTGGTAAACAGAGTAGGGGTTATCGATAAAGGGATATCAACAAAATTAGCTTTACAACCGCTGCCGTCTGTTAACTGAACTGAGGCACGATTCTCGTATATTTAAAAATAGTCACATTCTCAATCTCCATCTGTTAAAACACCATTAATTTTCCTATATTTTGGTAAGTTTTTGACGTTTTGTTTATCGCCAAGATGAGACTATGATTAAATTTTGAATGTTTTGAATATTAGAAAAATTGATTGTAGTAGAAAGTCGGTTTTTTACATGCAATGAACACAGGCGCGTGCATCCATATACGCGCACGTGCATAAAGTTTCACTTTTTACATCGTCTCAATCTCTGCTCTGTGTGTTGCATGTCGCGTGACGGTCGGTCGCGGAATAGGGATAAACTGAAAGACGCTCGTCAGAGCAACCAAGACCAATATGGCGGCGCCTATAGTTCGTAGCAGCTGACCGTATCGTGTATACAGAGTATGTACTCATTTATGCAAATTGCTTTAAAAGTTTCACTTTTACCGTGGTTTCATAACACCACACAATCCTATTTTTTTATAATAACGTAAATTTATTTAACTTTATAATAGAAATTAGTTGCATAGAAGCGTTTCGCCTCCTCTTTTATACCGCGTACATCGAGGGACTGGAACACTGGAACTTATGCCCCTATTAGCTCCGAAACTGTCGAACCTTATGTAACAACCATCTTTGGATGTAACTATCCGACGAATAAATCTCTGTGCCTTTGTCTTTACAGCGATCAAGAACAGTAAAATAAAGCTACTCATTCGCGATCAAATTTATATACACTAAAACCACTTGCAAGTTATTGCTATGTAACTCTTATCACATAATTCATACTAATATTATAAATGCGAAAATATCGCTGTCTGTCTTTCTGTCCGGCTTTCACGACTAAACTAATACTGATACTGATTGTGTAGAGCCTGAGAAAGGACATAGGCTATACAATATGTAAAGAAAACCCCGTCCGACCCATGAGGGTAATAAAGGTTAGGCAATAACATGACCAAATAAAATTTGAAATTTTGCATAATCATCATAGTAACAATACTAATCAATTTTGAAACAATCGTTTTTTTCCGTGAATTTACGATAACTTCACCAAAATTTGGTATTTTTTTTTAAACGACAACACCTTGTTATGCGGTATAACTGTCGGCTTTCCTTTCATTATTTTGTTAGATTCTTTATTTCTTCGGCGGAATCACGCGTGAGCGTTGTCGGCGACGTAAAAGAAATAAAATATATTGATGCACTATTTTTTACGTAATAACGTTTTTTTTATCGCTATTAATCGAAACTTGTATCTGGTTGAATGATTTGTTGTAAAAACACAGATTACCCAATGGTAAAAGTACTTTTGTTTGTTTATCGATTAATTACTAATAACATTATTATAACACAAGTATTAGTAAACAGAAACCAGAAAGACTTATGAAACACAATTTTGGTAAAGTTTTACAATTATTTTAACGGTCAATATCATCGATATTGAGACAGAAACTGAAATTAAAACTTTGGCATGATTTTCATTTACAGCAGTGTATCTCGCTAATTTGAGTTTTGTAAAAGTTCTAAACAATTCCATGCGATGTTGAATCGAGAATAAGAATGAGAAACTACAATACTAAATCGATACCAAAAATAGACTAGTAAATCTTTTCTATCGATAAATCAATATTATGATTACATACACATCTCTATTTACACAAAGCATGCCGCGAGGCCAGTCGCGTAGGTACCTATTTTTATAAAATAAAAATCATTTTTACTTTAAATTATCAGTTGCGCGTAAACATTTCTTCCGTGTAGACTATTCGTGTATTGTGTGATCATGTTGTTTTCTAACGTGGAGTAATGTAACATGCTGATGGAAGGTAGTAACTGCAATTAGCTGTGTTGTGATCAGGTGATGGATGATTTGGAAGTGGCTACTTATCGGTCAATGTGGTTCCAGCATGACGGTGCCCCGATTTTTGCCGACCTGTACGTGAGTACCTCTATTATCAGTTCGACGAGCAGTGGATTGGTAGGGGCCAACTGTGGCCAGCGCGGATTTGACACCACTTGACTTTTATTTGTGTCATGTCAATGCTAATCTCGTGCGACGGTGCCAGGCCTGTATCGTTCTTAGTGAACGAAATATGGAACAACATCTCCGCCACAGCCATTGTGCTCATCCAATGAAATGATACATTCGGAGAGTCAGGCGACCTTCCTACTTAAAAAAAGTTCTTTTCTTTTCACGAGCTGCCTAAGTGCCATTGTTTCTTTCGAGAGTCGATAAACGTGGATAAACTACCTATACCTACATGCATGAGGTCAACTGCGGTCATGACCTGTGCCTGCGTTGCCATGAAATTACCTATTTATTTTGTAGGCATTAATAGAATCAGTTATCGATACCTAACAATACCTTCACGGGTCGGACAGGGTTTTCTTAACATATTGTATAACATCCCGCTATGAGCAATAGGAGCAGAGCAGTAAGAAAAAATGTTGCGAAAATGGGAGCGAACGCGGTCGTACATATTGATTCCATTATTTTAAAAGGTGCTTATTTTATATCAAGGGAGCTCCGCACGCTGCAACGAAAGTCCACGTGGGAGGAGTCCCGGGCAACAGCTAGTTTGTAATAATTCATCAAAATTAAATCAAAGTATAAAGAATGATTGCCGTGAGTTTGATAAAAAGTATCGCCAACCATTGTATGTATTTTAAATCTAACCGAGATAGGAGATTCTTGTAGTTGTAATAATAACAACCGCATAGATTAATTTATCAGGTTAAGCTATGTTTGCCTCGGTTGGACTATGGATTGGTGACCATCTTTATACACCAAGACCCCTCCGGGTCCCCAAGATCCCTCTCCTTCGTCCTCCGTACGGCTTCACCAGATGGCGGCAAGACTTTGACTGGTGGGTGGTCACTTCTGTCGGCAGCCGATGTTATGGCCTACCACCGAGAAACTTGTATGTCATACAAATATTTGTTCCCGCGATACGTAGTGCAGCAGTCAAAGGCTTAACCACCGCGGCATACATAACACGAGGCCATTAAAATGCCGTGACTGAACTGACTCACAGAGCGTTGCCTTAAAACTTACATCTATATTAAAACAATGGCATTCCCGAGTGACCTGTCACTCACTATAAGTAATTTGTGTCTTTAAGTGACGTATTGTGCCGTATTGTGTCTATAAGTGTACGTAAAACTGACCTTCTGTAGCTATCCATTTCATGGCACTGCTTTTACATACAATTAAGACTAATTAAGGTTTTTTGTCGGTGGTAGGCAACAACATCAGCCGCTGGCATAAGTTACCACCCACCAGACAAAGTCTTGCCGCCAAGCGATTTGTCGTGTTCCGGCATGATGTCTGGTGAAGCCGTACGGAGGAAGGGTCTGAGCAGTTGTGTTGCGATGTGTGCCGGGTATGATGTGCCTAATGTTGTTGTGTCGGGAGTTTGGTCGTGGAGGGTCTTCAGATCATCTTCTGGCGTAGCATCGTTGGTCGTGTTGCTGGGTTAAACATTGCATCACCTCGCTCAACTGCCGTCTTCCTTCCTATTCACTCAGTTTTTTTTTTTTTGAGTTAATAGGCTTAATAAGCTAGTGCGCTTTACCATCAACGATTGCATCACTGCTTACCATCACGCGGGATTGCAGTCAAGCACTAGTTTATAACTAAAATAATTAAAAAAATAATATATAAGAGAAAGTTACTATCGATTCCGCATTGACGCAATGTGGCGTAATACATTCATCAAACTTATAATATTAAAGGCTATATTAACAAATCGCTAGATTATGAAGTTTCTGTCATTATCATATCGACTTTCAAATAAGATGAAGCGATTATCAATAGGTATTAAATTTTCCCTCGAATTTACCAAAATGAGATTTTAGATGTGGTTTTGTTACCGAAACACGTGTAACATTGAAGGAATTCTGTTTATTAGGGTACTAGCTGCCCTGCGGTTTTACCGGTATAAATTTGGAACCCGTGGAATTTTCGTGATAAAAAGTGACATACAGGATAAAATTTTATCCAGTGTGCAAACTTTGTCAACTTGTAGCTAAATAAGTTTTATAGATAAAAATATTATTACTTTAATAATATAATAATAGTACAAAAAAAATAGTTATTGATAACGAAAGATGTTTATTATGAAATCGATGTTATGGTCACCGCACGCGGTCCCATTCATATTCGGCGGAGTGGGGACGGCGGGAACATCACAGGACCCCCGCGCGCCATATTCCCCGTTCACTACGCGGCCATATGCTAATACTACGATATTGAAATGAATAATTGGTGTCTCTTATTTGCTGATTTTAGGGCGGACAAAAACATTATTTTTTATTTTAAACTAATAATGCAGATTTGTTCTGTTATTGATTCTGAGCCACCCGTTATTTTTTGCGCACTCGAAAAAAAGTTTCCCTGTATATGTTAATCCTAGTTTCAAATAATCTGGGCGCCAAATTTCATCGAAATCTGTTTAGAAGTTTTTGCATGAAAGAGAAACAAATCCATATGCAACATTATTTTTTGTTTATGGGAAACCCGAAATTCCAGTATTTTTAAATAAAGAATCTATGTACAAACTTTCAAAAAGATATCATAAAAAACCACAAACTTATGAGCTTGTTATCTTACTTGATTATGCTAACCAAAATATGGTCAACGCACTGCTGGCCCTGTGTCACTGTGCTAGTACTATGTTCTACCGTCAACACTGATGTGCGCTCGGTAACCACGCTGCTACAATTTCTAAATGTGTTTCGGAAAAAATATAACAAGTTGTATAAATAAGTGGAATCGATTCAGTTTTCTCGGTGGTAGGCCATAACATCGGCTGCCGGCGGAAGTTATCACCCACCAGACAAAGTCTTGCCGCCAAGCGATTCGTCGTGTTCCGGCATGATGTCTGGTGAAGCCGTACGGAGGTCGGGTCTGAGCAGTTGTGTAATTGTGTTGCGATGTGTGGCGGGTACGATGCGCCAAATGTTGTTGTTGTTGGAGGTTTGGCCGTGGAGAGTCTCCAGATCAATCTCCCTCTAGCGCAGCTTCGTTTGGTCGTGTTGGTCTTGGGTTTAACATTGCATCACCTCGCTCAACTGCCGTCATCCTTCCTATTCCTAAGTTTTTTAAGTGAATAGGCTTAATAAACTAGTGCGCTTTACACTCAACGATTACATCACTGCTTACCATCAAGCGGGATTGCAGTCAAGCACTAGTTTATAATTACTAAAAAAAATTTGCTTATACTGAACCAACTATATTCAGATTTCGTATAAAGAAAAAGTAAGTATAAATATATCCTTCCAAATGTTTGCATTAATAATATTAGTAGAAAGTAGAAAGCAGGATAGTAGGATTAATTTTTACAAAGTATATACTAGTAGTCCGATTATGTAACCATCTCACCGGTGAAGACTTAGGTTAAATGACCGTGGAGTGAGCTATCAGTTCAACTAATGCTAGATATAGGATTGACATTATTGACAGGTCAATCTAAGCTCACAACGTAATTTAAAAAAAAATCCAAAAAAGTACTTAAATTATTAAAAAAAAATATTGTTTTGTCACCAGCCAGCCTACGACCATAACGAATAATAAAAAAATAATCATCAAAATAAAATAAAAATTAAACAAATGTGTGGGGACACATTTTTAAATCCCGGCTTAATCCCGGGATTGAAATACGAGTAAGCCCGTTTGCTGACGCTAGCTCAAAGCAATTATACAAGTGAGCCCCCGGGAATGGCTACGTGACTGAAACTTTTGAGGTGGCTACATCAACATCTTGCAGAAGTTATGGCGAATCTATCACTCCCATTTCAAACAGATAATAATATGGCGATTCAATTATGTAGATGTTTAGGTTGACAGATTACGGGTATACATTAATTTAAACCATTTGCATAACCTATCATCACGACTTGGAAATTCGAAGGGGAAGGCAGAAGTAAAAGTGTATCCATAAAAGGTAAATTTTTATTTCACTGGTGAAGAAAGTGGAGTATTCCATGACTCTGGAAAAAGAACTCTGGAGGAAGTCTAGAGACAGAAGAAAGCCATACAAAGTATTTTTTTTTTAATAATTATAAACTAGTGCTTGACTGCAATCCCGCCTGATGGTAAGCAGCGATGCAATCGTTGATGGTAAAGCACACTAGTTTATTAAGCCTATTCACTTAAAAAACTAAGGAATAGGAAGGATGACGGCAGTTGAGCGAGGTGATGTAATGTTAAACCCAAGACCAACACGACCAAACGAAGCTGCGCTAAAGAGAGATTGATCTGGAGACTCTCCACGACCAAACCTCCGACACAACAACATTTGGCGCATCGTACGCGCCACACATCGCATCACAACTGCTCAGACCCGTCCTCCGTACGGCTTCACCAGACATCATGCCGGAACACGACGAATCGCTTGGCGGCAAGACGTTGTCTGGTGGGTGGTAACTTCTGCCGGCAGCCGATGTTATGGCCTACCACCGAGAAATACAAAGTACTTGGCATTTTGTGGTATAAGGCTTTTTACCAAAAAAGGATTTCCCAAGTCATTTTTAAGTCTCATTGAAGAGAATAATTGTATGAAATAAATTATCTTAAACCTTGAATCAACTAATCAGTCAACTCAGCCTATTGCAAGTCCACTGCCGGATAATTTTTTTTTTTTTAGTGCCGTCTCCTCTCCTTCTTGCTTGGCAAGAATCGTTGTTTTTTCCTTTTGTGTTTTGCATATTTCTTTCTTTTTTAGTGAGCTGTTTTATGCGGCTAGTGATTTTCTGCTAGTGACATATACATATATTTAGTCTTCTTATATATATTACCCTTTTCATTTTACTTTATACTAACAGCTGCTCACTTACATTACACATTCATTCTTGCCGACGGCAGATTGCTGGGGTGCACTGCCCTTGTGCGATTTCGCCCTATGGCCACTTTTGCTACAGATACGGCCTGGAGTGCCTGTCTGCTATCATGTCAGCGATGGTTGTTTCAGCTGCTGGATATTGGCCTCTCCCAGGCTACGGTCTATCCCAGCAACTTTCTTTTCTGTAGTCAGTCTATTTGACTGTGGGGAATCGTACATTACCCTTACCGATACGTTGTCTCCAGTTCATGACTCGGTTGCTCCTTCGACCATCAGTCCTCATGATCGCTCAGCCCACTGCCACTTCAGTTTTCTTACACTGCATGCTGTCATCATCATCTCAGCAATAATCCCAGTCGCATCCGTAGTTTTTTCAGCTTTGGATTCTGGGGTCCGCTGTACCAGTCTAACTGCTGATTTTGGCTAAACTTCGATATTTTCCGTGAAGCGACTGCAGTCTGACCTCCACAACCCGAAGGCGATATGTAAGCATTGCAGTTAGACCAATTGTTAGACTTTTGAGGGTTCCAACAACCCGTAACGACTGGCACTAGATGTTCGTATGGCAACCGGGACCAACTGTTTAACGTGCTTTCCGAGGCACGACCAGACCAGTGCAAATATTGATATTCATGCATACAAATATTTGCACTGTGCGGGGATCACTTTTTACACTACACAATTTTACACTGCATGCTGTATCGGGTAATATAAATAGGATAATAGTTCGTGTTTATTAAAGTTTGTTTTGTAATAGAAGCCATGAGAGAGATTAACGTTTCGCCTAGTCTTTTATACTACGTATGTACGTCAAAGGACTTGAACAATTTTCCTGCGGCGATCTTTCCATCTGATTAGAATTTTAGTATCTTCAAGGCTAGAGTGAATTGTTTTATCATCACGCGGGATCGTTGTCAGATATTAGTTTAGGTATAGCATTAAAAAGGTAAGAAATACACAACTTTGAACCTAATTTTGATTGACAGGGATTCAAGGCTGTACTTAAATTAAATCCTTTGAATCAATGAGATGATTCTAGAACAAAGCAAATGTTTGTGCTTTGTTTTAAAATGATCTCATTTATTTATTCCGAGGAACAAATAAATGAGAAACATCTGAGAAAATTGTCGTCAACTGCTTTTTAATTTCACTAGAAAGTCAGCCTCATGCCTTATTCTTAGAAATTATGATTTTGAGTCATGTTAAAGTGTCCTTAATAATGGTAAATTTTTCACTTTCAGGTTTTTAGATACAGCCTGTTTTATAATATATTTATTTTATAATTATATACCAGTGCTTGACCGCAATCCCGCCTGATGGTAAGCAGTGATGCAAGCGTTGATGGTAATGCGCGCTAGTTTATTAAGAACCTGCCTTTAAGACACATAAATAATTGTAATCAGACGGAAACACGACCGCTGGCAAATTGTTCCAGTCCCTCGATGTAGGTGATATTAAAGACGAGTCGAATCGCTTCGTCCCGATCTTAGTGGTGTCAACACGGGGGTGGATACTCGCCGTACGACCGGTCGTCCGATGGTGGAACGGAGATGGGGGGAATAAGTTCATGCAATTCCCGGGCACACTCTCCAAAATGCATCCTATAGAACACCGACAGGCTGGCTACTCTTCGCCTGTGCTCCAGGCTTTGGAGACCGTTTTGAACCAAATCTGGGTCGCCAATTAGCCTCTTTGCACGCCTCTCCACCGAATCCAAAGTTGCCAGGTGGCGAAATAAACTCAAAACGGTTCCAGAAGAAGAATAAATTATTCTTCTAATAATAATTTATTCTTCTAACAATAATTTATTCTTCTAATAATAATTTATTCTTCTTTTGGAAACGTATTGAGTTTGAGGACCCCATACTAGTCAACTGACCTGAACGTGACCTAAGACTGCTCAATAGATTGATCGCCTTTCAAATACAATAAACTGCTAACAAATTCTTAATTTTGTATGTGTATTATCTCAGGTGGTATTATTATTATTTTGCTAAAATAAAAATGTAATATTCGCCATTATGCCGTCATGCGATAAAACGCCGTAACTAACAATTTCATCAAACATGACTAAAGCATATGTTCGGACTTACCAAGAAATTACTTACCATTCTGTGTGAGTGATAAAACTGAAATTCAATAGGATATTTGACTAAAAAACTAATTAGTCCGTCACTCAGATTTCCAAAAAAATACAAGACTCGTATATTTCTTTTTTCATATAAACAAAAAATGCGACACAGCGCGTTGAAAACTCGTGTGACGTCACTGCACGCTACACTTTTTAGCGCCCAGTGACGTCACCAGCCACCACTCCTGATCTTTGATGCTTTTTATATTTGTCAATTTTAATTGATTTTATAAACCAAAATATACGTATCCAATATTTTTCTATAATCTGAATAACTGACTAAACAGAATATTTTTTTTACCCTGGAAGCATCCCTATTGTAGGCAAAGTTACAAATACCTAATAAGGCATAACTTAGCTACGAAAACATTCTCCCCAAAACGAAAAACAAAATAGGAAAATGTTATATTTCACATGAATATTACATTTGTACATTTTTATTATTACATGACACAACAAAACGGGTAAAATCTGGATAAAGGTCCACTTCTGCCCAACTCTTTAAGGGAATATGGTGTTATAACATTCCATTTGATAAGCGTGGTGAATATGGAAATACCTCCTATGAAAATAAATGGGCTTTAAACGCTTATGGGGCTGGAGTGCACGTCTGCGACATTTATTTTAAATGTCGGAGCATTATGCTGAGATAGGCCTTTTGGCCTCTTGAAGGACCTTCTGGTTTTTTGTTACTTTTTTATATATAACTTGTTTTTATTCTTAATTGTGTTTAATTTGGTTAGGTTTAGTAAATTATGTGTTATTCAACCCTTAACCACCTGACATACGTCTCTCAGACGCAACGAAATTATAATCGTTAATAATTTGGCGTGCAAAAAACGTATCAACTTGCACTTCCCTATACCTTCCCGCCGCGTCCCATAGTTCCACTCAAGAGCTCGTCATGGTCCAACGTACGCGCGTTTCTCACTGGTAAGTAAAAACTGGTCGTGTTCCGTCTGTGGGACGTATGGGGTGGTTGCTTAACTTTTTTGAAATTGTGATTTGTTATGATTTTATTTTATTTTCAGTTTAAAATAGCTTCTCGTAATAGTGTTATTGAGCGTTGCTTAGAACAGGAGCAAACTTTGAGTTTACAAAAGATATAACTATGTATATCATCATACGTATAAGATTTTTGCCTTGCAATTTTGCAAAAGGTATGATTATAACGAGAAGGTTTTGATTTTATATTACATACTGATTATTATATTTGTATAAACATAAAGACATCATCTCCTACGTCTTGTGATTATTTTTGTAGATCTCGTTTTTCGAATATGATTCTTTTTACGTAAGAATTAAGAGTTGTTCCAAATATATTTAGATTTTAAGAAAACGTGTTGTTATAAATGCCTGCAAACAGTTTTAATAAAGACGTTGATTTATATTTTGATTTCATTTAATTAAAAAATAAACTTTTCACATATAGGTTAGGTTTTACATACGATAGGTTTTCTTCTCGCCCGTCTGTGAGACGTATGGTAGGCGGTTGTGTAATGAACTTAGGTAGTAGGTGGTTAAGGGTTTAATCCTCGACACATTAAAACATTATCAAGCAATTATTTACAACTCAATCCACCATACACAAAGCCGTAGTCCAAATGCTCCAATAATATCACTATATCACACGATTTAATCTGTTGATCCCGCATAATATATTTCCGGGATCAATCCCGGGCTGCGGGCCACCTTAATTACCAAAGCGAGCAATAAAAATAAATCCGATTATCTGAATCTCGGTCATCGATTGGCACATCACTGAATTTAATAAAATTAATATGAATTTTGTTGATTGATACCCATATTAAATTGTTTTATAATTGATGAAGTAACTTTTGATTGAAGAAATTAACAAGTTATCAACTATTATGAAGATGGCGACATTAATTTGAGCATCAAATCTATTGTGACACAGGGTTACTTGTAGCTAAGAAATGAAACGAAAGAGACATTAAATACAAAGAAGTTGGAAACATTAATTAAAAAAGTTGAATATTCTTAGCATCATTGCAATCAATCAATTAACTGACATAGCCAGTTAAATGATAAATGATTTACTTTCTGTATGTACAGTAAGGGTCAAAAGTGCATTACCACTTTTGAACTTTATTGCAATAACAATAAGTGTCAAAAGTGGTACTCCACTTTTGACCCTTTACTGTAACTAGGTTTGTACAAACACTTTTACAAACCATTTTTTTTTAACTAGTTTTGTTCAACGTTTCTTATGTGACTACTCTGTGCAGAAAGGCTGAAAGAAACTCAGAGGTCTGAGTTTTTTTTAAAGTCCAGGTACCTACCTATAATCTTGGTCACTTACCTTGGTTCTCCTGCGGATGTCTTCATTTCTAATATCATTATGTTGGAAAATTCCAAGCCCTATCGTTTGCCCTATGTGTGACTTGTAGCCTTGAAAAGGCTCTAAGAATCCGCTGTATGCGGGAAGCAATGTACCGATCGAAGAGGCGATTTTTTGTTATTTTTTACTTCATGTTTACCGCAAAAAAAATCTTATTTTCTTTTTCATTATTTACTTATTTCCTGCACGTTCAATTACAATCCATACTAATATCATAAATGCGAAAGTAACTCTGTCTGTCTGTCTGTCTGTCTGTTATGCTTTCCCGCCTAAACTTCTCAAGCGATTTTGATGAAATTTGGCACAGATAATCTTTAGACCCTGAGAAAGAACATAGGCTACCTTTTATCCCGGTAAAATTTGATATTCCTGAAGGAAAACTAAAAAGCGCGATATAGCCGAACTCCACGCGGGCGAAGCCGCGGGCGGAAAGCTAGTTCTATATATAAATTACTATATTAATTGCTTCGCCCGCGTGGAGTTCGGTTATATCGCGCTTTTTAGATTTCCCTCGGGAACATCATTTTTTTCCGGGATAAAAGGTAGCCTATGTTCTTTCTCAGGGTCTAAAGATTGTCTGTGCCAAATTTAATCAAAATCGGTTGAGAGGTTTAAGCGGGAAAGCGTAACAGACAGACAGACAGACAGACAGACAGACAGACAGACAGACAGACAGACAGACAGACAGAGTTACTTTCGCATTTATAATATTAGTATGGATGAGTTTATAGAAACAGCGGCCATAATTCGAATTTAGCTTTACCCATTTGGTCAGATTGCAGTAGCTTGGTCACTGCGAGCAACTGTTAAAACATCAAAAAGTTAAAAAGAGAGCCAATTATTTAAAAAATCAGCAATCAATAAGCAATTATTAGAAGCGTAGTTTTAAGAGGTTCATTATTAAAAAAAAAAACTATGCTTTATTAGAAGTCGAAAAGTTTTTAGAACTTCATTAATTATAAAAAACCGTGCATTAATAAAAGTATAAAAAGCTTTTAGAGAAAAAGTTAAAAAACCATGCATCAATAAAAGTTCAAAAATTTTTTAGAAGTTCATTAAGTTAAAAAGCTGTGCGTCATTAGAAGCGCATAAAGATCAAGGCTTGGTTAAATATTTTCCTTCTAACAACCCCGACCCGTACTAAAGAGTAAAGGGGTAATTACTCTTTGATACCCCGTCCCTCAAACTTCTGAAGTAGGTCCACAAACAAAATGGTGGGCTGTGATGTGACGTATAACTGAGCTTGCCACTAATTGAATGATACCAACTCGAATCAAGGTTGAGAAGTTTAAAGTAACTTTGGTGACGCGGTCGTCGTGTTTACAGAACGGTCCCTGAAGACGGGTTGAGATGCTTTATTTTGATAACACTCTGAAAATTAGTAACATGTTAAATTTACTAGAAAATTTGAACCCGAATCCTGTGCCCATTTAGAGTAGTCTCAAATTGCTAAAACTGAAAATATAAAACCTAAAAACCTAAATGCCAGTCAAGTCCTGTCAAATTGCACAAACCACCCTTATCAGTTTCCGGTGCAAAAAAGCAACGTTTGCCGCATTGCCAAGCTAGAAGGCGATGGCTAACCTTACACCATGAACGATCCGGAGCGGGAATCATCCGTTTTGTCACAAAGTTTATGCTCTATTTCACTAATGAGCTTCTTGGCCTCAGTACCCCTACTTCCCAAGGTCTCTACGGCATTAGGTACAATGTGGTACCGATCCGCCAATGGCGCATACTTTACCCTCTTCCTTTCAGCGGCGTCTTCAGCTGCCGCCTCTGGTGAGACGACCGTGCGACCAAGATGGCTACCGGCCACAGTGCTGACGCAAGTTGCGTACCTTATTAGGCACTTGGCATGTTTCCAAGGCACCAGGGTCAGGCTGTCCGGCCTCTTGCCGTCCGTCCTGCATAGACCCTGGGGTTCCAACACATAAGGAAGTTATGGGATAAACTAATGAATATTTATCTGTAGACACAGTGATAAAACATAGTACCTCATATCCTGTAGAGTTCATAAATTCTTTGGAATTATCTAGGGTGCCTTCTCATAAATTAAAATTAAAAGTAGAGGTTCCGGTGATACTCATGCGTAATTTCGATACCCCTAGTTGTATAATGGTACCAGGCTGCGTGTCTCTCAGCTTGGGCGGAATATTATTACAGCAACTTTTTTAATTTGCGCAGCAAAGGGTGAAAGTGTACTCTTTCCTTGGATTCCGATTATTCCAACGGACCTCCCATTTCAATTTAAAAGACTTCAATTTCCTATAAGGGTTTCATTTGCAATGACCATTAATAAAGCACAAGGCCAAACTCTAAGGGTTGCTGGAGTACACTTGAAAAAACATTGTTTTTCGCATGGTCAGCTATATGTAGCGTGTCTCCGAGTATCTAGTGCCCAAAATCTGTATGTTTTTGCTCCCCAAGGTAAAACATATAATATAGTTTACCACTCAATTGTGGTTTAAAAACTCATGGTATACATAATTATATGGTAATGCAAACACAACTCCGTCTGTCTTGTCTTGTCGTGTTGTTCTTTTACGCCTAAACGCCTGGACCAACTTTTTTCCACTTTGGAAACGCCTGTCACGCAAACTATTCGGTTTGAAAAAAAAGAGTTTAGAAACCTCGTTATCATTTTTGAAGACCTATCCATAGATACTCCACACGTATGTGTTTGATGAAAAAAAAATTGAGTTTCAGTTCTAAGTATGGGGAGCCCCCAATATTTATTATTATTTTTTTATTATTGCATCAAAATCTTAATGCGTTTCGCAGAATATATCTACCTACCCAGTTTCAACAGTATAGCTCTTATAGTTTCGGAAAAAAATGGCTGTGACATACGGACGGACAGACGGACAGACAGACATGAAAAATTTACAAGGGTTCCGTTTTTTGCCATTTGGCTACGGAACCCTAAAAAGGAGGTATCAGAATAGATACAGATTCAACCGTAAAATACAATATGTTAAGTACCTATATCAAAATAAAAATTGAGTATAGACTCAACAAAAATATAGTATGAATAACAAGGTAGTCAAATCAAATACATGATCAAAACATGCCTTAAAAAGTTAGTAATAATATTAAATACACAAATTGCTTGTTTAAGTTCAAACTCACGACCTACAACTAATAAATGCTGATAACATTGGGCGCCACTTGTATTGTCTAAAAGTTGCAAACAATGACAAATTAATATGACAATGATTTAATAATCGTCTGTTAATGTGTCTACTGAGCATCGGAAGCGTAACCATTGTGCCTAATTTGTCGGGTTGTGGTCGGGTCTTCCTATTTGTTCGTGAGTTGTGATGTACTTTACAAAATTATCGGCAAGTAATAGGGTACCTAATTGACAAAAAAAACTAATGAGTCCGTCAGTCAGATTTCCAAAAAATACTAGACACGTATTTTTTCTTTTTTCATGTAAACAAAAAATGAAGACGGCACAGCGCGTTGAAAACTCGTGTGACGTCACTGCACGCTAAACTTTTTAGCGACCAGTGACGTCACCAGCCACCACTCCTGATCTTTGATGCCTTTTATATTTGTCAATTTTTATTGATTTGATAAATCAAAATTTACGTATCCAATGTCTATACTAATATATAAAGCTGAAGAGTTTGTATGTTTGTTTGTTCGCGCTAATCTGGGGAACTACTGGTCCGATTTGAAAAATTCTTTTTGCGTTGGATAGTCCATTAATCCAGGAAGGCTTTAGGCTACATAACATCACGCTGTGACCAATAGGAGCGGTGCATAACTAACTCCACGCGAACGAAGTCGCTGGCGGTAGTTAGTTTTTCTATAATCTGAATGACGAGCTAAATAGAATCAATTTTTTTTTTACCCAGCAATCACTCATATTGTGTACGATAGAGTTTTAACTACAATTTTGGTATACTCTAAACAACATTCACTTGTCATAAAATATGCCACACACAGCTTCAATTGTTCACGAACACATCTCACACCTCTGTTAAAAATATATATATATATGAACTTACTTTTAAAGGCCACTTTCGAGATTTGCATTTCACATTGCTCTCAACTACATGACAATATAGGGTTAATAAGCTCAAACCATTCCCGGTGTGAACAACAAACAATAGCTCCCTACTAACATTCATGAAGTTTTCGAGAAAATCCCGGGACTTTCAACTGCACTTTGCGGTATAAAATATTTTATTTGCTGTGCAGAACAGAATAGTGAAGAAGGTCGACTCAATACAGCGTTTAAACGGACGTATCGTAAAAATACGCAGTGTTGCGGGTATACCCCCAAATTGAAATACAAAAAAATAAACTTTATTTCAATGTAAATTAAGTTAATTTCAGAGTGAAAACCACTTTTCAAAAAGGTATAAGTTGTGGCGTACACTGAACTTCATTTAAAGTTATTTTTCATATTTGTTTACTGTTTTGAAAAATAAATTACAAACGCAAGATACATAATAAATAGGTGGTACCATCGCATCTAATCCAAATAATCAATCTTTCATCCTGTTAAATATCTGTTCATAATGTAAGCAACTAAACGATCGACTGCTGCTCTGCGTGTCGCGGGTTCGATTCCCGCACGGAACAAATATTTGTTTGGCCTACAGGTAGTTGTTCCGGGTCTGGCTGTTTATGTATGTGACTTTATATTGTGACGGTACCTACAAACGCCACAAATCAACAACGCGTCGTACTGACGTCACACGAATTCTACATCTCGCAATCAGAGTTTACCGTGCAACTAGCAACTTCCCAATTTCAAGCATTGGGCAAGTGGCCCACCAGACATAAGACCCGTCTGGTCGGAGGATCCTCCCTTTTCTATGAAGGATGAGTGAACTTTACTCCCTGTTCCTCATGCCTCCACATTGGTGACCCCGAACATGGACGTCAGCGCAGCCTTCGTGCAAAAACTCCAGCGTGACGTCATCATCATCATCATCACTCTCGCAAGCTTAGACGGTGAATCACGCACCGAGCCAGCACCCACGGCTACAACGGGTATCCTGACCACAAGCATGCAGCGACCACGCATACCTGGTCATCACCCACAGCCTCATCAGCAACCTCGGCACAGCACACTGCAGTTTCGGCCGGTCAACAAGCAGAGCCCTCTCTCCTGGTCGACGCAGCAGCCGGCCTCAACTCAACTCGGCGCTGTACGACATCTACAATACAGGAGTAATACCTAGTGTATGGCAACGTTTTTTTTTAAAGAATTAAGTGTATGCCAATTTGTAGGGCCCCCAGCTTGGCGCATTCAGCGATGAAGGATCCCCGTAAAGGTAGGCACTAGGTTTCAAGTTTTTATTTTAGCCGGAACCCCAGATTACAACCCATTTTTATAGTGTTTAGCTCATAGCACATGGTAGGACATAATATCGGCTGCCTGCAGAAGTTACCACCCACCAGACAAAGTCTTGCCGCCAGCGATTCTTCGTGTTCCGGCATGATGTCTAGTGAAACCGTACCGAGGACGGGTCTGAGCAGTTGTATTGCGATGTGTACCGGGTACGATGCAACAAATGTTGCTGTGTCGGGAGTTTGGTCGTGGAGGGTCTCCAGAATAATCTCCCTCTGGCGCAGCATCGTTAGTCGTGTTGTTGGGTTTAACATTGCATCACCCCGCTCAACTGCCGTCTGCCTTCCTATTCACTAAGTTTTTTAAGTGAATAGGCTTAATAAACTAGCGCGCTACCATCAATGATTGCATCACTGCTTACCATCAGGCGGGATTGCAGTCACTTGTTTATAACCATTAAAAATTTTTTTTTTTTTTTTGACGCTGTGGGAATGCCTTTACGCGCCGTACCCCGAAGGGCGTGTGTGGGACTCGCCCAGCCGAAGCCGGGAATACCCACTAAACCCACAGCGACACGCCGGCATCGCCATAGTGGCGGGGGAGTGGGAAACTAGCGCAGCCTGAGCTACCTCTCCCCCGCCGGCGAAACCCGCCTAGTAGGGCGGGCCCTCAATTGCCCCTCCTGGGGAGGGGCCGTGGCTCCCGCGTGATGAGCGATGTAAGGCGGGCGTCGGCCTCACGCCCGCCGCTCACCTCAGGGAGGGAGAAAGCGGGCGAAATCCCGCCTTCTCCTCCCCCTACGCCGCCTGCGGAGCGCCGGAGCGAGGGGATCCTCCTCCCGCTCGCGCTCCGCGGCCTCCTTCTGCGACATCACGACCTCGCAGAAGGAGGCCATCGCCACCCAAGCCTCCTCGCTCCCCACCATCGCTCTGACGATGGCGGGCAGCGAGAGGTCCCCTCCAACCGCCGCGACAAGATCGCGGCGCGGCACGGCCCACGACGGGCACACCGCGAGGGTGTGTTCCGCCGTGTCCTCCGCCGCGCCACAACATGGCACGACGGTGTCTCCTCTCGTCCTATCCGGTGCAGGTACCTGCCGAAGCAGCCGTGACCGGAGAGCACCTGCACCAGACGGAAGGAGAGGAATCCGTGACGCCTGTCGAGCCAGTCCTTCAGGACCGGCCCGACGGCGTCGAGGGTACGGCGGCCGAACACCGCGGAGGCGAGGTCCCGCGTCCAATGCTGGACGATGGCGTCCCTCGCCTCCCGGCGGACGGCTTCCCTCACTTCTGGGGCCGGACGCTCGCCCAGCGCCCTGCGCCCCGCCGTCCACTCGTACACTCTGGCGAGCACCCACGCCTCGAGCTCCCAAGGCGGGGTGCCCGCCAGAGCGCACGCCGCTGCGAAGCCCACCGTGCGGTAGGCCCGCGATGCCCGCTGGGCGATGGCCCTTTGGGGTGTCCGAAGGGCGGTGAGGTTCTCCCTCCTATTGATGGAGTCCGCCCAAATAGGGGCCCCATAAAGGGCCATACTCCGCAGTATGCCGGCGTATAGACGCCGGCACCGCATGCTGGGCCCCCCCCCCAGGTTTGGCATCAGCCACGAGAGGGCTCCCGCAGCCTTCAGCAGGCGCGTCGACAGCTCGCTGAAATGCGGATTGTTCTATTAAGCTGACTCAACCTTCTGTGTTGTATATTTGCTCTGCACAACTTTGTGTGGTTTTCGTGGAACTGGCACTTGTCATGCTGAGAAGGTGTAAATAATGCATGTTATTCTCATCAACTGCTCTTTGTTGTGGGACTTTAGTTTATGTATGATGCAAGTAATTTACAGTTTTACAATGGCTACTAAATTAAAAATGTAACTAAAGTCGAATGAAAAGTCATTTTATACCAAAGATATGCTGAGCTAAAGCCTTTCTGTGTCGGAGATAACATCGAACTGCCGTCAACCAAACGCTCGGGCTTGCTGGCGGCGAGCAGTGGGTAGCTCGCTGCCCGGTAAGGACTAGGCCCGGTTCGACGGCCTGTTATGTTCCACGCGTGCCTTAAATATTTTGTCAGCACATCGTGATGGGGTCCACGACGATCGATAGGTACTTGCCAGGGCTGCTGGTTGTTCGAAAGAGATACCGTGGCGCACAGTCAAGTGAAGGACCACGGGTGGGCTTAGTCAGTAAAAGTCTGACGCGCCCTTCCGCTCCGCCCGGAGCACAATAGTAATTAAAGCCAGAGACAAAAAAGTTCTAAGCAACTAGTTACTAAGCAACTTAGTTGCCCAGAAACTTCTAGGCAACTAAATCCAGACTCAGGATGAGGCATGCGATAAATAGCTAGGAGATGACTATAACATACAAGAATAAATAGGTACAACTATATGATAGATTCATCTATAATCAAAATTGACTTCAATATAGTATAAATTAAAGAGCCCGAAAATGTATTTTATAGTACATCATAATTGGGAGGAAAATTAATGTTTTCATACAACCTAGGTAACTTTCCTCCTTTAAAATACCTACAGTTTATATTAAAATTTACAGAACACGGACGTAATATATATCGTTTAATTAAAAATCTGAAGTTTCATTGGATGAAATATGTTAAGTACATTAATTTTAACTTAATTATGAACGTGATACGGTATGTTTTCCAAAAGTGTCGCCTGTGAAATATTTTAGAAACACATGTTTTGTAATGAGTAAATTATTTTATCGACTCCCACTTTGTTGCTTGTTTTGAACAGTTTATTGTAAAAATATAGATTAAAAAACTAAAAAGACATGCTTTTAAAATGAAAAAATTTAAAATAAGAAAAAAGCGTGAGGCGCTTTGTGTCATAATTTTTGTACATTAAGCGCCTCACGCTTTTTTCTCATTTTTAAATTTTTCATTTTAAAAGCATGTCTTTTTAGTTTTTTAAACTATATTTATTTTCAACTTTTAAGTTCGACATTCTTTTTTTACATAATATACGGATAACACGAACGCTTAAGTGGTGCTTATTTTTACAGTAATGAGCCGCTCACTCGTAGTCCTAAGAGTTAGAGACGGACAAACAAACAAACAAGTTAGCAAACATACAAGTGAAGCTAATAAAAAGCATGTAAAAATACAGACCTCAGCGCAAGGTGTAGTAATTACGTACGATGAAATCTTTTTCAAGAACTACTACTTACCATCACGACTGTATTCCTCGAAGGTGGATCGATCGGGTTAAGCTACGCTTGCCGCGGCTAAAACAGCGCAATAGATTAAAACTGCCACATACAGGATTCTAGATTGGGGTGCATTGGGGTCCCACCACCATCTTTGGGACTCAAGTCAACCCCACCTGCCAGACGCTGCACCTGCTGACATACGGACGGGGCTCTGACGCCGGCTTCCCTTTCGGGGTTGAGTGGTCAGACGGCAGTCGCACTCGTAAAAGCCAAAAACGCCAAACCAACATGAAAGGAAAAAGTAGAAATGCACGAGTCACAGTTAGGGCGCCGCCGCAAAACGGCGCGCAGGAGCCTCGCCCGACTCCTGTGACCTGTGGGCTAGGGCTACCGTGTCAGGGGCGGACACGGCTGAAGAAGCGAGCCCAAACCAGTAAACTCCGTTTCGCTTCGTGGAACGTTGGCACGCTAACTGGACGCGCGAGAGAACTAGCCGAAACTCTCCACAGGCGGAGGATGGCCGTGGCGTTCCTGCAGGAGACTCGGTGGAAAGGCAGCAGATCCCGGCTTATTGGAATGGCTACAAGCTGATCTACACGGGTGCATCTAGTGGGAGAAATGGGGTCGCCGTGGTGTTGTCTGACGAGCTCCAGGATGAAGTCTTGGAGATGAATCGCTAATGTCGCAGTGCTCGGCTAATGTCGGTGCGGGTGCTTGTCAATGGGGTAATAACCCACTTGATAAGTGCCTACGCTCCGCAGGCCGGGTGCGGTGACGCCGAAAGGATGTTGTTCTGGAGCCAGCTCGAAGGATTGCTTCGCAGAATCCCGTTATCCCAGGGAATCGTTCTGGGTGGTGATTTGAACAGTCATGTGGGTGAGAAGTGTGACGGGTTTGAGCGTGTTCACGGTGGCTTTGGGTACGGTAGCCGCAACGCGGAAGGGGACAATATTCTCCGAACGTGTGCGGCCGCTGACCTGGCAATTGTGAACACCTATTTCAAAAAGAAACCGGAGCACCTTGTTACCTACTGGAGCGGGCGAAGCGCTACCCAGATCGACTTCCTACTAACTAGGAGACAACACATCGACAAAGTAGCCAACTGCAAGGTCATACCCGGTGAGAGTCTTACTGCACAACACCGTCTCCTTGTCATGGATCTCTGCGTTAAGGCCCAACGTAGACGTGTTGAGCACTGCCGACGCCAGTGCTCAACACGGTGGTGGCTGCTTGATGAAAATAAGTACCAGGAGTTCGCTTCGGTTATTGGCGACAAGTGCGCTGGTACCGAGGGAGAATCTGTTCAAGATAACTGGGACAGAATCCAGGCAGCTATTACTAGGGCGGCGCGGGTGGTGCTCGGCGTGTCTAAGGGCGGTCGCAAAAGTGACAAGGAGACCTGGTGGAACGACACAGTTCAGAGGGAGACAAGGGTGAAGAAAGCCCTCTTCAAAACGTGGCAGGCGACCGGATCTCCTGAAGTTCGCGACGCATACAAGGTTGCCAAACGTGCCACTAAAAGAGCTGTAGCCAGAGCCAGACGAGACCACTTGCAACCGCTCTACGAGAAGTTGGAATCGTCTGAGGGGCAGAAGGTCATTTACAAGTTGGCACTTTCTAGGGTGAAAGCGGCACTGGATATATCCAAGTGCCGTTGTGTAAAAGACCCTACTGGCAACCTGCTTTGCGAGGATCGCGCGGTGCTGCTGAATAAGCAGCACCAAGAGGTACAGACACCGGAACTCCCCCGAACCTTGGATTATTGCCCCCGATAACGCCTGAGGAAGTCCACACGGCTCTTCATCGCATGGAGAATCGGAAAGCTGTCGGAGCTGATGGAGTCCCCATTGAGGCCTGGAAGGCGATGGGTCCTCGCGGTGTGGGCATGTTAACTTGCTTTTTGAACCGCCTGCTCCTGACCGGTAAAATCCCGAGCCAATGGAGACTGAGTATTATTACTCCAGTCTTCAAAGGCAAGGGCTCGGTACAGGAGTGTGGCAACTATCGCGGTATAAAGGTCATGTCCCACACCACGAAGACCTTTGAGAGGATTTTAGACTCCCGGATCCAGCAGGAGTGTGCTGTCCCGACGTGTCAATATAGGTTCCGTCCAGGGTACGGAACCACGGACCCTATCTTCGCCCTAAGGATCACCATGGAGAGATACAGATCGAAGAACACGCCTCTGCATATGCTCTTTTTAGACATGCAGAAGGCCTTCGACTGTGTCCCTCGGGGGTGATCTGGTGGGCACTGAGGTCCAAAGGGGTACCAGAAGCCTATGTTGACATAATTCGAGACATGTACCTCAATTCCGATTCCTTTGTTAGGACCTCTGTTGGCGACACTAAACCCTTCCCCATCACCGTCGGAGTACACCAGGGATCCGTCCTTAGTCCGTTCCTGTTCAGCGTTGTCTTGTCAGACAGCATCAAGAATTCACATGAGCAACCACCCTGGTTGCTGAAGAGTCAGTCGTACGTCAGTCTCTAGCGTAGAATAATCTTTATCACGAATTCACCTAGATATTTTTAAAATATATACAAATATATAAAGCTGAAGAGTTTGTTTGTTTGTAATGTTGTTTGTTTGTTTGTTCGCGCTAATCTCGGAAACTACTAGTCCGATTTGAAAAATTATTTTTGCGTTGGATAGCTCATCAATCCAGGAAGGCTTTAGGCTATATAACATCACGCTGCGACCAATAGGAGCCGAGCATAATTAATTCCACGCGAACGAAGTCGCTGGCGGCTGCTAGTAATCTATAAAAAATATATAAAGCTGAAGAGTTTGTTTGTTTGTTTGAAAGCGCTAATCTTAGGAACTACTAGACCGATTTGAAAAATTATCTTTGCGTTGAATAGCCCATTAATCCAGGAAGGCTTTGGGCTATATGACATCAAGCTGCGACCAATAGGAGTGGAGCAAAACCAACTCCACGCGAACGAAGTCGCTGGCAGCCGCTAGTAATCTATACTCCAGATCAAAGTTAAACTAATTGTAGGTACTTCTATATACTGTGGACCATAAATCAGCGTTAAATTCGCAAGCACTCACTGTAGATACCTCGGGGATTTAAAACGCAGAGGCGCCATTATATATGAACTCCACGAGGCGATAAATAGCTTAGGGAGATTTAGTACACTGGAAAATTCTATTTTATCAGCATATGATCAGCTGAAAATATCCCTATTTTTAACAAGCTTCTTTTAGCTTCACTTGTAACTAACAGTTTTATGAAATTACTAGCTGCGCCTGGCGGTGTCAGCCGCGTAGGTTTCGATATGTTTTATTTTATATACTGCGCTCCTATTGGTTGCAGCGTGATGTTATATAGCCAGCCTTCCTGAATTAATGGGCTATCCAACGCAAATAGAGTTATTCTAATCGGACCAATAGTTCCTGAGATTATCGCGTTCAAACAAACAAACTCTTCAGCTTTATATATTAGTATAGATAGAAGTCATTTTAAACTCTCGGTGGTAGGCCATAACATCTGCTGCGAGCAGAAATTACCACCCACCAGATAAAGTCTTGCCGCCAAGCGATTCGTCGTTTTACAGCATGCTGTCCGGTGAAGCCGTACGGAGGACGGGTTTGAGCACTCGTGTTGCGATGTGTGCCGGAAACGATGCGCCCACTGTTGTGTCGGGATTTTGGTCGTGGAGGGACACCAGATCAATCTCACTCTGGTGCAGCATCGTTGGTCGTGTTTTGGGTTTAACATTGCATCACCTCGCTCAACTGCCATCTTAATGAACTAGCACGCTTTACCATCAACAATTGCATCACTGCTTACGATCAGACGGAGTTTCCTGTAGACCTTTTCAGTGTGTACAATACTTATTTCACTAGCTTTCAGCATTATGAGTCTGGCGTCCTCTTTACCGGTCTAAATGCTGATTTTGGCTAAACTCCGATATTTTCCGTGAAGCGTCTGCCATCTGACCTTCGCAACCCCAAGGCGAAATCGAAGCATTGCGATTAGACCAATTTTTGGACTTTCGAAGGCTCCAACAACCCCTTACAACTACCATTAAATGTTCGTATGGCAACCGGAACCAACGTCTTCACGTGCTTTCCGAGGCACGACCAGTATAGTAGTATAGTGCAAATATTCATATTCATGCAAAAGTTATTTGTGTAATTAGCGAGAGATGAAACCTTGGAAACTTGAATATGAATTGTTATACCTTTACGTTTAGGTACGTATGAAATCTTCGTGTTTGTGATTACCGTACTATAAGCCGGGATTTGATACGAGGTCTGAGAATGGATATTTAATGACCATAACGTGTGATTATATTGCTCTAAATTGTCATAAGCATGATAATATTATGCCCATTAGTTAGACATTATTGTCTGTGTTGTCCCGGAGGTGAGTTGTGAAGTTTAGTACTGTTATTCTGTTAAATAATAGTTCTAATTGCCTTGTTCATAAAGTATACTATAACTTGCGCACTTAAAGAAAAGATCTGTAAATGGCGTCCGCTCGCATGCGATCTCGCTCACTCTCTATCGCTGTCTATACTCACACAGTGAAGTAAGCGCTGCAAAAAAATAACAATCAGTCAGGATTCGCTTTCCAAGCTACTTTGACGCACTCCGAGTTATCGTTACTTTCGTTCCGCTAAAGTCTCTGTTATTTTGTTGATATTATTGTTTTTGTTGAGTTTAATTGTTATTTGTTTGTGTTACGTTTGATTGTTATTTATTTTTGTTAAGTTTTTAATACTAACGTTGACATTTTATTATCTTATCATTTGGTTTGTGATTGAACAATGGCTTCACGAAAACGTGGAAAGATTCTACACAGTGATGCGCGTGAAATTGTTTACAACGTGATAAAATACTTTGAAGAAGAGAAGAACTTGGAGCGCTACCATCCGCTCAAGTACAGCGCTGCACGCGCAGCGATGGCGACTAATTTATCGATGTCTACTATATCGAAAATTAAGAGAGAAGGTAATTACCAATAAACTATCAGTTTATGTTTAGCTCTGTTCTGTCTATAATATGTTTTTTCAGTTAAGTTTACCGTCTATATCACCCAGATGTGACATTTTTTGTTTTTGCTTCGCTGTTATTAGTAACAAAGTTAAGTTAACTTCTATTAAGTGTTAAGTTCTTGGAAGTTAACTTCCATATTATAACATACTAATAAACTGATACTAAAAGTATCCAAGAAACTCGGATAGCATGCTTATTGTCATCAAAACTTAAATAAACTTAGGATAACGCAAACAAAAATCGACCTTTCATCATATTGATAGCCTGGGCGACTCAGTACCAAGGTGCATTATCATAGTAATTTATTCTTCTAACCTAATAATCTCTGGACACTACAGTACCCACGTGCAGAGAAAGGTATATTTTAATGACTTTACGCTATAAAAGGGCGTCCAGCATATTTTAGCATGTTTCAGTTCATAAAAACCCTATTTAAAATAAAGCCATCATATTACTATTTTATTATAATATTTTACTATTATTTCAGGTAAACTTGCAGAACAAACCAACACTAAAATCCGTACGCCGAGTAAGGGTAGAAAAGGCAAAAACAATACGCGTGTCCCCATGGACAACTTCAGTATATGTGCCATTAGAAATATTGTGGCCTCAATATATGAGGTTCGAAAGGAGGTACCTACGCTGAACAAGATTATGGCATCAGCAAGAGCTGATTTAAACTATACAGGCTCCAAAACGACGTTAAGAAAGATTTTAAAAGAAAAGCTCGGATTTCGATTTAAAAAATGTCGCTAGAACCGAATGGTGCTCATAGAGCGCGATAATATAAAAGCCTGGCGAGTGAAATATTTACGCCGCCTCCGACAAAATGATGCCATGGGTGCGGAAAAAAAGAAAGTTGTATACATGGATGAGTCGTGGATCCATGCTCATTATACTGTCAGCAAGTGCTGGCAGTCATCCACCAACAAAGGCATTCGAAAAAATGATAGTCCTGGACAAAGGTGGGTGATGGTTCATGCCGGCTCAGAGGATGGGTTTGTGGAGGGTGCAGGATTATTATTCAAAGCAAAATCAAAAAAAGGCGACTACCATGACGAGGTGGATGGTAATAACTTTACAAAATATTTGAACGAAAAACTTATATCAAATCTGCCTCAAAACTCCATTCAAGTCATGGATAATGCATCTTACCACAGCATGCAGTTGGATAAAGCGCCAACGACTGCAACCCGCAAAGCGGATTTAGAGAAATGGATGCACGAGCACGGTGTGTCATTCGAAGAAGACTGTACGAAAGCAGAGCTGCTCGTGCATCTAAAACAGCATCGCCCCGAAAAAAAGTATGTGGTAGACGAACTTCTACGTGAGCATGGCCATGAAGTTCTCAGACTCCCTCCTTATAACTGCGACCTGAACCCCATAGAACATGTTTGGAATTTAATAAAACAACGGGTCGCAGATAAAAATGTGGAGCAACACGAAAATAAAATTGAGGACTTGACAAAAGAGGCCATAGCTTCAATTACACAAGACGAATGGAAGAAACAAATAAATCACATAAAGAAAGTCGAAGAAGCATACTGGAATCGCGATGTAGGCAGGGAGAGTGAACTAGAGGATTTCATTATCAGTGTGGGCATGAATAGCGACACCGAAGATGAAAGTGACGAATGTGACGACCAAGACTGTGAAAGTGACCAGTCCATGGATGATTATAACGAATTGATGGAGGGGATTGAACCAATAATGGGTTCAGATGATCCAGATATTGCTGGGCCAAGCGGTTTATAAAACCCTTTTCTCAGATATTTTATCAGGTATTTTTATAATTAATAAAGGCAAATTTTAAAATCCAGTATTTTATGTACCCTTGCTCCTTACTTAGTAATATTATTTTTACTATTATTAGCTAAAAGAATAATTTAATATTAGTAATATAATTATATAATATTTCACAAACTATAATACAATTATATAATAGAATATTAGCTAAAAAAAATAATTAACTGTATAACAACACACTCAAGAAAATGATTTAATTTAGTTTCGTTTTGTGAGTAGGTAACTGTATAGTTGGTGGAGGTATAATTATGTAAACAATCACAGTAGTCGAATGAAAATAACTAGCTACAAAAATAACTCTTTTTATTCGACCAAGTAACTGGTTATGTTACGTTTCTTGAAAAAGGCGTAACGACCCATAGAACCAAACTTGTTTTGTAAACCGTACCATAAGTAGCCGCCGCCATTTTCAGATCGTTTCTTTAACTGCGCGAGTTATAAATTTAAATTCAGTCTATCTTTTTGTCTTTTACATTAAGAAAAGGACAGGAGATAAAAGTATTCGTTTATTCCTGTCAAATTAGACAGCGTCTGACGGAAATTAACTAACTTTTAGAAGCCATGTTTTTAATTACGTCTATGCGGTCTATGGAATCCATACTAATATTATAAATGCGAAAGTAACTCTGTCTGTCTGTCTGTCTGTTACGCTTTCCCGCTTAAACCTCTTGACCGATTTTGATGAAATTTGACACAGACAATCTTTAGACCCTGAGAACACAACGACAGCGTCCGTGGCGTAGCGGTAGCGGACGCTGCCGCTGCGCAAGGTGGCGCGGGTTCGATCCCCGCACAGTGCAAGTATTTGTATGCATGAATATGAATACTTGCACTAGTCTGGTCGTGCCTCGGAAAGCATGTTAAGCCGTTGGTCCCGGTTGCCATACAAACATCTAGTTAGTGGCAGTCGTTACGGGTTGTTGGAGCCCTCAGAAGTCCAATAATTGGTCTAACTGCAATGCTTCAATGTCGCCTTCGGGTTGTGGAGGTCAGACGGCAGTCGCTTCACGGAAAATGTCGAAGTTTAGCCATTTCAGCAGTTGGATTGGTAAAGCGGACCCCAGACTCCAAAGTTGAAAAGGCTTCGGATGCGACTGGGATTAACGCTGTGATGATTATGATGATGAATCTTTAGACCCTGAAAAAGGACATGGGCTACCTTTTATTGAAAAAAAAAATGATATTTCCGAGGGAAATCTAAAAAGCACGATATAACCGAATTCCACGCGGGCGAAGCCGCGGGCGGGCAGCTAGTATATATTTATTCTTCTTTTTCAGCCTATAGAGACCCACTGCTGGATAAAGGCCTACTCTAATGCTCTTCACGATGACCGGTCTTGTGTTGACCGCATCCATCGGCTTCCCGAGACCTTTACCAGGTCATCGGTCGATCTTGTTGGGGGCCTCCCTACGCTGCGTCTTCCGGTACGTGGCCGCCACTCCAGAACCTTACTTACTTTACTTTAAACTTTACTTATCATAATATGACAAGATTAAACTAATGTTTTATCTTCTGTCCTTTCCTTATTGTAATAGAAAAAGATACCCTGAACTAAAAATTAGTTTCGTTTATGAACAAGAGAAAGGAAATGGGACCAATGGTTAGAAATTAATATTATACTTGCGAGTCTATTATATTAATTTCTAACAAATCCTATATTGATTAAAAGCTTCTTTGTCGTTAGGAATAATATTGATACGAATGGACCTTATGTCGATGGCATAAGGTTCAATATCGCGTGACATGCAGTGTGTCACTTTTAAGCTCTATATCTTCAGATCTAGACATTTTCTAGGTACAATATAAAAACGCATTGCTAGTCTTAGGATGGCCTATCGAATGGTACAGGTCTCAACAATTTTGTCAACAAAGTGTCGACATCGAAATTTTCAGAATCCCGTTTCCGGGAATTACCGTAGATACTTCCTCGAAGTTATGCGCTATTATTATTACATCTAGAGGAATCTGGAATGTTCGATCAGCTGACCTATATACATATAGCGCCGTGACACCGGCGCAGAGTCAGTCTACCTTCGACTAGCGATACGACAACAACCGACAGATAAGAAGCGATCTTTGGGAATACCTACTGCGATAACTGTAACGAGAACTTTGAGTACTACGCGAAGTAACATCTGTAGTGTTATTGTGTGTTTACAACACGGACTTCGTGAACGTAAGGGAAGACTTCGGTGCGACATCAGCTACGTTCTACTTGTCATTGCCTACGATCGACTGTACCTTCGTTGCTAATAAACATCGCAACCCTTAACCGGCGTTTTAGTACCCCTAGCCCGTAACAATATATATCAAAATCGGACTACAATGTAAAAATAAAATGTAGTCATTCGTTAAAATCAGTGAGTGAAAAATCATCACACTGTTTTTCTATCCTCAGGGTTGGATTTTTTTCCATATTAGAACAACTTTGGAGTATTTCATTTTTCAATAAAAAAAGAGATATCAAAATCGAACTTCTCTGTAAAAGATAATTTTGTATTGTACATAACAATAACAATATCCACGTCGACTCCATTCAATTATATAAGCAAATATGAGTTATTGAAAAATATATTTAAATCCTACATAATAAAGTTTTATAAAATTTATGTAACAACTTCAAAAAAAATCACAACTTTTTCAGTCACTCTGAAACAAAGTTGGTACTTGCTTGACTTAAATCCATACTAATATTATAAATGCGAAAGTAACTCTGTCTGTCTGTCTGTCTGTCTGTCTGTCTGTCTGTCTGTCTGTTACGCTTTCCCGCCTAAACCTCTCAACCGATTTTGATGAAATTTGGCACAGACAATCTTTGGACCCTGAGAAAAACATAGGCTACCTGTTATCCCGGAAAAATTTGATATTCCCGAGGGAAATCTAAAAAGCGCGATATAACCGAACACCACGCGGGCGAAGACGCGGGCGGAAATCACACAATCTTTAGACCCTGAGAAAGGACATAGGCTACCTTTTATCCCGGAAAAATTGATGTTCCCGAGGGAAATCTAAAAAGCGCGATATAACCGAAATTTACGCGGGCGAAGCCGCGGGCGGAAAGCTAGTTTATAATAATAATAGCTTTCCGCCCGCGGCTTCGCCCGCGTGGAATTCGGTTATATCGCGTTTTTTTTAGATTTCCCTCGGGAATAAAACTAAGTAATTAAATGACGATTGATCGGTTTTCGACCGGAGATATAAAATGATTAAATTACTAAAATGGCTATTAAAAATAAGGGTTGATGGTAGAAGGGTGAAAATTTAGGATTGTATGTATTTTTGTATGTTGTATCATAAAAAAAATAGAAACTAAAAATTTTGGTAAAAAAAAATAAAAAAGAAATTAGGGGTGGAGTACCCCTAACATTTAGGGGGATGAAAAATAGATGTTGGACGATTCTCAGACCTACTCAATACGCTCACAAAATTTAATGAGAATCGGTCAAGCCGTTTCGGAGGAGTATGGGAACGAAAACTGTGACACGAGAATTTTATATATAAGATTACTTTGAAACAACTTTGAATGGACTTTTTTGTGGAAGGGTAATCATCAAATAACCTCTATCGCTCTGGGCGGAGCGGAAGGGCGTGTCAGACTTTTACTGACTAAAACCCACCCGTGTTCCTTCACTTGCTTGTGCGCCAGGGCCCATGGTATATTTTTCGAAGAACCCGCGACACTGGCAAGTTTGAATAGAATTTAAGTCCAATATGACAAAAGTGCTGAATGCCCTTCTGATGGCCAACCCTGAATGTGACGTGTTTGCGGATGAATGGAAGAAGCTTAAGCGTGTATGTTTGGTCTTCTGTGAAAGAAAGTATTCTATGTTAGTTTTAGTAGCAGTTTTTAAGTTAATCAATATAATTGTTTGTCTCTATGTTAGTTAACGTAATTGGTTTTGTACCGTTTTAGCTAACTATAAATAAATAAATAAATACATGATGTAGCCTGTGGACCACGTATACCCAGCGGACATACAGCGACCTGCGCGTACAGTATAATAACGCATTCAGGGTGCTCTTGGGGTTGCCGTGGCGCTGTAGCGCGTCAGGGATGTACGCGGAGGCGCGGGTGGACGGGTTCGCCGCGATCATGCGGAAACGTTGTGCTTCCAAGATGGTGCGCTTGCGCTCCTCCTCCAATGGCATCTTGAATGTGTTTTCGGATCGGTGGGACTCGCCCCTCTTACGTAGGTGGATAGGAGTCCAGACCCACTTTAGTTAATTCATTACTAACATTAGGCTAAGCTTTATTTGTACTAACACTATATGGATGTTTTTAAATCCGAAATATTTTTTTTTAATTTGAATTTGAATACTACTTGACACTTGTAGAAAAGAAAATCGTCATATTAACCTGTAGTCTTTTGTCGACTGAAGAATAGAAAGACTTATTTTCTTCGTCGCTTTGCCTACGACGACGGTAGAGTGCCCACAAAGATAAGCCTGCGCTTGACGTCAAGATTACGAGTATATCCCTGCCAGCAGGTCTAGTCTCTTATATAATGTAATGGCAAATATTTATTTTCCAACACACAGAGCATAGTACACTATAAACACCAAATAAAATCCAGATAGCATTGTAATAAAAGTCAGCAGGGTAATTGCGTAACAAACTGACGATAGTGCAATAGGTTTCATTATGACAGTGCAACAGCATTCATTGCTACATTTTCGTGGTTGAGTAGGTAGACCATTTTTCGAAAAAATTTAGCAATGGATTAGTAATGTGCTTCAAAATAATTCTAATTGGCAATAATACTGTGTTACGCATTCAGGGAGCTGCACCCTAATTGCGTAACACACTATGAGTAACAATTTGAATCATTTCGAAGCATATTGCTAATTCATTGCTCCGTATATTAGAAAAGTCTGTCAGTTCAACAACGTTGTTGACGAATGTTGATGAAATGTCAAAATCGAAACCCATTGCTACTGATATTACTCTGCTGGTCACTATAAAAACACCGCGCTGTTCGGCCGTATGGCGTATATTAAATATTCCCGCGCTAACCGGGTGTTGTCGAGTCATCACAATCGATTGTAACGGTTCCTCAAATTGATTATTCCTACCTTTATTCTGTTTATTTCATTACTATCGACCCGCCCCGGCTTCGCACGTGGACAAATGATATAGGTACCAGCCTAAGCCTTTCTCAAGAAACGGTGGCCCTTCAATAAAAACTAATGTCTACTGTGCCGCCCGTCAGCCAATATCTGACTCTGAAAGATACATCGACCTTTTTGTCCATGGCTAGCCAGTTCCACCACCTTCAAACAGAATGAAAGCCTACCGGGGTAGCAAGTTTGTTCGAAATAATGGTCCCTCGCTCCGGCCCACTCACTCCGCGATTTAGGCAGAGAAACAGGCGGCCGGCAAGGGCGCGAGCGGCACGCGGATTTTTTCTGGTGTTTAGTTTTGAATAAATCGTGATATCTCCTGAATGAAACAATCAATTCCAATTATTCAAAAGGAGATCTGCTGCTAATTGAATTATCTTTTGTATGGCGTAATTTACATGGATAAGGATTAATAATAAGGAACAAATAGTGGGCTCTGATTTCGACTGGCATTTTAACTTTTCAAACATAAAAAAGTAGTCATAATAAAGAAACTATAGTAGGTAGACATATGGTGCTGCAGACTTTTTTGTAGGCATTTTTAAGGTCTACAATACTGTAGTACATTATTTTGATCTATCTCATAGGGTTCAGCCAGCGTTTGCAATGTAAACTCAAAAAAATGGGTTTATTTTGCGACATATGTTAGAAACCTCAAAAATTATCAGTGTTCCTCTTATATATTATGCATGTTATATAAATAAAAACCTTTCTGTTGAATCACTATCTATTATAAAAAAAAACTATCAAAATCTGTTTCGTAGTTTTAAAGATTGAATCATACAAAGCGACATAGGGAAAGTAATAATGACTTTGTTTTCTAATATGTAGTGATTTAAAATGTTGTATTAGCGATTTCAGTTGCATACAGTCTTATTTTACCCAAACTCTTAAGGTCGTACCCTCACCAAATGACCTCGAGCATTTGCTCCCTCTTCACCGCGCCCCACCTCTACAATACTTCGCAAAATATTACTAGCGCCGTCTGACGGACGAAGTACTTACAAATACAAGTTAAATTCATAGACCACAGAAGTAACAGACATGGCACTTTTTTTTTTGTTTATTGGTGCGCCCAAATACTTTTGGTTATTATAGACTGAAACAAATGTTGACGATACTTCATAATAAAAATTTTTGTGTATTTTATTTTTTAACCGACTTCCCAAAAGTGTGGTTCCCAATTCGATTTATGTGTGCTCGCTGATAACTTTATCGTTAATGAACCGATTTTGACCATTCTTTTTTTTATATGAAAGAGTATGCTGCCTATGTAATCTAATTGTTACCACGTCAGTGTCGATAATGGAAATTCTAAGAAATTTAGGCCAATTATCTAAAACTGTAGGCAAGCTTCGGGTGAAAACTTGATACTCGTATTTATATCGAATGATACTATAAAACCGTGTAGATTTGGGCCTGACCTGATGATGGAGATGACAGAGAATCAAGGGAATCCACATCGAAAGCACCTGTCATATGTTTGGGCTTACTTAATTTGTATTGACATTTACAACTAAATATGTTATGACTGTAACTTCAGGGTTGGAAGTTAGTTTTGTAGATTGAAAGTTAGCTAAATCAGATGGTCAAAGGGATAGAAAAATAATATAATAGAGGTTAATTTATTTATTATTTTAAGGGAAAACGTAATCAGGGTCAAATAAATTTCTGCAGACAGGAAACCTACATAAAAAAAAGATTTGATGTTTTTTTTTGGGCTCAGGCAAGACTGAAATTATATTATTATTCTCGTTTAATAAAACAAATACGTAAATTGTAAAAAATAAAACTATCGTATAAAAAAAAAACAAATACATATACTATAATATTATTTACACAAAGCTTCCTTTTGCAGAAAAATAATAAACATCTGACTAATACAATATCCAGTCAGACTGGACGCTGACGGCAGCATATTTGGAAAAGGCCTGCAAGCAAACGACGTATTTCGTTTGCTTTAATTCCTATAAGACCACAATGAAAGTATGAGCATTTCTAGAAATAACGCAATGAAATAACACAACTTAAATTCAGTCTCTTGATTTTAATTGATTTTGCATAAGCATGACGAGTAGGTAGTGTTTGTACTATGTTAAAGTACAGTGTTGTAAATTGTTGAGGAATTCCCTCGACTGTCTATGGTCTTCATCGTAAGATCTATTGCAGACCTTCATTTAAACCTATATGGGTGTAAAGTTTTCATCAATATAAATGAATTAAGTACAAACACAAGGTAACTATTGTAAACCTTTGAGGAGTTCCCTTAACTGGCCTTTGTCTTCATCATCAGAGCTTTAATGACAATCACAACTCATTTAGGTGTAAAGTTTTTATCAATATAAATTTATTAAGCACAAACACGAGGCAGTTGATGTGAATCGTTAAGGAGATCCCTCGGCTGTCTCCCGGCTCCATCATCAACTCCGAACTTTACTAAATTGTAGTGCGTTAAAACACTTAATGAAAATAACATAGAAAAGCCCTAGGCGCCCCTATGATTTTTTAAATTTCTCCTAAGTTTCCTTAGTCTTCCATCATCAGACCCTAATTTCCTTAACAGGAGACTACCTTGAAGATATGATCTTTCTAATTAAAAAAAAAAACATGTGGCACTCGGGAACTGCCGCGGTAAAGCTATTGCATAGCATTTTTTATCAACTTATGCAATAGGGTATTTGACTAAAAAAACCTAATTAGTCCGTCAGTCAGATTTCCAAAAATACTCATCATCATCATCATCATCATTTCAGCCGAAAGACGTCCACTGCTGGATATAGGCCTCCCCCAAGGTTCTCCACGACGACCGGTCCTGCGCCTCCCGCATCCAGTGGTTTCCCGCGACCTTCACCAGGTCGCGTCGGTCCACCTTGTCGGGGGCCTACCCAAAAAATACTAGACATATTTTTTTCTTTTTTCATATAAACAAAAAATGAAGACGACACAGTGCTTTGAAAACTCGTGTGACGTCACTGCACGCTACACTTTTTAGCGCCCAGTGACGTCACCAGCCATCACTCCTGATCTTTGATGCCTATTATATTTGTCAATTTTTATTGATTTGATAAAACAAAATATACGAAATGTAAAACGTATATAATAAACCTATCCAATATTTTTCTATAATCTGAATGACGGACTAATTAGTTTTTTTTAGTCAAATACCCTATTATTTATATTATAGTAAAGTTATCCGCAAACAAACATAAAAAACATATAACCTCCTCCCTTTTGAAATCGGTTAAAAAAACGAACACCAAAATGAACATCAATAACAGAGACACTTTAGGATAGTATTATACTCTATGCGACATGCGATGCGTGAGCGAGCAAGCAGATGCTTTCTCGCTCACGCGCCGACCGCTATACTAGCGGACCGCGCGATGACGAACGACACGGGTTCCCCCTTCGAGAGCTTGTGGCGTACTGAACACAGAACACAATTACTCCTAGCGGAGAAGAAGGTCAACTTCATACAAAAAAAGTACGAACGAATTTTAGTTTGGAAGTGCTGCCATCTTACTTTAGCCCAAGTAAACTATGTCGGCGTAGTAGGGCGGGAAATTTAAACCACTTCATGATGACTATTGTATTTTAAGTTTTAACATTTTAATACACATCCAGACCAGGAGTGCAGCCTCGAGATATTTTCCTCCTCTCGAGACCACCCTCCCGATCTGAATGTATCAGAAACGGAAAATAGAATGAATCTAGCATAGAGAAAAAAACTTTGTAATAAAAAAAAACTAACGGGCCCCGTCCATACAAATTACATTCATACAGAATGCAATGTGCGGCCGGTCATATGAAATAACAATATAACATAAATTGTAAAACGTTATCAACGTGCTAGATTCAATTCTAGTCCCTTTATTTTATCTGGGAATAGAGATTGGAAATAAAAGTATTGTTTAGCCAATATTTTATATATTACATGATAAATTTTATAAATTTTGTATCATCATCATCGTATCTGCCATGGCAGAACTGAGGTTCACAAAACAAACACTGGTCACAACAGCCAAAAAATAAATAGGTTCAGGATCATTAGTTCAGAGTCAATGTCTCTCGAAAAAGAACAGTAATGTTAGAGTCACTATCTCACAATGCGCTAACACTAACCACGATTCGCGGAACTTTGTAACACATAAAACGGAGGAGCAGAGCTCGACTCAACTGTTATAGCACATAATTACAAGCAAATCGATGAAATATGAAATTGTGTTTACATCGGGTGACTCCATACTGTTTAAGCGGACGCCATGATCGGTCACGTGATTCAAGAGTGTTGCCATACAAATAAATTGAAATATTAATTTATATAGTAACATCGCCTAAAATTCAGCCCTTGTAGGTATTCTAAGGGCTTCCATACAAAGTTGACCCCGGCTGGTACTGAATCTCAATAGCTCGGGCAAGAGAAATGATGGGGAATACGCTCAGATTGTTGAATAAAATTTTTGTTTTGGTCGTTTTAAAAAAATATTTCTACAATAATGTTCGTCATGAAATTGCCTATCCATTAGTGTAAGAACGCAATCTAAATAATGCTTACTTTTCGAGGAGATGCACGTATTTGATAATTATTTCTCTTGTGAGGTTTCGTTGTGAAGGAATTATTTAAACATTAAGCTAAGTAAAAAAAAAAAGTCTACAATTTTGGAGCCAAGATTATGGAGAAAATTTATGTATTTTTAATAAGTTGATATTTCTTTTGGATAAAGAGTAGATAGCTCCGAAAAACTACATAAAAACGGCCTGCGGTATGTTTTTCCTCTGGAACCGCCTTAAGTAACTTTTACAGCCTGTCTTTTTTTAACTTCTTCCGTTGACAAAACCGTTTCTTTGGTTACCATGCTACGCGTGCAGCTCATTACTTCTATCTGCTCTAAAGCAAGACACAGGGAATACATTATGCGCTTACACAATGGACCAGAACTCCTTTCTATGAATATTAATAACATTGTACTGCGTCCAGTAATCCCCTGTCAGGTACGCCATGATTGTTCCAATTATTTATCTAGATAATGGCGTCCATTCCCTTGTTCACTAACTAATTTAAAGTTAAGTGCACCTTTTTCTTTCTAAGAATAGTTGTCCTCCGTGGCGCAGCGGTCAACACGCCTGCCTCCGACGTTGAGGCCCCGGGTTCGATCCCCGGCCAGTAGGCCTAGTATGAGTTTTCATTACGCAACTCGATCGTCGATATCGAGCGCGTTTCTCTCATCGATTGATGCGCTTCAAGGTTGTAAGAACTCTCAACCAATGAGAGCGCCCAACGCACTAGATATCGACGATCGAGTCTCGTAATGAAAACTCATACTAGGCATACTAGTCATGATGGAAAACGATCTTTTTCTGATTGGCCTGGATCTTGGATGTTTATCTATATATGTATCTATTATAAATATAGTATCGTCGAGTTAGTATCCCATAACACAAGTCTCGAACTTACTTTGGGGCTAGCTCAATCTTCGTGATTTGTTCGTACCTAGGTATATATATTCATAAAAAAAAAAGATAGATATAACATTTTATTTTAATCCTGTTAAGTTTAGATAGGTCAGCTTTTGGGGGTTGAGATTTCCTAGACCTTAACTTTGGGCGGTTCATTGAGTCCAAGGCCAAGGTGGCTGCCAGAAAACTTGGTGTTATCGCAAAGGTCCGGCAGTACTTCACACCTGGGCAGCTTCAAAATACAGGTCCGTTCGTGTGTGGAGTACTGCAGCCACATTTGGGCTGGTGCTGCTAAGTGTCACCTGGCCACTTTGGATTCGATGGAGAGGCGTGCGAAGAGGCTGATTGGTGACCCTGATCTAACTCGAGATGGTCTCCAAAGCCTAGAGCACAGGCGTAGAGTAGCCAGCCTTTCGGTGTTCTATAGGATGCATTTCGGGGAGTGTGCGAGGGAATTGCATGATTTAATTCCCCCATCTCCGTTCCACCATCGGACGACCCGTCGTACGGCTGGTTTCCACCCTTACGTTGTTGACACCACTGCGACCCGAACGAAGCGTTTCGCCTCCTCCTTTATACCGCGTACATCGAGGGACTGGAACAATTTGCCAGCGGCGTTGTTTCCGTCGGACTACACTTTGAGTGTCTTCAAGGCTAGAGTGAATAGGCTCTTAATAAACTAGTGCGCTTTACCATCAACGATTGCGTCACTGCTTACCATCAGGCAGGATTGCGGTCAAGCGCTACTTTATAATATATATGTATATAAAAAAAGGTATTCCAAAGACAGCTTTTTTTTTTTTACGAATTATAAACCAGCGCTTGACCGCGCAATTTTAAACATGGCGACCAAAACTACATCAATTTACATCAGTCATTTGTCTGTCATCAATTTGAAAAGTTTTAACCAAGATATTATTATCTTCCATCCTGTATTTTTCAGTCTTCGCGCGAACTCGCAAGCGTTCGGGTGTAGAAAAAAAAAATATGTCTTCTGAGAAAGTAAAGTGTGTTTCGTGCAACATAGTAATAAACGAGTGTTTATGTTTTGTGCAAAACAAAATAGACATTATGGACGAGGAGAGTTTGATCCGTTTGTGTATTGGCACCTATACTGAGAGAGAAATCGCAACGGCAAAAAGTTTATTGTTCGAGTCTATTTCCACAAGTACCCGCAATATATCAAGGCGAAAAAACAAAGAGCAGAAGAATATCGAAGATATTATTTGCGTCTTAAAGACAACAGACCCGGATAAAACCCCGATCTTTGTGGCTCGAGAGTTGGAGAAACTACCACCGATATCCTTTGATCACATCGATGTGTCAGCTCTGTTGAAAAATATTTTGGTTTTAAAATCGGAAATTCAGAATTTGAAACAGACTAGTGTGACGATAGACCAATTAAATATGTTAAAAGCGGATATAGACCACCTGAAGTTTGCGTCGCTGGTGGATGTGGAACGACCAGTATATGTAAACAACAGACGTGGTGGGTACTTGTTGGCAAATGATTGCGATAGTGGCCCGATTGGCATTATGAATATTTCTAAAAATATCAGCAACGAGGAAAGTACTCCTAAGAATAAGGCAAATGAGAAGGTGCATTGGCGATTACCGGCATTTACCCAAGATAATAAAAATGAAAGCTGTGATAGCACTATCTCTTTCGCACGCAGCCCGATCCCAGCTCATAATACTACCGTGGCCGCCGCCGGTGACGCCGACGTCATGCAGCAGCAATCGGGTAGCTCAAAAACTGTGAGTACACAAAATAATAAAACATTGTCACCGTCAAACCGGTTTGCTGAGAGATCGCAAGCGCCTGAGATCGTCACCGCTAGTGCCAACTCATTGGATAGCCGTATCGTTACGACTGATGTAAATAAAAATAAGTCGTTAGCAGAGGTGGCGCGAAATGGTGTTTTTAAATCAGAATGTCCTAAAGAACCATGGATCACAGTGCAAAGGAAGAGACACAGAAACATGCATTCAGAGTCTGTTGTTAGAGGTAAAGCTGATTACAAGCCTGAGGATAAATTTAAGCCCGCCAGTGTGAAGATACCTTTGTTCCTCTCCAATGTACACAAAGATACATCAGCTAATGATATTTTGGAGTATGTGTTTTCGAAGATAAACGAAAATGTGGTTTTACAAAAGATTAAAATGAAAACCGAAAAAGAATACAATGCGTATAAAATGTTAGTTTGCAATAACAAGTTAGACATGTTCTTAAGCGATGAGTTGTGGCCAGCAGGTATAACATGTAGACGGTTCAGACCTTACAAGCACCCTGTGCCGGCCGAGCCTGAAAACAGAAAGCATTCAAAACAAATATGAGTACAACATTGGTAACCTATAACTGTAAGAATGTCAAGCGTTCCATCGAGGGTATACAGCAGTTGTGCAGCTTTGCAGATATAATTGCTTTGCAAGAGACGTGGCTGCTGCCAGATGAGTTGTCATACTTGGCTAACGTGCACAATGAGTTTGGGAGTACTGGGACATCAGCTGTTGACACGGCGGCCGGTATTCTGAGAGGTCGGCCTTTCGGTGGAGTTGCATTGTTGTGGCGTAAGGCGCTCTTCCCGTGGGTCTCTGTGATATCGTGTGTGAATCCTCGTATTGCAGCTATACGGGTGATGACTAATGATCGACCCGTGCTGGTGTTTAGTGTTTACATGCCCACGGACTGCGCGGAAAATGTGCCAGAATTCACAGACTGTCTAAGTGCGGTGAGTGCCTTAATTAATGATAGTGATACGGAGTCCGTAATCATGCTAGGGGATTTTAACGCACATCCAGGTGAACGTTTTTATCGTGAGTTGTTAACTTTCTCCTTGGAACAAGACTGGACATGTGTGGACACTAGTAGGTTGCAGCTAACATCTGACACGTTCACGTTTGTTAGTGAGGCACATGGTTCCAAACGCTGGCTGGACCATTGCATGGTTACAAGCGCAGCTTTAGAATGTATTACCAATGTTTATGTTAAATATGACGTCTATTGGTCAGATCATCTCCCTTTAGTCATCAACTGCAATCTAGATGTTATTAGACTAAAAGCACTGCCATTGAACCCGGCTTGTAATGGCATTAAATGGGGAGACAGGAATGCTACTCAATGTCTAGCTTACGAAACCTTGTGTAGTTCTAAACTTAGGCTCATTGATTTGCATACTGATTTACAGCAGTGCTGTGGTAAATATTGTGAAAACGCATCTCATAAAGACGTTATAGACGGTATTTATAAAGAGGTTGTAAATATCTTATGTACAGGTGATGCTGCTACTTACAAGCGAAAGGCTTGTAAACGCAGGAAGTCACTGGCGGGATGGAACAGTAATGTGAGCGAGGCTCACAGAAATGCTAGGCTGGATTTCAGTAAATGGTGTCACTACGGAAAGCCTTCATCAGGTCCCGTATATGACTCAATGGTGCAATCGCGCAAAATTTTTAAAGGAAAGGTCAAGTGGTATCAAAACCACCAAGAACAGTTGAGGATGGATTCACTGGCAAAGCACTATGCCAAATCAGACTTTAAAAATTTCTGGAAAGGTACTGGTAAGCTGAATCCTAGGCCTAGTATTCCTGTGAGTATCGATGGAGTTACCAACCCCAAAGATATTGCCGAGTTATTCAAAACCCAGTTTTCCACGCAGTCGCCCTTGGGTCCACCATGCGGGGAGCTCGATGCTCTTCCCAAGGATAAGGAAGTACCAACGGTGATCTTGGCGAAAGAGGTCACGGCCAAAATTAAGAATATGACTAGGGGGAAATCGCCAGGTCATGATGGGCTAAGCATCGAGCACCTGCAGCATGCTGGTGTGCACTTACCGCGAGTACTCGCTTTATTATTTAACTTGTGTCTGTCTCATTCCTACTTGCCCTCGGACATGATGCGGACTCTGGTGGTGCCAGTAGTCAAGAACAAGACTGGAGACGTATCGGACGAGTCAAACTACAGGCCAATTTCACTGGCCACCGTCATAGCCAAGGTACTTGACAGCGTGCTCAACTCGTATTTGATTAGGCATGTCAAGATTCATGACGCCCAGTTCGGTTTTCGGGCAGGGCTGTCAACGGAATCGGCCATACTTAGTTTGAAACACGCTGTTATGTATTACACGGATAGACAGACCCCAGTCTACGCGGTGTTCCTGGACCTATCCAGGGCTTTTGACCTAGTCTCTTACGATTTACTCTGGCAGAAGCTAGGAGATACAACACTGCCGCCAGAGCTCGCATCTCTCCTTAAATACTGGTACCTACACCAAGAGACTCGGGTGAGATGGGTGGGGGAGCTTTCGGAGCCATGCAGGCCGGAGTGTGGGGTGAGACAGGGGGGACTCTCCTCGCCCTTACTCTTCAGTCTCTATGTGAATGACTTGGTCGAGCGACTCAGCAGCATGCGTGTCGGCTGCTATGTGGATGGAGTTTGTTTTAATAATCTGAGCTACGCAGACGACATGGTGCTGTTGGCTCCCTCGATCAGTGCTCTCCGAAGGTTACTGGCTGTGTGTGAATCGTACGCGGAGTCTCATGGGTTGATATACAACGCCAAAAAGACAGAGTATATTGTCTTCGGGTCTGGAGCCAGGTGTCCATCTACGGTCCCTCCTCTGTTCCTTAAAGGTCACCCAATAAATAGGGTGTATAAATTTAAATACTTGGGCCATATGGTAACAGATACCCTGAACGATGATATAGATTTGGAGAGGGAACGCAGAGCGTTGTCGGTCCGGGCGAACATGCTGCCCCCAGGTTCTCTCGATGTGCAGTAGCAGTTAAAATAGCCCTTTTTAAGGCCTATTGTACATCACTGTACTCGGGGGCCCTGTGGTTCAGATATACCCAAAGGGCTTGCAACGCTTTGCGTATCCAATACAACAATGCGTTCAGGACGCTGTTGCGACTGCCGCGCTTCTGTAGTGCGTCGACGATGTTCGCTGACGCACGCATTGACAGTTTTGACGCAGTATGGCGCAAGAAATCTGCCTCGTTACTTCGCGGGTTGCGTGACAGTCCCAACATCATTCTGCACTCGATAGCGGCCCGGACAGATAGTCCGCTTGTGTGGGCATTAGCGGACCGTACAAAATCGGTTTTAGTTATTAAGTACTAACATAGGTTTAAGTGAAATTGTTACTAACACAATGGACCACATGTAGTCTGAACACACAATAAATAATAATAATAAAAATAATTTTTATATTTTTGTTTGTTTCCTCCAATAACCCCACAAGATATAAAAAGGTCCAATGTAACATCGCAAGTTTTTGTTTTATTAATATTACTAGCTGTGCCCCGCGGTTTCACCCGCGTAACCTTCTAGCCGAATGAGCTCAGTTGATATAAAATAAGCGCCTGTTAAAATAATGGGAGCAATATGTACATAGTACATCCGCGTTTGCTCCCGTTTCCGCAACATTTTTTGTTCCTGCTCTGCTCCTATTGATCATAGCGGGATGTTTTGTAGCCTATATCCTATCTCAAGCTCTAGACTATCTGTGTACCAAATTTCATTACAATCGGTTCAGTAGTTTTGGCGTGAAAGCCGGACAGACAGACAGTGATACTTTCGCATTTAAAATATTAGTATGGATTATTGTTTATGTATACTCTTGCTTCTCCAATCCACTTTTGATATTGGCAGAAAGCCGACATCAGTTCCACTTGCCATAAATAAAAATAGAATAGAATATCTTCCATCCTTTTCTTCATCATCATCATCATCATCAGCCCCTACTCGTCCACTGCTGGACATAGGCCTCCTTCGTAGCACGCCAACAAGCTCGATCCTGAGCAGCTCTCCGCCAGCCACTACCAGCCACCTTTTTGATGTCGTCGCTCCATCTAGCCCAAGGGCGTCCTACGCTACGTTTGCCGAGACGCGGTCTCCACTCGAGGACTCGTTTACCCCAACAGTTGTCGGTCCTGCGGCATATGTGACCAGCCCATTGCCACTTCAGCTTGCTAATCCTCTCAGCTATGTCGGTGACTCTGGTCCTCTGTCGGATCACCTCTATTCTGATGCGGTCCTTCAGAGCCTTTGATCCTTTCCTTAATCTATACTAATACTAGCTTTCCGCCCGCGGCTTCGCCCGCGTGGAGTTCGGTTATATCGCGCTTTTTAGATTTCCCTCGGGAACATCAAACTTTTCCGGGATAAAAGGTAGCCTATATTCTTTCTCAGGGTCTAAAGATTGTCTGTGCCAAATTTCATCAAAATCGGTTGAGAGGTTTAAGCGGGAAAGCGTAACAGAGAGACAGACAGACAGACAGACAGATAGACAGACAGACAGACAGAGTTACTTTCGCATTTATAATATTAGTATGGATTTCTTGCTTTAGCCGAATGCATCAGCGGGTGAGACTTTTTTTTTAAAAATGTACGATGTATGGTACCAGGGTAGCACAAAAGTGTAGGAGAAGTCGAAACAATGAAGCTCATTCATCATTATTAATCTATTATTACATGGATGAAGTTTTATTTTGCCTACTTTGAGGAGGTGCAAGGTACCAGGGTGGCACAAAAATGTAGGAGAAGCCGAAACAATGAAGTTCATTCATTAATGATAAACGCACAGGATATTGTAATCGTTTGAACTCAAATGGCATATCAATTGGGATCATAGGGATACTCCGTAACATACAAACTTCTCCTTTTGATATACCAGTTGAAATCGTAGATTCAATTAAATTTCGCAATAAGTTTTTCACTGTCAATCTGGTGCCATTACACAGTTTTGGTGGATTAAAAAAAATACAAAGAAATTGGCATTGAATTTTATATATATAGAAGATGAGATGATTATCCACCGTTCATTGAATTCATTTGTGAAAACGTGATAAATGAAGAACCGCTAGGCGGATTTTATTCAAACTTCACACAATCCATCTACTAATTAGTCACAACAAAGCCCAAAAATTTGGTTTGGATAGGTGAGTCCGTTCCTGAGTTATAAAATTACAAAGAAAGTGGCAGCTGACCCGGCGAACTTTGTTCCGCCTTGAAGGCAATATCACATGATCCAATTTTTTTACTTTTTAAATTAGGGTAACACAAAAGTGTAGGAGAAGTCGAAACAATGAAGCTCATCATTTCGGTTGAGCATAATCACCACGCTTGCTCAATGCGGCTTGGCGATTTCAGACGTAAATTCCACGTTTCCTGATGTTTTCCTTCACCTTGCATAAATGCATCTAGCTCTGAGAAGAAACGCCGAAACAAACTCAGAGGTCATTGATGGGACATTATGATCATCATCATCATCCCAGCGTTAATTCCCAGTCGCATCCGAAGCCTTTTCAGCTTTGGAGTCTGGGGTTCGTCTTACCAGTCCAACTGCTGATATGGCTAAACTTCGACATTTTCTATGAAGCGACTGCCGTCTGACCTCCACAACCCGAAGGCGACATCGAAGCATTGCAGTTAGACAAATTGTAGGACTTTTGAGGGCTCCAACAACCCGTAACGACTGCCACTAGATGTTCGTAGGGCAACCGGGACCAACGGCTTAACGTGCTTTCCGAGGCACGACCAGACCAGTACAAATATTCATATTCATGCATACAAATACTCGCACTGTGCGGGGATCGAACCCGCGCCACCTTGCGCAGCGGCCGCGTCCGCTACCGCTACGCCACGGAGGCTGTCATGTGATGGGACATTATGATATTACTGGCTAAAAGGAAAATAAAATAAAAGTTTTATCAATAAAGTTCCGCCTTAAAGGCAATTTGGCATGGTCTTATTTACTACTTTTTAAATTAGGATAATCTATATATATTAAAGAAAGTCGAGTTAATTACACTATTTATAACTCAAGAACGCCTGAACCCATTTGGCTGAAAATTGGTAGGGAGGTAGCTAAGAACTGGGAGAAGGACATAGGATATCCTTTTTACCCCGTTCCCGTCGTTCCTGTGTGAATGAATGAACTTCATTGTTTCGACTTCTCCTACACTTTTGTGACCTTGCAACTCCTCAAAGTAGGCAAAATAAAACTTCATCCATGTAATATTAGATAAATAGATAATAATGATGAATGAATGAGCTTCATTGTTTCGACTTCTACACTTTTATGCGACCCTGGTACCTTGCAACTCTTCAAAGTAGGCAAAAGTAATATTAGATTAATAATGATGAATGAGCTTCATTGTTTCGACTTCTACACTTCTGTGCGACCCTGGTACCTTGCAACTCCTCAAAATAGGCAAAATAGAACTTCATCCATGTAATATTTATTAGATTAATAATGATGAATGGAGCTTCATTGTTTCGACTTCTACACTTTTGTGCGACCCTGGTACCTTGCAACTCCTCAAAGTAGGCAAAATGAAACTTTATTCATGTAATATTAGATTAATAATGATGATGAATGAGGCTTCATTGTTTCGACTTCTCCTACACTTTTCTGCGATCCCGGTACCTTGCAACTCCGAGCTTCATTGTTTCGACTTCTCCTACACTTTTGTGCTACCATGGTTAAAAGATTAACAACTGAAGTTAGCTAAAATAATTGAGTTTCTGGAAGCCGACCACTATTTATGTACTATATGTATTTTGAGACTATGCAATTTTGTCGCGTTCGCGATTCACTTTCACTTTTGTCGAGTTTCAGAACGCGATATTAGATCCTCTAACGCGCACGCGAATTTGAACTTTATGCAGCGGTAATAAATTACAAATTGACTCTCCATTTTATTTAGAAAACGTTTGTATGGGAAATATAAAAATGCTGTTTTGAGGATTTTTCCGGTAGTTATTCGAATTTTTCTCACCTTTTAAACCTTCCCTAGACCTCCACGAATAATTCAAGACCAAGATAAGATAAATCCGTTCAGCCGTTCTCGAGTTTTAGCGAGACTAACGAACAGCAATTCATTTTTATATATATAGATATAAAGCTGAAGAGTTTGTTTGTTTGTATGTTTGTTTATTTGTGCGCGCTAATCTCAGAAAGTACTAGTCCCATTTGAAAAATTCTTTTTGCATTGCATGGCGCATTAATCCGGGAAGGCTTTAGGCTATTTAACATAACGCTGCGACTAATAGGAGCGGGGCATATAAAAAAAACGCAGGTGAAACCGTGTGGCGCAGCTAGTGAAATATAAAGACAAAGATGCATTGAACTTAAATTTAGTTTAATTTGTGAACAAGGGAATCGAGGCCGCTGTAGATGAAGAACAAAGGCGTAATTATAGCTTCTTCTTCTTCTTCTTCAGCCTATAGAGGTCCACTGCTGGACAAAGGCCTTCCCCAAGGCTTTCCACGATGACCGATCTTATGCTGCCCGCATCCATCGGCTTACTGCTACCATCGCCAGGTCATCGGTCCACCTTTTTTTTTTTGTTAGGATGGGAAATCATCAAATGACTTCTCCCGCTCTGGGCGGAGCGGAAGGGCGTGTCAGACTTTTACTGACTAAAACCCACCCGTATTTCTTCACTTGCTTTTATTTTCACTTCTTTTCTTCACTTTCTTCACTTGTTTTCGGTCCACCTTGTTGGGGGCCTTCCTCCCCCTAATTGTAGTAAGCCTTTAGGTATTCTATAGAATTTATTTTGGAGTGTGTGCGCGGGAACTGCATGACATAATTCCGCCGTCACCATCCCATCGTTGGACGACCCGTCGTCGTACGGCAAGGATCCACCCTGAAGCTGTTGACACCACTACGATACGGATGAAGCATCAGCATCACACATTACATTACATACATTTATCCCGATATTTCGATAGAAATTCTATTGCTAACGTAATAGAATAGAGAAACTTTTATTCATCATCATCCCAGCGTTAATCCCAGTCGCATCCGCAGCCTTTTCAGCCTTGGAGTCTGGGGTCCGCTTTACCAGTCCAACTGCTGATATGGCTAAACTTCGACATTTTCCGTGAAGCGACTGCCGTCTGACCTCCACAACCCGAAGGCGACATCGAAGCGTTGCAGTTAGACCAATTGTTGGATTTTTGAAGGCAACAACCCGTAACGACTGCCACTAGATGTTCGTATGGCAACCGGGACTAACGATTTAACGTGCTTTCCGAGGCATGACCAGACCAGTGCAAATATTAATAATCATGCATACAAATACTTGCACTGTGCGGGGATCGAACCCGCGCCACCTTGAGCAGCGGCCGCGTCCGCTACCGCTACGCCACGGAGGCTGTCCTGCTGTGCTGAGAGAAACTTTTATTCTGGACTAGAATCCATAAAGTTCGTAACAATTTTACTTAACTTTTAGTGTTAGTAATATCATAATTGTTTTTACAACAAATGTTATCATTTTTGTGGAATGGACATTGGAATGGACATGTGAGTGAGTGGGGAAAATGTTGTGACGATTTGAATATAAATGTCTATGACTAAATAGTAAGAATATAACAATATAGAATATATAATCATATGATTAGGGGTAGACCAAAGAAATGATGGGTGGGCTTTGTGAATGATGATATATGTAGATAGAAAGGGATGATGGTGGTAGCCCATAACATCAGCTACCGGCAGAAGTTACCACCCACCAGACAAAGTCTTGCCGCTAAGCGATTCGTCGTGTTCCGGCATGATGTCTGGTGAAGCCGTACGGAGGACGGATCTGAGCAGTTGTGTTGCGATGTGTGCCGGGTACGATGCGTCAAATGTTGTTGAGCCGGGAGTTTGGTCGTGGAGGATCTCTAGATCAATCTCCCTCTGGCGCAGCATCGTTGGTTTTGTTGTTGCGTTTAACATCATAACCTCACTAACTGCTGTTTTCCTTTCTATTCACTCCGTTTTTTATTTTGATTGAATAGCTCTTAAAAAACAAGCGCATTTTACCATCAACGATTGCATCACTACTTACCATCAGACGGAGTTTCTTTAGACCTTTTCAGTGTGTACAATACTTTGTACACTAGCTTTTCAGCTTTTGGAGTCTGGAGTCCTAGCCAAGCACTAGTTTATATTTATCAAATAATATGTAGAACCCATTGATATAATATTAAACTGATATGATATGCTCTAACAAATTAACCAAAATAAATGTGCCGATCGGAGCAGCAGCACACACATGCAATTTTTTTATTCTGCGTACATTTCACACGTTGGCACAGTGTGAGTGAGATGGGGCACAATCTTAAAGCGGGCAGCATAGAGAAAAAAAAGTTGGCTAGTGTTTGTCGTTTGCGCTTAAATAGAATCGACGAAAACTAAAGCGACTTGCTGGACTTCCCTCCTTTTGTACGCTTCATTTTCAGTGCGCTAGTGACGTATCTACCTTAGTTTAATATTATATCAATGGTAGAAACCCAATTAATTTGAGACAATGGCAGCAGAATTTATCACACGTTAACTTCTCTAGTTTTAAATGCGACACGGTTGATGCACTGACTGAGCGATAAGATAGCATAAAAAATAATTAATGCTTTTGTTTATTAAATTCCTAGTCCATAACGTTGCATGATTAAATCTTACGGACTTATAGATATATTATGATGTAAAGTGAGTGCCTGAAAAACAGGTTTAATAAACCTAGCTCGGGCATGTCGCTAATTTTACATGATTCTCTGTATAATAATACGTTCTGTATGACCTTATGTATATTTTTAGTCACACATGATGATGATGATGTTCTGACCGATTTCGGCCACGGCGACCACTTCGACTCCTAGAAGATGATTTGGCGCTCATGCGCCTGAAGATGGCTTATGTAGCCTATCTTGGCGGCGAAACTTCGTGCACACTAAGGGCACGTAAGCACGCCGTCGACATAGTTGTATGTGATGGCAGCAGGTGGGCGGGCCTTTAATTGGTCGCGTTTGGCATCGAGGTCAGCTTTGCGCTGCTCCTCAAACTCGCGAACTTGTCCGTACACCATTCTGCGCCATAACACCTAGCACACATATTACCTAGCTGTTATTTAGGCAATAAGATATGTATTTGTATAAAAATATTTTTATAGCTTTTATTTTACAATGTTGTGTAAGTTTTTTGAATAGATTAAAGATCAAATGCTGCATTATATGTTGCCGGTTATAGTCATACACGGAACAAATTAGTATTCGTATGGCATAACATCACGCTGCGACCAATAGGAGCAAGGCTTATCAAAAATTTAAAATGCATGCTGTATATTTTGATCTAGAAGTGAAATAATGTATAGAACTGCTCAGTATCGAGCTTGTTGGCGTGCCATGAAAGAGGCCTATGTTCAGCCGTGGACAAGTAGAGACTGATGATGATGATGATGATGATGGTATAGAAGTCGAGTCTTTTGGGGTTAAAATAAAATGTTCAAATAACTACCGCCGGAACCAGAGCTGCTGGCAGAAGTAACCACCCACCAGACAAGGTCTTGCCGCCAAGCGATTCGTTGTGTTTCGGCATGATGTCTGGTGAAGGCGTACGGAGGACGGGTCTGAGCAGTTGTATTGCGATGTGTGCCGGTTACGATGCGCCAAATGTTGTTGTGTTGGGAGTTTGGTCATGGAGAGTCTCCAGATCAATCTCCCTCTAGCGCAGCATTGTTGATCGTGTTAGTCTTTGGTTTAACATTGCATCACCTCGCTCAATTGCCGCAATCCTTCCTATTCCAAAGTTTTTTAAGTGAATAGGCTTAATAAACTAGTGCGCTTTACCATCAACGATTGCATCACTGTTTACCGTCAGGCGGGATTGCAGTCAAGCACTAGTTTATAATTATTTAAAAAATAAAACTCGCGGGTGGCGCTTATAGGTTAATAAGCGTAGAATGAGCTGTCATTCCTAGTTGACCTAAGGATTGACACTATTTGCAGCTTATCCCAAGCTCAGTTGACCTAACTTTACACATTGAGATTTTTGCAGGATCTATCTAACCTTCGCTTACTGTCTGCAAAAATGGAGTAGGTGAAAGATACGCGGATGAAACAGCAGCTCGTAACTATGTAGCTAAAGATAAACATATAACCGTATTTTTCCGCATTTTTCTTGTAACATTCCAAAGCCATTAAAACAGAATAATTAATTAACTTCGTTTGCCCTAAAACCCTAAAGATTTTTGCAAACAAGCGCGACACTATGGTGCGATGCGACACTCTCCATAAAGTTATCATAGAAATTGATTTACAGAGTCGCGTTGCTCAATTATCTATGGCACGCCACAGAGTACTCTTATGTGCTGGTATGTACTGTTGTATGCAGCCTGACTTACAAACAGGACCAGTTAACTGTTGAACTAACGTGAGTAACTTTAGTTACACTGTGGTCCTTGTAAAGTGCTTTGTGTGGAACACAATTGCTACAAATTGTTGCAAGTTGTTGTCGTCCAGTTTACTTCAGTAATAATACAGGGTACGGGGGTGAATTCACTCATTTGTAATGTTGTATACAGAAGTTGTGTAAGTCTGACCTAGTGGTTAAAATACCAGCCTCTCAAGTATGAGCGTGCGGGTTCGATTCTGCTTGAGTTATGAATGCTGACAACAAAAAAATGTAAAAATACCGATCCGCAACTTAACTTCAAAGTGAAGTAACGAAATTTTGCATTACTTTAAAGAATGACGAAAACTGCGAAACAAAACGGTTTGCTAATATTGTTTTCCTTGTCTAGCATAGACTATATCTTTAATTTTTCGTAGAGATACTACACAGAATGCGGTTGATTAGTTGAAATATGACACACACGAATAAAAAATAATGCGATAGTGTACGTGGCCGTGTTCAATGAACCGGTCACTCCGGGACCGGTTGCCGTAAACGGAATGCCGCTCGAAGTTGTTTCAGAATATGTGTATCTCGGGCAAACGTTGCAATTAGGGAAAAACAACTTCGAGAAGGAGGCAAATAGAAGGATCCAGCTGGGATGGGCAGCGTTTGGTAAACTTCGTCGGGTATTTTCGTCGCCCATACCCCAATGTTTGAAGACAAAAATCTTCAACCAGTGCGTCCTACCCGTCATGACTTACGGAGCCGAGACGTGGACACTAACGGTCAGACTAGTCCATAAGTTTAAAGTCACTCAGCGAGCTATGGAGCGGGCTATGTTGGGCGTCTCTCTGAAGGACCGCATCAGAAATGAGGTGATCCGACAGAGGACAAGAGTCACCGACATAGCTGAGAGGATTAGCAAGCTGAAGTGGCAATGGACTGGTCACATATGCCGCAGGAGCGACAACCGTTGGGGTAAACGAGTCCTCGAGTGGAGACCGCGTCTCGGCAAACGTAGCGTGGGACGCCCTTGGGCTAGATGGAGCGACGACATCAAAAAGGTGGGTGGTAGTGGCTGGCGGAGAACTGCTCAGGATCGAGCTTGTTGGCGTGCCATGAAGGAGGCCTATGTCCAGCAGTGGACGAGTGGGGGCTGATGATGATGATGATGATGATGTACGTGGCCGGTTTAGCGCAGGCGACAGTAGTCTTTAAGGTGGAAGGGGACTTCTACATGTGATAGTCCCTGAACATCAGTATTTTATACCAAGTGACTGCCTATCTAACCTCCACAATCTGCTTACTGATAATATTATAATACCCCTTGGTAAAACTGGTTATCAGACGTTGCATGGGATAATCATCAATCTCTTGCTCTGGGTGGAGCGAAACACTTTCAGACTTTTGCTGACTAAAACCCAACCGTGTTCCTTCACTTGCCTTGCCTTGCCTTTACCAAAGGCCACGATATCCCTTTTCAAACACCCCGCAGCCTTGGCAGGCATCGCTCCTCGTGGACCCCTTCACGATGTGCCGACTTCTCTTTGAGGCGTGCGTAGAACACAATACGCTGTCACCCGGGCCTGGTCTTTACCAGGCGGCGAGCTGCCACGCGGCTATGGTATCTCGTTCAAACACTCTGCAACCCTGGTAAGTATCGATCCTCGTGGACCACAACACGACTGGCATCACTTCTTTGAAGCGCGTGTGGAATACTAACAAGCTGCCTACTGCTCGCCACCCGTTAGCCCGCGCCTAAGGTGGCCGAGAGTTCGATGTTGTCTCCTACGGCGTTTAGAGGCGTGAGGGCGCTGACATTGCACCAATATCACACGCTCCACCTCCTTCTTTGCCAGCATTAATGCTACGCAAAAGTATGTGACGGTCTGCCTTGCACTCTCGCTCCGGACCATGGCCTGGAACAGGGCTGGACGCGACAGATTGCCACCGCCGATCGCCACCACAACGAGGGACAACACCCTGTAATAGGGTATTTGACTAAAAAAAACTAATTAGTCCCTCAGTCAGATTTCCAAAAAATACTGGACACTTGTTTTTTTCTTTTTTCATATAAACAAAAAATGAAGACGACACAGCGCGTTGAAAACTCGTGTGACGTCACTGCACGCTACTCTTTTTAGCGGCCAGCGACGTCACCAGCCACCACTCCTGATCTTTGATGCCTTTTACATTTGTCAATTTTTATTGATTTGATAAAACAAAATATACGTATCCACATTGATAAAATATTAAACTAAGGTAGATATGTCACTAGCGCACTAAAAATGAAGCGTACAAAAGGAGGTAAGTCCTGTATCTCGCTTTAGTCACTCTCGATACACTCGTAAAAACAAACGACAAACACTAACAGCGCAAACGACAAACACTAGCCATCTTTTTCTTCTCTATGCTTTAGATTGCGCCCCATCTCACTCACACTGTACCAATGTATGCCGAATAAAAATATGCATATGTGCTGCTGCTGTGTTCGGCACATTTTTTTTGGTCAGTTTGTTAGAATATATCGTATCTGTTTCATATTTTATCAATGCGTATCCAATATTTTTCTATAATTTGAATGACGGACTAATTATTTTTGTTTAGTCAAATACTCTATGTTTGATAATGGTATACTGATATATTATCTTCGATAGTTGAACTGCGTTTCTTAGGCGCGATTTTCTGGGAAATTACATGTGGCACAGTCATAGGTAAAATGGAAAGGGACTTACTGGAATTTCCAGCGCTGCACTCTCCGGGTTGTGATGGAGGCCTCCACCGATGTTCACTAGTTCATTTTGTTGTTAGATTCAAGGGGTAATTATTGATTTAAAGAATTTTTTTAACCGACTTCAAAAAGGAGGAGGTTACTCAATTCGACCGTATAAATGTTTTTCTTTTTTTCTATGTTTGTTCGCGCATAACTTCGTCGTTTATGAACCGATTTTGATAATTCTTTTTCTGTTGGAAAGAAGACGTTCCCAAGGTGGTCCCATGATAAGGATATCAGCGTTTGATGATGGAAGACCAGAGAAAACAAGGGGAACTTTCAAAACTTGCAGGGGCGACTACTGCATTTCTTAGCATTTTCATTAAGTATTTTAAAGCACTACAATTTAATAAAGGTCTGGAGTAGATCTGATGACGGAGCCGGGAGACAGTCGAAGGAACTCCTCAACAATTCACAGCAGCTACCTTGTGTTTGGGCTCGATTAATTTGTATTGATAAGAACTTTACACCTAGATGGGTTGTGACAGTACTCCTCACCGGTTTACAGTAGCTACTTTGTGTTTGGACTTAATTCATTTATATTGATGAGACCTTTGCACCCATTGGGTTAAAATAATGGTCTGCAATAAATTTGATGATGAAGACCATAGGCAGTTGAGGGAATACTTACGGTTAAAAATAAAAGTAAACAAAATTACGTCGTTTCCCAACTATATTTGCGTCAGCTTCCAGTCTGATCGGATGTAAATGAATACATAGTACTTTTAACAACTAAAAAGTGTAAAATAAAAACTTTTTTACAAAAAAAACTACCGACTTCCAAAAACCACTACAAAGTGAAAAATAACTAATTTCGGAAGTCGGTGTCTTTGGTTTTGTATATTCGTTTATGACACCGACTTCCGAAATTAGTTATTTTTCACTTTTTATATTTTTTAGTTTTTATATTCGCCGGCCGGTGTGCGGTCTTATAGCTTTTTTGAAGGTGAAGTGTTGAAGCAGAGAGAAGTTTGCTGTTGTTTTCTTGTAAGTTTTTCTGGCTTAGTCTCTAGACTCTAGGCCAGATATATGGAATTGGGAATTACATGGGAAGGAATCGGGTAAATTGAATGTGCTTGGTGTAAGAATGGTTGCATGCTTTAACACCCTATTATAAAATGTCTTCAAGATTAATTAAACTAAATGAAAACTAACTTCTCAAATTTCTCATATCAAGAAAACGGTACCTACCTACCTCCATTCTAAGTACATACATACGTCTAACATTATAACAAGTGAGCGTGCCAGTGTAATCTCGTACCGGCTAAGGTCCACCGTATTCATGCCGTTCTCAGCTATTCAAAGGTATGCAATCTTGAATTCTCAACTCTGTTTTACCTAGGTACGTCATTTGTGGTGCTTATTTAGTTTTGAATTACTTATTTGAAATTCAAAGTAATATTAAATTTCAGAAAATAACGTATGTTTTTCCTTTGACAAAAAACTTCTATAACGACACTGCTTATTGGTTGGTTTCTTTCTAGTTTATATAAAACTGATGAATGACTGGTAAACACTGAAAATTGTCAAGTTAGCACAACTACATATGTAATCGCGGCAACTAACAAATCAGTGACACTGACTAATCAACAGAATTGGTGAATTTAATAAACTGACCACCGAGGGAAACCGACCATGGAGATCTGTATGGTTTGGGCGGAGCACCGCCTTGTCCTCGTGGTGGCAATCAATCACCTGCGACTCTGATCCAGGCCATTGTTCAGAGCGAGAGTGCATGGCAGACCGTGACCTTCTTTTGCGAAGCAGTAATGCTGGCTTAGGAGGCGGCGGAGCGCGTGAGCGAGCGGCCATCTCAGTGCCCTCACGCCCCTCATCCAACTAGTCGCCCCAAGAAACGACTTGGTCAGTAGATAACATCTAACTCACAGCCAACGTAAGCGCGGCCTTGCAAGCGGCTACAGTGGGTAGTTCGCTGCCCGTTATGGACCAGGCCCGGATCGATGGAGCATTGTGTTCCATGCGCGCCGCAATAGATGTCAACGTGACTGGGTCCACGAAGACCGATGCTTGACCAGTGATACGCGAACTCGATGATATTTTAAACAACCAAAACTCTTTCTGTCTACATGCAATTTTGTTCAAAATGTACTACGCGAACCATTCTACAAATCATTCCGATTTCAACTCCTCATAAAAATCCAATTATTTTGTAGTACCGGAGCTATATAAAAATGTTTATTCTCGCTTCTCATATTTTGGATTTTATCATATAACACGACCTACTATGGCCCTAAATTTATCGATTCACCCTAAAGGAAGTGGGCATTATGTATACATTAAAACAATTTAGTTAGTATGCAAGATTAATGTTTTCTAGCTCCGCCTTTGACAAGGGAAAAGTTATAAATGGATGTATGAGTTATGGGTATATGAGTAATATATTCTTATAAGTTATCATAACTTACATCAATTATATAGTATAATTAGTATAATAATACTATAAACTATATATATATATATAGGATGATAGTTACACGCTTTCTGTAAAGTTTTTTTTCTAATATTACCACTTGGAATATCTCCTGTATCGTGAGTGCTTTTACAAACATTGAAACTCATAGAAATAAATACATTTGTAAGACATACAAGCATTATTTTATTCCAAGCAAGATCTTCGAGAGAGGTCAATCGTTGAATCCAATTCGGCTGGCCTGTTTTTGGGAAGCTACGTAGAATTTTCGCGTCCGGAATGTCTCAAAAACAAGTCTTCGACCAGTGTGTTGCCAGTGATGACATATGGAACTGAGTGTGTTCACTAACAATGGGCCTTTTAGGAAAGCTTAGCTTAGCTTGGCCTTATAGAAAAATGTAAATAGATTTTTTACATCCATATTAATATTATAAATGCGAAAGTAACTCTGTCTGTCTGTCTGTCTATCTGTATGTCTGTCTGTCTGTCTGTCTGTCTGTCTGTCTGTCTGTCTGTTACGCTTTCCCGCTTAAACCTCTCAACCGATTTTGATGAAATTTGGCACAGACAACCTTTACACCTTGAGAAAGAACATAGGCTACCTTTTATCCCGGATTTGATGTTCCCGAGGGAAATCTAAAAAGCGCGATATTACCGAACTCCACGCGGGCGAAGCCGCGGGCGGAAAGCTAGTTTTTCTATAAAAGAGACGATATTGAAATTGTTCGCCGGTTATTAAAAAATAAATTAGTTTTTTATTAGTATTTTTTTTTTTATTTATTAGTAATTTATTTTTAATAACCGGCGAACAATTTCAACGCTTTGTTCTTACACATTTACGGAATCCATAGTAACAGACATTCCATGAGTTTAAGAAAGTTTATGTATGTAAACGCACCCATAATCCAGAAGTAATTTCTAGTGGAGCAAAATATCTTAAAAAAGATTAAAAATTAGATTAGGTTAAGGTCAAATTGAATTCTGGGAATAGAAAAGAATAGAATTCTCTTTATTATGTATACCATAAAAATTACAGAACATAAATTGGAAGATTTTACAAAAGGTGACACAATGGGAGGTTTTATCGCTAAGAGCGATCTTTTACAGATAAATGCTTTTACATCAACGAACTTTTACACTTCGTTTATAAAAGATAACGTTGCAGTGACGTCTTTCGACTATAAATTGCTGACGCGATGTGTCAACCACCACATCTTAAAAAACTGTTATGTAGTCCAACCCGAAATCTGATAGCAAGCTACAAGAATTGAGTGCACACAAAGGGTGGTGTGTCAGCTAATAAGTGACAACGCACAAAATATGATGACGTCAGAATCTCGACTGTTACCATACTGTATCAGTGGGAGCTGAGAGCATAATTGAGCCCTTAAGAGAGCGGAATTGTGTTAGGACATAATTAAATCAATTTATTTCATAGACTGTATACGTGACTCTCACAATATTTGAAACCCTCGCATAGCTACTATTTAAAACACCCTATATCACAAAAAAACGATAGGTTTGATACAACAGCCAAGTGATTGCGTAACTTACTTATAGTAGCAATTACTTTCATTTTCACAGTTCTAACATTCAAAAAAGTTAAAAGCATTACAAGTTTGACTGCATGCATTATTGCGTTATTTACGTTCATTGTCTTACATAGTACTCCCTCCTTAGCGAAGCGTAAGTACCAGATCAGGCAGGATCGTCAAGACGCCTGCACGCTACGTACGCTTCGCTAAGGGGGGAGTACTGCAATAACGTATTCAGCCAAACTTTTCGAACATATGACGCAATTAATTAGCAATATATTTCAAAATTCAAATTATGAATGTGTGTTAAGCAATCAGTGAAAGCGAAAAAAATCTTCTTTTCAACTGGTAGGTAACCAGTTGAAACGACAGATTTTTTTCGCTTTCGCAAATTTTCTGATTAAGAGCTGAATCGAACCTTTGTATTTCGACATTTTAATTGCATTTTGATCTTATTGTGACTGAATCGATTTTGTTTGTATTATTTGTTATTTTTTTTTTTATCTGATAAGCGATTAATGTTCTTATTATTATTGGATCATATTGACTCATTTCAATTTTGCATGTTCCATCTTGAACAGAATGTAAGTAGAGACTCAACTTTATTTTTTCACAACCTTATTTGTAGACCTGCATTCTGACAAATAAATAATTTGATTTGAATTGATTCTTAAAAATATATTATTTGTCATACCAGAAAACGGTCGTAATAATCAATACTCATCATCATCATCTCAGCGTTAATCCCAGTCGCATCCGAAGCCTATTCAACTTTGGAGTCTGAAGTCCGCTTTACCAGTCTAACTGCTGATTTTGGCTAAACTTTGATATTTGTCATGAAGCAACTGCCGTCTGACCTCTACAACCCGAGGGCTATATCGTAATAATCAATACTATAAGGAACTTATGTATTTTTAATATTATTTCGACCGAGCTATTTCCAATACTTGTGAGTATCCAAAGTTATTTCTGACCAACATCGCTGCTCTAAAGCCCGTTACTTAAGTGGGTACATGACGCTGTCACTGTTCCGGACTTTGATGGATTAAAGATACGAGCACACGCTCGTTACAAAGATATTATATACGGAACCAGCTGTTTGGTTGCTGCACTGTGCGTGGCATGACCTGAATTAATGTTCATAGTAGAATTTCACTATTATTATTATTTCTGTGCATTTGAGTCGTGGTGACCCAGTGGTTAAAACACCAGCCTCTTAAGTATGAGTGTGCGGGTGCGATTCCATATCGGGCAAGTACCAATGTAACTTTTCTAAGTTATATGTACTTTCTAAGTATATCATGGACACCAATAACTGATCATAAGGTGAAGGAAAACATCTTGAGGAAACCTGGACTTTAAGTCTGAAATCGCCAACCCGCATTGAGCAAGCGTGGTGATTACGCTCCATCCTTCTCTATATGAGAGGAGATCTGTGTGACGATAAAAAGGCTAATGATGATGATGATGATTATTATTTCTGTAGGTGACATTTTTTTTTACTGAGGGTGTCCTTACAGAAAACCGTTAGATGTCAGCAACTGTATGGGAGAAAAGTGAAAAAGAAAAATAAGAGGTCTTTTATTTGGGTCTATGTAAAAATAATTCATCTATTATTTAAAAAACCTTTTTTTGACAAACTCTTTTTTTACGTGTCGAACGGGCAAACCTTATAGTGGATTTTAGGTTTAGGGGCATCTAACAAAAACAAAACACTTAAAATACACCAATTTGAACAATATCCATAAAATCGAACATCGATGAATACGACAACACAACAACTAATAATACTCGACGAAAAACATCGTAAACGAATTGTTTCAATGGCTTTTTCAAAAAACGAATATCGATATCAAGCGATAAAACATTCCAAAAGTAACAACACCTTTTTTAAATCCATTCTTTTTTCAAAATAGACAGTTTAACAAGCTATCGAAACTGGAAAACAAGCCATAATCCAAATATGTATTGTAACTTGTATCAAAACAAAAGGCATGCAGTTTGCCGCCGGGATATCACAGTAAAATAAATAAAAGCACCAAATCCCGGTAGATGGGACTTCAGTGAGGCGCATTTCAGACTGCAATGCCCGGAGACATGACATTTAGGGGTGGGACAGTAATTTTAAAAAAATATCGATAAATGAAATTAAAAGTTTCCGCAAATAATCGAACTAACCTCTCTCATTCTTTAATGAATAGACTTTTGTTTCAAAGTTTAATGCCGCTCGGAGAATATAGCCTATCTTTTGCTAAAAGTCAAATTGATGCTGTATAAAAAAAACACAAATAAGATAATTTGCGACCCTGCCAGGATTCGAACCTGGAATCTTCTGATCCGTAGTCAGACGCGTTATCCATTGCGCCACAGGGCCGGTTCCTATCCCTATACAAAAATGTATCAGCATTCTGTTTAACAAAATACCTTATTTACTTTTTAGCACCACTTTGTTGGCACGTTGCCAGACTTCCACTCTGCATTAGAGAATCTAGTGCAGAGTGGAAATATGGTAACATCTGGTTATATCTAGCTGGTTCATTCATTAGCAAGAGTGCTACTAGTTTTCTTAATAAAATCCGTACTAATATTATAAATGCGAAAGTAACTCTGTCTATCTGTCTGTTACGCTATATTCCCGAGGGAAATCTAAAAAGCGCGATATAACCGAACTCCATGCGGGCGAAGCCGCGGGCGGAAAGCTAGTCAATTTATATTTTAACTTTAGAATCCATTTTATAATTGTTTTTAATTAGGATTGTATGCATTTGTGTTATAAGCACGAAACAATATTCGGCTAACCGTAAAGATTTTTCCCCCTTATTCATAAACGTTGTTTAAAGTGAAGTAAAGATTAGCGATTCTTTAACCATATATTTTTGACCTTTTAACGTTTCTTAACTTTAATCATCGCTTATAAATAAACAACACAGTATTTAAGGGGTTTATTCATAAGCGATGATTAAAGTTAAGTGATATTCAAACGTCTAAAATGTATGGTTAAACAATCGCTAATCACTAGTTAACTTTAAGCAGCGTTCATGAATAAGGGGGTTTAAGTTTGCAATATTATTTTTGGGTACGAAATGAATGATGTCCTTTACCTACGTATTATTACATATAGTATTCAGTTGCAAATAACAAAAATCCTACAACATTCAGTAATGTAACACCGAAACTCACAATATTTGATGTAGTACAGTTATTATATCTAATATTGTGAGTTTCGGTGTTTACAAGTATTTATTTTTAACTAACCACTAATTGCTGCCGGCTGCGTTGTCTGCGATCCAAGATAAAAAGTAGCCTTTCAAAAGTGTCCTTACCCGAGTCAAGATCTGTCTATAGTTGTGCAAAATTTCATCTAAATCAGTTAATGCATTTTTACAAGAAGGCGAGACAGACAAAGTTACTTTCGTATTTATATAATTACATAGTATACAAGTAAGGAGTTAGGTACATACACATCAAATGACAAGAAAAAAAAACAGAACTGAAAAATAGGTACAGAGGCTATGCTTTTTTATATATATATATATATATATATATATATATATTATAAAACAGTGCTTGACCGCAATCCCGCCTGATGGTAAGCAGTGATGCAATCGTTGATGGTGAACCGCGCTAGTTTATTAAGAGCCTATTCACTCTAGCCTTGAAGACACTCAAATAGTAGTCCGACGGAAACACCGCCGCCTGCAAGTTGTTCCAGTCCCTTGATGTACGCGGTATAAAGGAGGAGGCGAAACGGTTCGTCCGGATCGTAGTAGTATTAACAACGTAAGGGTGGAAACTCGCCGTACGACGGGTCGTCTGATGGTGGAACGGAGATGGGGGAATTAAATCATGCAATTCCCTCGCACACTCCCCAAAATGCATCCTATAGAACACCGAAAGGCTGGCTACTCCACGCCTGTGCTCTAGGCTTGGGAGACCGTCACGAGTTAAATCAGGGTCACCAATTAGCCCCTTCGCACGTCTCACCACTGAATCCAAAGTAGCCAGGTGATATTTAGCATCTAGTTTGTTAATCGCTGTATAATAATGTATATTTCGGTATATCAATAAAATATTTTTTCTATTTATTTCATAAGAAGAAGACTGGTCAACGTGGAAAGCCTTGGGGGAGGCCTTTGTCCAGCAGTGGACATCTATAGGCTGAAGAAGAAGAAGAAGATACCTGCGACAGAGCAAAGATAGACATAGACAGCAAATGAAAGTATGAAGGAGACAAAAACTTTCATCAAGTATAAATACTACATAAATATTTATACTAACACTGCTAAGTTGCGCTCCATGAGTTAGGAGTTAACCTGCTCAGTCACTGACAAATGCGTGCATAATCTCAAATTAACAGCCTAACGGGTGAACTCAATCTACCATGTGACTCTTTCCTCTCGAGACCATTTCAATGCCTATGCCTGAGGAAGGTGATAAACCATTTAACCTCATGCTACGACGCTTAAAAGTCCAGCAAAAGGAGAAAGGTAAAAAAAAAATGGTAAGCACTTAGTCTGTATTTCACGCAAAACAGTTAAGTGTTGCATAGTTTGTTAGTAGTTTAATATTTAAAGTTTTGTAAGTATGTAGTTATTATTTACAGTATTTATCTAAATATATATATCATCATCATCATCAGCCACTACTCGTCCACTGCTGGACATAGGCCTCCTTCATAATACCAACAAATTCGATCCCGAGCAGTTCTCCGCCAGCCACTACCAGCCACCTTTTTGATGTAGTCGCTCCATCTCGCCCAAGGGCGTCCCACGCTACGTTTGCCGAGACGCGGTCTCCACTCGAGGACTCGTTTACCCCTCTAAATATATATATACTATTTTGTTTTATATTATTTAATAGAAACTCGTATTATTTGTCTGCAAGAACCCTTTTGCAGGTAAAGGCCTCCTCCAAATTGTGCCAAACTTCTCTGGAGTGTGCAGTTAGCATCCACTTTGGTCCCGCTACATGTTTAATCTCGTCATCCCATTTTTTACGAGGTCTTCCTTTTTTTCTTTTGTCTGCCGGACCACTCCACGCCCAAATCAAATCAAAATCAAATCAAATCATCTTTATTGTGGATCATAGGTAGGTATACATAACATAAATACAGGTCATAGATAATTACAGTAAGTTCAGCTATGTCCCGCCGTTGAGGCATACAATAATAAAATACAAATTAGAAGTCAAAAATACAAAGTGGTCATATAAGTCACGATACATTTTTAAATTATTCCAAATTATAAATCCAAATAAAAATTCAATTCCAAGTCATCTTAGTCATAACTCATTATTATCTACAATATTGCAAAGTATTCTTACACAGATATTAGAAGAGGAAAGACACAGCAATTTAAATGGTATTCAAATCAATTCACTACATTATCATACATATAAAAAAAAAAGAACAAAACTATTTATCCTTTCTTTTCATTGGAATATAATATTATTGTCACACAAGTAAACTCTGACATCATAACAACATTTGTCTATTAATCCTTTATGTAGTTTCTTTTTAAACTGGATTATTGGTAATTCTTTAATATCATCAGGCAATTTATTATAGATTAATGATGTCATGCATAATATACTTTTATTTAATAGTGCCGTTTTACCATAAGGTATTTGTACCTCTAACAGTTTTTTATCCCTTAATTGTCGATAATAGCTTTTAAAAGCAGTCCTATAGTAGCTTCGGCTGTGAAACATTTTGTCCATCTCTGGTCTTGAAGACGCGCTACGCAAGCGCGGATCCAGGGGGGGGTCATGGGGGTCATGACCCCCCCCTGGGCTGGGTCCAGGAGTACCTAGCACAGAAGGATTTTATTTAAGTACTTTCAATATTTAATCAATTTATATAATACATACTTTGTTTGCCGGCAAACGCATTATTCGGGAACGCATTCAACTTTTGAATGCGCTGGGCATTCAAAAGTTGAATTTTGCCGCGCTACCGCCGTCACGGCCGCCAACATTCAAATGTCACATTTTTATGTCACATTTCATTTTACTTGCGCGCACTTTGTTTATTAATCAGTTTCTTCATTATGCATTGAACACACACACACACTGTGTATGTGTTCAAACTCAAATATTATGGTTGTAATTTTCTTAAAGTACCTCGTAGGTAGATAAGTAGGTGCCTACTTACTGATAGAGGGGGATTTATATACGGACGACAGCAGTTCAAGCTATCGGAAACTGTCAAATATTCCCAATCAACTTTGAGCCTTCATAGTTTAGCAATAAGGTTGACGTCTGTACATTCTTCTTCTTCTTCCTGTGCCTCTTCAATCCTGAAGGTTGGCCGTCAGCTTCTTGTATTCGGTCTTCTCAACCACGAGACGGAGCAGTTTTTCAACTCTCTCTTCCACTGTCCACTCCCTGATGTTTCGCAGCCACGACTTTCTCTTTCGTCCAGCGCGCCTTTTTACTTCTACCTTGCCCATCATAATGAGTTGGAGTAGCGTATATCACTAGCGTAGACTCGGGGACATCTGTCGCCAACCAAACATCAGGACCCGAGGTGGCGGCGCGAAGTGTTCCACGCGCGCTACTTTTAGACGTCACGGGGGGAGTCCTACACCTCACTCCCCCCCTGACCTGAGCAGGCCCACGGTGGTGGGCCAGCACCAATCGGGGGTTGCGGAAGCAGTATTAGTTCTCGCAGCCCCCGGTGTAGGTGTGAGACGGATCAGCCGGGTGGTTTTAGTCAGTAAGAGTCTGACAGACCCCGTCGCCCGCCCCAGGGCGGCGGAAATCCATGAGGATTTTCCACTCGGAAAAAAAAGCGTATATCTATCGTGTCGGAGCATCTGGCCGAGATAATCTATTTTGCGTTTCTTTATGGTGGGCAACAACTTTCGAGGCATTAGAACGCGCTGAAGGACGGTGTCAACTCTGACCTTTTGGGTCCAGCTTATGCGCAGCATACGACGGTAGCACCACATTTCAAAAGCCTGCAAGCGTCGTGTAGTGTCCTCTTTCAGAATCCATGCTTCGCAGCGGGACATGACGAACGACAGGCCATACGTAGTACATCAGTAATCTCACTCGGAGCTTTATGTGGAGTTTACGACAGCACAGAACTTTCTTCATTTTGTTAAAAGATGCTCGGGCAAGTTCTATCCGGGTCTTAATTTCTTGGTCGGACTCCCATGCTTCATTCACCTAAGCACCGAGATACTTATCCTGTCGTACCCGCTCAAGTTGTTTGCCTGCCACCGATATGCTAGGACATAAGTCTTGGTTTCTAGAGACCACCATAAATATTGTCTTGCTGATGTTCATCGACAGACCGGCTTTTCGCTGCTCTCATTGACTTTATCTACAATGGTTTGCAAATCTTGTTCAGAGGCTGCAATGAGAACAGTGTCGTCCGCATAACGCAGGTTATTAACGACCTTGCCATTGATTTTCACTCCGGCTTCCAGACCTTCAAGAGCCTCCGACATCACTACCTCGGAATAGATATTGAAGAGCAACGGAGACACAGCCTTGCAGAGCTCCACGACAGATCTTGATTTCCTCGGTCTCCTCATTTTTAACTTTGATTGTAGCTACTTGGTTCTCGTACAGATTACGGATAATCCTGACGTCCTTGCCATCGAGTTCAATATCTGTTAATAGACCCAGGAGGTGCTGGTGCTTAACCCGGTCGAATGCCTGTTCGTAATCTATAAAGCACAGCAGTGCATATCCCTGCATTTTTTTACGAGGACGTTGAGGGCAAGAAGAGCTTCACGAATACCGACACCAGAGCGAAATCCGAATTGACTGTTTGTTCGTCACATTTCGGTCTTACCCTGTTCTGTATGATGTTTCTGTTGCTGTAAGAACACTTCGTCTGTACATACCTACGTTTTTTTTTTGGTGAGGGAAATTGAAGGTCCTAAGCTTCGTAAGTCTAAGGTCTAAGCGTTTTTTTTTTTTTTGTTTCCTGGTTGGAAAATCCTCATGCATGTCCGCCGCCCTGGGGTGGGCGACAGGGTCTGTCAGACACCTACTGACTAAAAACCACCCCGGTGTTCCATCTCGCACCTACACCGGGGTTGCGAGAACGAACACTGCTTCCGCAACCCCCGATTGGTGCTGGCCCACCACTGTGGGCCTCCTCGGCTGAATGATGTGTACGACTCCCCCCATGACGTCTAAGAGTGGCGCGTGTGGAACACTTCGCGCCGCCACCCCGGGTCCTGATGTTTGGGGGGCGACAGATGTCCCCGAGTGTGTCGCCCCTGGACCAGTTTAGGGTGGCTGAAAGAGGGCGTTATCCGCCCTCCGCCGACGCCCGGTGCGCCTGCTGTGGGTCGGGTGAGAGGACGAGATCTCCCTCTCCCTGTCCACAGCCTCTGCGAGACGACTGTTTCGCAGAAGGAAACCACCGCATCCCAGGACTCATCACTGCCGACCATCGACTCGATTACGGCAGTGACAGCTCCCTGCCGGCCGAGATGAAGGCACGGCGCAGCTCCTCCGCGCGTGGCATACTCTGCCAGCGTATGCCGCTCTCGGCAGTTGATGCAGTAGTGCTACCGGGCGTCCAGCTCCATGTTTATGCGACACAGGTACTTTCCGAAGCAACCATGCCCCGAAAGTACCTGTGTAATCCGAAACATCAGGGAGCCCTGCCTTCTCCCGAGCCAGTCCGCCAGTACCGGCCGGATCGCCTCGATGGTGGTGAGGCCTGCGGTAGGGCACGAAAGCCTGTCCCGCCATTCTGCCACCAGGACCTCTCGGAGCTGCGACCGACGCTGCTCGAGCTGATGCCGTGACCCGGGTGGCGGCGCCCGCCGGAGACCATGAAACCATGGCCTCCGACTTGTTGAGCGTCACCTCCAGGCCTAGGCGACGTATGCGGCCCACCACCTGTGATACCGCAGCCGTCGCTAGCAACGTTGTTTCCCTGTGCGAGCTCTCCCGGGCGGTGACCAGCGTGTCGTCCGCTTAACTCGTCAGATCTCCCCTCAGTCTGAGCTCGCCTCTCAGCACCCAGTGGTACGTCGTCTACGTTACGAAAAATCAAAGCATGGGAAAGAGCTTCAATGATTGAAGAACGTCTAACCGGACTGGCACTTCTCCACGTCCATAAAAACGTACCCATTGAAATAGATGAAGTGATAAAACATTTCGGCAGGAGACGTAAAAGAAAAATTGATTTCGTTATTTAATTAGGTATTTTTATGTTCAGTAGGTACTTATTAATAAAATACCTTCTTTTTAATTGTATCTATTATTATCAAAGTTTAATTAAAACTTCTTCTGACTTGACCACGACTATGTGACCCCCCCCCTGGCGCCAAAGCTGGATCCGCCCTTGGCGCTACGTGTCCAACCCACTTCCATTTCAGCGTTAGAGCTAGAGTCAGACCGTCTGTTGAACGCTACTTATATAAGGCACAAAATAAACATTAATTTCATTGTAAGGTACCCGTGAAATTAAAAGGATAGATGTCGAAGTAAAGCACGATTTACAATCTCACAATCAACCTTTGAGCAATGAGCCATATTTTCCTTGAACACACAGTGGGGCCTGATCGTACCCTTTATCAAATCTATTGATCAACCTTCTCTTTTGTTACAGTGTCAGCAGACGTCTAAGGTATTATCGCAGTTTACAACAGAGTTGACAATTTACTGATTGTGCAAGTGAGAGCTTTTTCGTACAGTATTTCTGTACGAAAAAAATCTCAGGTTCGTAAAGAGACTCCTTTGATAAATACATAATACTACGGGTCGCAAAATTGTATTGTTTTTTTTTTTTGTAAAGTATCAATTGAAATGACGAATTTCAATATCCTCGTTCATTGTTTCCATACATTCGAATCTACAAAGCAAATCATTCAAGTCATTCTTTTAAAATTCATATCACACCATCAACCTTTTTATCGTCCCACTGCTGGCCACAGGTCTCCTCTTATACAGAGAAGGATTGAGCGTAATCACCACGCTTGCTCAATGCGAGTTGGCGATTTCAGACTTAAAGTCCAGGTTTCCTCAAGATGTTTTCCTTCACCTTCAGTCATTGGTGTCCAAGAAATACTTAGAAAGTATATATACCTTAGAAAAGTTACATTGGTACTTGCCTGACCTGGAATCGAACCCACGCACTCATACTTGAAAGGCTGGTGTTTTAACCAATAGGCCACCACGACAGAACGAACGACGAACAGACGAAAATTCATATACATTTTTAAAAAAATAAAAAGTTCTTTAGCATAATTGTGATTTGAAAGTCGATGAAACGAAAACATCAACAATAAAAAGAAACAGATACATAAATTCATAACATTAAATGTAGGAAAAAATGAGATAGAAAGCTTTATACTTACTGTGTTTCATACATTCGTCCCGTTATGTTGAAATCAACATTTTACAATATTTCACTTCGACCACGTATGATTTGCACACATTCCCTTTTAATATACAAACAACATAATTTTTTGTTTATTGCTAAACTCGAAACACTTGTCGAGTATTTTTAAGTAAAGAATCTATGTACAAAATTTCAAAAAGATGTCATGAAAAATCACAAAGTTATGAGCTTGTTATCTTACTTGATTGTCCCAACAAAAATATGGTCAACACACTGCTCGCTCGCCCTTGCCGACAGCGGCAGGTGGAGGGTGCTGCCATGCGCACACACCTAGTACGTCGTATGATCGATACGTAGTATGATTTACCGTGAGCTGTGTGGTGCGCTCAGTAACCACACTGCAACAACGAAACAGCGCTCACCACCTACTATGCTTACGCTTATGCATGGCTTAGCTATGGTGTTACCCTTTGGGGTAACAGTACAGATGTACAAACACTTTTCATCCTGCAAAAGAAACTGATAAGAATCCTCGTAAACATAGAGCAAACAGACAGTTGCAAACCTTTCTTTCAGAAACATAATATTTTAACTCTTCCCTGTATTTACATTCTAGAATCATGCAAATTTGTCCGGAAACACCAAGAGCTATACTCTAAACGAGATGACAACCAGTCACGCTATCAACTCAGACGTCGTTCTAAATTAAACATGCCACGTTCACGCTTAAAAATGCACGCGACAAGTCCCTACGTCATGTCTATTAAACTGTATAATAAACTACCCGCACAAATAAAAAAAGAAGATAAAATAAATATATTTCTAAAAAAACTTAAACAATTTCTTTTATATAAGTGCTACTACTCTGTCAGCGAATACCTCAATGATAAAAATATAAATACACAAACTTAAACAGACATACACACATTCGCACACACACACACACACACACACACACACCCACCCACACACACACACGCACGCACGCACGCACGCACGTACCCGTTAGCAAGCAACGTAGTAGAGTGTAAATAAGTGCTTCCTCTCTCCTAGCTTCACTTATGTTGTTGTGCCCGACAGGGTCCACATGAACTAATTTTAAGATAATTACCACCTAAGAATACTTGTGGAAAACAATAAAGTATTGAGTATTGAGTATTGAGTATTGAGTACTTCTGAATGTATTTGGGAGAAAATATAACATGGTGTAAAAATTATTGGAATCGATTCAGTTGTTAGTCTGAACAAACTGTATTCAGGCTTCGTTATAAAGTAAAAATAATGTTGCATACCCATCACAGTATAACGACTTTTGTTAATCTTGTAGGACAAAATTGTCAAACATATTTATCAAAAGCACCGTCAAAAATTACATTTTTACATTTTTTTTTTTTTGTCACGACACATTTAATGTACATGTTATTATAACATTCATTGTTTCTATGTCAAATCATAAAAGTCCTCCCTTTATTTAACCGATAACGTAGCTTTACAATCTACTCAAACTCAGTGATAAAAGTGTCATACACAAAACCTAATTTTATCGACAAAACCAACAATTCACAAAAAAACAACGTCATTTCATCGTACACGTCCCGTCCCTAATCGCTCGACAGACGCCGTGTGCAGCGGTGACCCCGCGAGATACCCGGAATTAGATTTGTAAGCTATCACAACCCTACCGGGTCAGGCCCGGATATTATACTCGCTTTAAAACAATGCCTCTACATAACACCCGATATATCCGCCTTTCATCACATGTGCCTTTGTAGATAATCGTATGGGAGTGTTTGATATTGGTTAAGTGAGTTTTATTGTATTTATTGTTTTCATTCACAAAATTGTTGGTGGGAAACACCAGCCTGTATTGTCGAGGGGCGTTGTAATTGGCAAATAAAGGATAATATCGTAGCCTGCTCCAAGCCCATTAAAAAAAAATATGGGTCCATCCGACGTTCGTTCGATAATTCGGAATAAACCCTACTCCCAATAAAATAATATTTTCAGGTGGGCAAAACTTTTTAACAGTACTTAAGGATATTTTTTTTTTTTTAAATTTGCTACACACCAAGAATTTGTCCTGTATCGTGGGTGCGTTTACAAACATACCTATAACATCACATACACTAACATCCAGCCATGACCAGAACTACTTGTAGGTCATACAAACACGACACGCAGCGCGCTAACCGTACAATCGCTTTCTCTTAGTTCGGGCTTCGAAGGAAGCTCACGTATATATGGTCGAATCTACTGATTACGGGTAAAAGGGAAAGGTATATTTGGTGTCATCTATAATGCCAAGACTAATAGGTACTATGAAATCATATATTTGTAAGCCAAATGTGCAGATACGTTTAAACTACAATCGAGTTATTTGATCGGCAGTACCAGATGAAATTATACAATCATGTCTAGTGAAGCCATACGGAGGACGGGCCCGAGCAGTTGTGTTGCGATGCGTGCCGAGTACGATGCTCCAAATGTTGTTGTGTCGGAAGTATGGTCGTGGAGGGTCTCCAACTCAATCGCCCTCTGGCGCATCCCTCTCATCTTTGGTCGTGTTGTTGTTTTTAACATTGCATCACCGTGCTCAACAGCCGTCTTAGTTCCTATTTACTAAGTTTTTTAAGTGAATAGGTTTAATGAACTAGCGCGCTTTACCATCAATGATAGCATCACTGCTTACCATCAGGCGGGATTTTTTTTATACTAGCTACCTCCAACATTATTGGAGCCGTTTTTGTAACTATACCCTTTCATACCAGTTCTCGCTATTATTCCTCTCGCACTTTTATTCCGCATACCTATTTTATCTTTCTGTCATTCATCGTCTTTTAGTCTAATGGGTGGGACTCCCATTTTACTGTTGTACTTTCTAATTATTTGTCGTATGGGGAAATAATTATGAACTTATATTTATTTATTACTTAATTTCCTTAACTAACTTATTATACGCACTACCATCAGGCGGGATTGTAGTCCAGCTCTAGTTTACAATTATGTATTAAAAAAATATATATCAATTTTGCAAGCAGTATGATGTAGTTGGCCCCGTGGTCCGAATCCAAGTAGGAGCTTTAATTTTATTATTTATTTCTTCACAATGGCTGTCAAAACGGTGAAGAAAATCATCAACGAAAAATTCGTAGACGCGATTGACCAACAAGCACTGAGCCCCCGTGATGGCAGTTTTTACACGCGCCTGCCTATCTCACACGAAAAGTAGCTTAGCCTAAATGATCGACCTGTCCTCGAAATGTCCATCGATCATAATAATAAGTGATAGACATTACGCCTATTGTACGAAATCACGCTTCTCACCGCTGAGGTCAAATAATGACCTTTTTCTGCCTTTGTCGCTGTAAAAGCATCCCCCGCGCGTTCTTGTAGTCGTTTCTGAACTCCACTGGGCCAGAGTAGACGAATTCTTGAAAGTCTTATTCAACTGGTAGATACAGTTCATTTCAAAGACTCTGCCTTAGACCTGAGGTGCTGAAGATTAAGAAGACCCTGGCCAGGTGGAAGACCAGCTGAATGCCCTCGAAGACAGGTCTAGGCACTTGTCTCCAACATCATCTCAGCGTATAATCCCGGTTGCATCCGCGGCTTTCGCGGTCGAGCCTATCTTTGATGTCATCTCTAACAACGTCAAGCCAGGACTTCTTTGGTCTACCTCGCTTGTTTCGGCCCGGCGGAGGCGCCATGGCAAGACATTTGTTACCTACGTAACATCTTTCCAATAAGTCTTCGTAAGACGTGACCGTGCCAGCGTAGGCGACCCTCTTGCAGTTTGTCTGCTATGTCACGGACACGAAGACTGCCACAGATGCGGGAGTTCCTGATGCGGTCTTTCCGCGTAATTTCATACATCCACGCAGCTCCTGCATATGTCGCTCAAGCACAGATCACGCCTCACTGCCATACGAAAGAACAAGTCTAATAATGCTCTTATAGACCTGTCTCTTAAGCTTGACCGGCAGTTTGGGGTCACAAATGACACCTGTCACCTCACGCCATTTTGCCCAAGCTGCGGAAATGCGTGCCTTAACGTCGCAGTCAATGTCGCCGGATGCGTGGAGCACAGAAAATAAGCAAAACACAAGTAAAAAAGATTAGAGTTTCCAGCGGTAGATACTTCTAAAGTGATTAATAACAAACAAAATCTTTTAAATTAAAACAAGAATAATACAACTTGTAAACATACGGAGACTCCCTACAAACTTTGTCGAACTTTGATGAAAAGCCTCGCCCATATTTAATGTAAGTACAAATTTTACGTATCTACTTAATGGCATTTCCAATAAAACTTTTTTAATAACGCTTTCTCATTTTATCTGACTTATCCATTGATACGGTAAGGTGAGATTAGTCAGGACCTTTGTCAAAAAATTTGGCGTTTGAGATAAATTTTGCCACTTGTCACGGTGATAAGGATCGGCAACGATTTATCGGCTACGTGTTTGAACTGTCTGATGTGTCACTCTACTGTTTTGTATCCGTAGCGTAAAAGGGTGGGGAAACTGGATAAATTAACAGAAAAGGATGGATGTACGGACGACAGAAGTTTGACCGACCTGAAACTGTTAAATATTCCCACTCAACCTTAAGCTTAATGTTTTAAACATAAGGTTAAAAATCTAATAAAGAAATTTGACATATTGTAGTAGCTTGTTGATGCTGTCGTCTGTACTTATCCTGCGTTTGTGATAATACATATGTATTTGCAAAAAATGTAAACAAATATGAATTAATCAATAAATACTAAAATTCTTCCCTTCTATAATGCTTCCTTTAGATAGGATAGTAAATAAATAAATTCTTACACAATAAAGTTTACGCTACATCACCGTTTCAGCCGAAAGACGTCCACTGCTGAACATAAGCCTCCACCACGGATCTCCACTACGACCGGTTCAGCGCCTCCCGTATCCAGCGGTTTCTAGCGACCTTCACCAGGTCGTCGGTCCACCTTGTCGGGGGCCTACCCACGCTGCGTCTTCCGGTGCGTGGTCGCCACTCCACGCTTCAACAAACGCTACAACTTCAATCAATTTTAAAACTTTTTCATTAGTGCCAGGCACTCCGAAATCGACTTAATTGACATTATAATAAAGTCGATATTTGTTTAAATTGAAATAGGTATGGGTGTAAGTCGTGGTCGCATAGTGGTTAAAACACCAGCCTCTCAAGTAAGAGTGCGCGGATTCGATTCCAAGTCAGGCAAGTACCAATGTAACTTTTCTAAAGTTATATGTACTTTCTAAGTATATCTTGGACGCCAAGGACTGAAGGTGAAGGAAAACATCTTGAGGAAACCTGGACTTTTAAGTCTGAAATCGCCAACTCGCACTGAGCAAGCGTGGTGATTACGCTCAATCCTTCTCTGTATGAGAGGAGACCTGTGCCCAGCAGCGAGACGATAAAAAGGTTGATAATGATGATGATGATGATGGATGTAAAGAACTGCGCAGTTTTGTTAGATATAATATATCTATAAAAAAAAAAAAACCTATAAAGGTATATCTGTAAAGGTTTACCTACATATTATGTAGGTAAACCTTTAAAATTCTATAGTAAAACTAAAACGTCAAAGATATTTATAGATATTTTTAAAATTCTATAGTAAAACTAAAACGTCGAAGATTAGTCAACTAAAAAGACGAGGATTTGCTATTTTTACTACACTGAGATGGGTGTTATTGAAAACCAGAGATAAAAAATAAACCGTCAACTGCCGTCTTCCTTCCTATTCACCCAGGTTTTTTGAGTGAATAGGCTCCTAATAAACTAGCGCGCTTTACCATCAACGATTGCATCATAGCTTACCATCAGGCGGGATTGCGATTAAGTACTAGTTAATAATTATAAAAAAGTAAGCTTAAATTTAACGTTCTTCACAATAGGGTAAAAAAACTAATTAGTCCGTCAGTCAGATTTCCACAAAATACTAGACACGTATTTTTTCTTTTTTCATATAAACAAAAAATGAAGACGACACAGCGCGTTAAAAACTCGTGTGACGTCACTGCACGCTATACTTTTTAGCCACCAGTGACGTCACCAACCACCATTCCTGATCTTTGATGTCTTTTATATTTGTCAATTTTTATTGATTTGATAAAACGGAGTATACGTATCCAATATTTTTCTATAATCTGAATGACGGACTAAATAGAATATTTTTTTTTTACCCAGGAAACATCCCTATTGTGGTGCGGTGATCCATGTAACCCTACCAAACTACTACATCCCCCTTTCCGCGAAACTGCTTCAGGATCCAATTCGCTCATCCCCAGAATTTGCAGGCTCTTTAATAATTCTGACAAGTCAATTGATATTTTTTCCACAACACTTCAAAAATTCAAGCGCCATGACCCAAAAACAAAACAACAAAGCTAACTTTATTTTTTATTTTCTCATTGATTAATTTCCCATTGGTTGATTACTGTACTTTTTATAACTTTTATTTGCAAGTATTAAAGCAAGTAGGTACGTAATTTAATGTTATATACTATTATGTTAGTGTAAAGGAAGATTACCGCGATCGGTACAGTTAAAACAAAATCTGATAATTTAGCCCGCAAGTAGCGGGGCCCTGTGGCGCAATGGATAACGCGTCTGACTACGGATCAGAAGATTCCAGGTTCGAATCCTGGCAGGGTCGCTAATTTATTTTAGAATTTTGTTATTCAAATAATATTATTTCCTTATATGTAATAATAATATTTAATATACACATAATATTTACATAATTTAAAAAGTTTAAAAGTATGTAAATAGCTACAAAATTTTTTTTTACCTCAAAAAATTTAGAAAAATTTTTGGAGGGAAAAAATTACCCGTAAAAGAAATAAGAAAACGTTAAAAACTATTTTTTGTGACTCGTAGAGACTAGATAATGAAACTAAACTATGAAAACAATAATGAAATGAGTAATAAATTTTATAAATTAAACCAGAAAAGTAAGAAACAAACAGCACATTTGTACTCACGTCTTAATTTTGTCTTATCCTTATGTATTTTATTGTGTGTACATAAATAATAAAATAAATAAATAAAAATAATCAGAAAGTCGTATAGGTACGTGGCCAAAGGGCTCCTATCTCAGCATGTTGCTTCTAATTAAAAAAAAAGAGACTAGGTACTTAAACTACTAGGTTACGTAAAACTACTAGATTTTGAAATCGGACAGCCGAGTATATGAATGTTAGCTGAGTTCGGGTGGGTTTAGTCAGTAAAAATCTGACACGGCCTTCCGCTCCGTCCAGATAATTTAAAAGGTTAAACTTAAAATAATTATATGTTACAAAAATACAAAATATTGCTAAGCGGCTACAGCGGGTTCTTAAATGGTAATACCCAAATTATGACGCTAACTGTATTAACATTTCGGCTATACCAGTTGCCAAATAGTTTAGCGTATCACTAAACGCATGCCAAACGTTCCCGAATGCGTTGGTATGGAGGATACCATGCTCTGTATTTATACATAGGTGTATATAAACCATTCACAGTTATTCAACCTGTTAATGCCAGCAATCTAACAGAATATTCATAGAATGAGATTTTTACATTTATTCACTATGGCTTGGATAGTGGTGCAAAATCAGAGATAACATAACTTTGAAAGGAATGTACTTACAACGACTTATGTTGATCTTCAAAAATCATCATCATCTCAGCGTTAATCCCAGTCGCATCCGCAGCTTTTCAGCTTTTGGAGTCTGGCGTCCGCTTTACCAGTCTAACTGCTGATTTTGGCTAAACTTCGACATTTGTGGTTGATCTTTAAAAATAATACACAATTAAAGAAAAAAATATATGAGGATGTATTTGCGACTGCATTTGTTTTTGTTTTAGACGAAGGAAGTAAAATTCAGTAAAAAAAAGAAAACAAAAAAATATTTAAGTTAATTTAACCGGTTTCGGATCGACAAATTTGCCTATCTTAGACCGATAAAGTTACCTATTTTGGATCGATAAATTTCTACCTGAAATGTGTATTTAATTAGTTTGTCTATAACAGCGCAATAGATTAAAACTGTCGATATTGCATCAGGAACTCCCGCATCCGTGGCAGTCTTCGTATCCGTGACATAGCAGACAAACTGCAAGAGGGTCGGCTACGCTGGTATGGTCACGTCTTACGAAAGCCGTGGGTTGTTGGCCATGTTACGTGGGTAACAAAAGTCTTGCCATGGCGTCTCCGCCGGGCCAGAACAAGCGAGGTAGACCAAACAAGTGCTGGCTTGACGTTGTAAGAGCTGACGTGCGTGCCAACAATGTCACAGCACGGGATTTTTTATTTTTTTTTATTTTTATATATTATAAACCATTGCTTGACCGCAACCCCGCCTGATGCTAAGCAGTGATGCGATCGTTGATGGTAAAGCGCGCTAGTTTATTAAGAGACTATTCACTCTCGCCTTGAAGACACTCAAATTGTAGTCCGACGGAAACACCGCCGCCGGCAAGTTGTTCCAGTCCCTTGATGTACGCGGTATAAAGGAGGAGGCGAAACGCTTCGTCCGGATCGTAGTAGTATTAACAACGTAAGGATGGAAACTCGCCGTACGACGGGTCGTTTTATGGTGGAATGGAGATGGGGGAATTAAATCATGCAATTCCCTCGCACACTCCCCAAAATGCATCCTATAGAACACCGAAAGGCTGGCTACTCTACGCCTGTGCTCTAGGCTTGGGAGACCGTCACGAATTAAATCAGGGTCACCAATTAGTCTCTTCGCACGCCTTTCCACTGAATCCAAAGTAGCCAGGTGACATTTCGCAGCACCAGCCCAAATGTGGATGCCAAAGATCGTGCGAAATGGAGGAGTAATTGTAGGAAAGCGGACCCTGGGCTCTAACGCGAAAGCCGCGGTTGCAACCGGGATTATACGTTGAGATGATGATGTTGATGAGATTAAAATTGTCGATAGATTGAAGATGCATGATATCGTGCCTACATCGGTGTCATCCCAATCCTTAACCGGAAATTCGGATATAGTGGATGCATGCCATTTACTGTACGTAAAAAGAAGTACAAACACTTTTACACATCTCCTATATTTATTTTTAATATTTGGGCGTGCGTGGAACACAATTAAGGAAAAGTTGATTACTTTATTATTGTTGTGTACTTCATAAATAATAATTATAAATATTTTTCTCGGTGGTAGGCCACAACATCGGCCGCCGACATAAGTTACCACCCACCAGACAAAGTCATGCCGCCAAGCGATTCGTCGTGTTCCGGCATGATGTCTGCGATGCGCGAAATGTTGTTGTGTCGGGAGTTTGGTTGTGTTTGGTTTGGGCCTCCAGATCAGTCTCCCTCTGGCGCAGCATCGTTGGTCGTGTTGGTGGGTTTAAGATTGCATCACCGCGCTCAACTGCCGTCTTCCTTCCTATTTACTCAATTCTTTTGAGTGAGTAGGCTTAATAAACTAGCGCGCTTTACCATCAACGATTGCATCACTGCTTACTATCAGGCGGGATTGCAGTTAAGCGCTAGTTAGTAATTTATATAAAAAAAAATCCATAAAGTGCATTTGTGTACACGCATGTGTATGTAACTCATTAATTTCGTTGACTTATGTATGCGTCTTTTCATTTCTTAAGCTTTATGTACAAGTTAAATAATAATAAAACCGCAGGCGCAGGCGGTTTTTTCTAAAAAAAAAAAAACTTCCTGCGTTCTGGGCGGAGCAGAAGGATGTCTCAGACTTTTTCTGACTAAAATCCAAACACAGCACCTCTTTCGAGCAATCTGTAGCCCTGGCAGGCATTCTACTAGTCAACCTTACGGAGATGCAGAGACGGAAAAATAGCTACGAAATGACTACATAATACCCGATAACAAGCCTTTCGATGTTCTATAGGATGCATTTTGGTGAGTTTGCGAGGGAATTGCATGATTTAATCCCCCATCTCTGTTCCACGGTTCCGCTCCGTTCAGACGACCCGTCGTACGGCGAGTTTCCACCCTTACGTTGTCAACGCCACTACGATCCGGACGAAGCGTTTCGCCTCCTCTTTTAAATCGCGTACATCGAGCCCATTAATCGACTTTTTAAAAACTCATACTCAATTTGAACATTTATTAATATGGAGTATGACGCCACTTTTTTTGGGACAAAACCCGCCACACTGTTCCCAACCACTGCAACTCCTGAAAGCCAGAATCAACAGTGGAGACCGCCAGAAAAACGCCGAGCAATAAAGCTCGACGAGTCCCGGAGAAACGAAACAACTGTCTTGGGTCCCGCAACGAAATTAATCAGAAAAGTATAGCGGAGGAGTAAGAAAAAAGATATTTTTTCCACTTCCCTCCATAACAAGCAGGAGACAGAACAGAACTAGGCCAATCGGCACAAAGGGACATTATTGCAACTGGGAGAAGCCCAGATTGCCAAGTACCACGGAATAAAATTTGATTAAGTTAATGGGTCCTAAGTAGGTATGTGCTGTTACTGTTAGTATGACGGCACTTGTTAGTAGATTACGAAACTTGTTAAAATCGATCATTACGAGATCACTTATCGACCATTCGGACGCTATTGTAATAGCAGACTGACCCTGATCCTCCGCGCCTCGGAAAACACGTTAAGCTGTTGATAGCAGCTGTCAATATGGGGCAATTATTTTATTAAAACATAAAAACAAATGATTCTAAAAACCTACACACGTGTCACAATTAGCAGTCAAGAAAAAAAGCAAATATTTTTTACTGAAATTATCCCGAAAAATAACAATTGCCCCTTACATACATTAAAACCTTCCTCTGTAAAAAAAAAAAAAAAAACAAAATGTAACCGTAAAAATTCACACACAAGACGACAAGAAACCTCATGGAACGAACGAACGAGTGAACTTACGAACGAACGAACAACGAATGTGTGAATTGTGTCTGTTTTTTAGTTTTAATAAAAATATTTTCTTTCTTTCTTCATTTTACTCCATAAAACCCAGTCACACTACAATAACTTTGATACGTGAACTTTGCATCAATCCCGGGTTAGCGTCGGCAATAAAACCGAAACGACGAAGAACAAAGCTCCATTGAATGCAATAAATGCTTGTTTATACAGTACACATATTATTTTATTACAGAAATGTAAACAAGCCATGGCCTTTCAAATAGGTGATGTTAATATGGTGTATCCGTATGAATGGCTTATAGCCTGCGCAGAAGAGGGATTTTTTCCGCGCAATTTTTTGTCCGCTAAAATAGATCGCTTACAACTGTATCGAGTAACGTAAACGAGGGATTAAAAGTACCGCGTACAAAAAGTCCCCCGAATAACCGAGGACATGCAGAGAGCGGACCGGTCAAAAGTCGGCTGCATCGGCATCGGCTGCCGGCGGAAGTTACCACCCACCAGACAAAGTCTTGCCGCCAAGCGATTCGTCGTGTTCCGGCATGATGTCTGGTGAAGCCGTACGGAGGACGGGTCTGAGCAGTTGTGTTGGGATGTGTGGCGGGTACGATGCGCCAAATGTTGTTGTCGCGGGAATTTGGTCGCGGAGAGTCTCCAGATCAATTTCCCTCTAGCGCAGCATCGTTTGGTCGTGTTGGTCTTGGGTTTAACATTGCATCACCTCGCTCAACTGCCGTCATCCTTCCTATTCCTAAGTTTTTTAAGTGAATAGACTTAATAAACTAGTGCGCTTTACACTCAACGATTGCATCACTGCTTGCCATCAGGCGGGATTGCAGTCAAGCACTAATTTATAATTATTAAAAAAAAAAGTCCTACGGGGGAGTCCTCGAATAAACGAATAAAATAGAACTCGTGTGATTCGGCGAAACAACGCACATGGCGGACTTTAGTCCGCGTTGTGTGCTCTCACTTCTCTACATTTCTGAGCAACAATTCAACGAATGACCGCACACCGTATGCGTTGACTTTGCGGTAAATCCGCGGTGGACTTTTTAATCGCGGAGCGTACTTTTTTCTCCGCCCCGGAGAAAACTCCGTCGTCTGCGCAGGCCCTTAACCTGCTTTCTAAGGCATGAAGCGATCTTGGTATATAATGATTGTTACCTGTCCAAGTAGCAGCCTCGACAATCTTTACCTGATCGACTGAACCATGCGGCTGTTATTTCGTAGCCCACATCTGCCTTATAAAAATCGCCTTTCATTCATTCAAATCTTTTCTTTTAATTTTCAATTGTAGAAGTGCAAATATTTCTTGTAATTGTCAGGTAGATTGTGAGCAAAATAAGTCTAAGCGCGAATGAAATGGAAAGTAATCGCTTGCCGATATCTGGACGTATATTCAAAGTTACAAGAGAGTGGTGTGTTCAGTGTTAAAATTTTTGATTCAAACAATTGCTGTCATTTCGCCATTCAAAGTTATGACAAGAATATAATCTTGAAATTAAACGTCACACACAATAAATAATTTCTAATTCTCAGAAATACGTTCAATTTGATCTCAGAATTTCAGGAATCCAGATAGCCAACAGAATAATATTGATATTCCTTTAAGGACAACTTCGGGAGTACCAACATCCCCGGAAAATTGTTCCAAAATCAAACGACAAAAGACAAACGACAATCGAAGATTCCAATATATTTTTATTCGTTTCTCGAAAGGTAAGAAAAGTGATTACGTAAAGGCCACATTACTGTCAGGCCACTGTACAAGGTCAAAGACTGGCCACAAAAAGAGGGACGCATTATAAGGAAGAGGATGGCTATCGGGTCATAAATCAGTGTCTTTTAGCACAAAGAAATTGGACTAGGTTGTTTGTTTTTTTTTTTATACTCGATTGTGAGTGCTGATATGTTGAAAATGATGTAACCTATCCTTGTAAGTAGATTGATAGACACATAGATTAGATGAGTCGTTTATTTGGTGCACACAAGACGGCATAAAAACATTATTAAAAATATGTACAAAAACGTTGTTTCACGGCCACTTGACGCACGCGTGCACTACAAAAATTACGCTTACTATCGTTAAGCTAAAAAGGTCTTGTTTCAAATTATAATCACAGAATTATAGCCTGACTGTGCATCTAATAATAACACCTACGCAATCTTTAATTGGCGAACATATAGTACGGTAACAAACCAGCACCTTAATTGCATAACACCATTGATAAAATATTAAACTAAGGTAGATATATCACTAGCGCACTAAAAATGAAGCGTACAAAAGGAAGTAAGTCCTGTATCTCGCTTTAGTCACTCTCGATACACTCGTAAAAACAAACGACAAACACTAACAGCGCAAACGACAAACACCAGCCATCTTTTTCTTCTCTATGCTTTAGATTGCGCCCCATCTCACTCACACTGTACCAATGTATGCCGAATAAAAATATGCATGTGTGCTGCTTTTTTTTTAATAGTTATAAACTAGTGCTTGACTGCAATCCCGCCTGATGGTAAGCAGTGATGCAATCGTTGATGGTAAAGCACACTAGCTTATTAAGCCTATTCACTCAAAAAACTGAGTGAATAGGAAGGAAGACGGCAGTTGAGCGAGGTGATGCAATGTTTAACCCAACAACACGACCAACGATGCTGCGCCAGAGGATGATCTGGAGAGCCTTCACGACCAAACTCCCGACACAACAACATTAGGCACATCGTACCCGGCACACATCGCAACACAACTGCTCAGACCCGTTCTCCGTACGGCTTCACCAGACATCATGCCGGAACACGACGAATCGCTTGGCGGCAAGACTTTGTCTGGTGGGTGGTAACTTATGCCGGCGGCTGATGTTGTTGCCTACCACCGAGAAAAACATGCTGCTGCTGTGTTCGGCACATTTTTTTTTTGGTCAGTTTGTTAGAATATATCGTATCTGTTGAATATTTTATCAATGCATAACACCCTATTAGTATCAGTTGGAAGCATTTCGAAGCATATTGCTAGTCCATTGGTCCATATGTTCCAAAAATGTCTCTACTCACTGTCTACCCGACAATGTAAATAACGCAATGAATGCTGTTGAACTGTCAAAATCAAACCCATTGCTATTGATAATGTGTTACGCAATTACCCTACAGGCTATTTCCGACAAAGGAGTACTAGTCCTGAATCCAAATTGCTGAAAGAGACTGAAAAATTCCAGGTAGAACCCTAACACCATATTGTCCGACCTGAAAATCGAACCCCAGAACTCATCCTCAGTAGTACCGCTTCCGACCAGTAGGCTATGAAGGCAAAAGAAGTCAAAACAAAAGATAAAAGCCAATATCGGTTATCAAAATTAATTAATGGCAATGCGCAGTCTATTTTACTATCGCCATCTTGTATCAGTGCCCATAAATAACGTGGTGTAATCTTTTTTTAGGGATCCATAACAAAAAAAAGAAATCGGAACTCTTACAAGATTACTTTGCTGTCCGTCTGTCAAAACACTATAGTTATCAAGCTCAATTAATTGTATTTATATCAAATATTTAGAATCCCTTGAAGAAGTGAAAAAAACAAATTTCTAACTCAAAGCTAGTAATAAAAAGACAATGGCTTAGTCATACTTATGCCACATATTTTGTTGTCTGTTGGCCTAGAATCTAGCAAATATTCCCAATCAACATTGAGCCTTAATGCTTTTCGAACAAAGTTGAAAATTTAAATAAAGAAGTCTGACTGACTGACTGAGATTGTAGTAGCTTAATGTGCTGTCGCCTGTACCGCAAATAAAGGAAAAGCTCCAAAAACCGTCATAATGTAGTTATACTCTATTCGCATTAGCTTTAAAATCGTATTTTTAATTAGACGAAGCCAACTGACAGTAGCTAATGTCACCTTGTAAAATAATGTTGCCATATTTAAAGTAATAGTGATGCGTTCAGTACTTACTCGTTCCATCAGTTGCAGGGGGGGGTTCACTTAGAACATTAGCAACTGAAGCAAAGTGACTAATGACATCTTTAAACGTGAACAGCATACCTAAACATTGGTTGGTACCCATGGCATGCCGATAGGTGCCGCTATAATAAAATTTAACTTTTCTAACTAGATTGTCGATAAAGTCGATAAAGCAGTGCACTGTGGCTTGCACGTGTTTGTTTGTTACGTATTCATTTTGCGCATGTTTCTTGGTTTTCGAGAGGATTTCTGTGTTATTGACGTCGAGTTGAGATCTCTTGGGACCTCCTCCGTCCTGATAATCAGTCTTACCCGGAAATCAGTACAGCCTTCGCAGTGTTGTACCTGTGCGCTGTGAACTGTGATTCCATAAGAAATCGTGAAATACACTCTTATAATTGCGAAAAGACGCTTGTGTTCTGTGTGTGTGTCTTTTAAAATAGTAAAAATGCCGCATCACTATGCTCTTGGATGTAAGAACATAGGAAAAGTTTAAAAGTAATAAATAAATATTGTGTTATTATATTCTATTAAGTGGTTTTATTTCTATTATACTCATTACATTAATGTTACTTCCGCTAAAAGCTATTTTGTTTCAATGATTTATAATCTCTGTAACTTGCTGAAACAAAATAGCTTTTAAGAAAGTAACATTAATAACCTCTAATCAATAGGACCATACAATATATCTGTCTATAGCTATGGTATGCGTAGGTATATATATATTGACGTTAATGTACGTTCAGAAAATCAGGGGGCGCTTTCAAACGATATTTTTTTTTTTTATAATTTATAAACAAGCGCTTGACCGCAATCCCGCCTGATGGTAAGCAGTGATGCGATCATTGATGGTAAAGCGCGCTAGTTTATTAAGAACCTATTCACTCTAGCCTTGAAGACACTCAAATTGTAATGTGACGGAAACACCGTCGCTGGCAAATTGTTCCAGTCCCTCGATGTACGCGGTATAAAAGAGGAAGCGAAACGCTTCGTCCGGGTCGCAGTGGTATCAACAACGTAAGGGTGGAAACTCGCCGTACGACGGGTCGTCCGATGGTGGAACGGTGATGGGGGAATTAAATCATGCAATTCCCTTGCACACTCACCAGAATGCAACCTATAGAAGACCGAAAGGCTGGCTACTCTACGCCTGTGCTCCAGGCTTTGGAGACCGTTTCGAGTTAAGTCTGGGTCGCCAATCAGCCTCTTCGCACGCCTCTCCACTGAATCCAAAGTATCCAGGTGACATTTCGCAGCACCAGCCCAAATGTGGCTGCAGTACTCCACACACGAGCGGACCTGTGCTTTGTACAACATTAGAAGCTGCCCCGGTGTGAAGTACCGCCGGACCTTTGCGATAACGCCAAGTTTTCTAGCAGCCACCCTGGCCTTGGACTCAATGAACCGCCCAAAGTTAAGGTTCGAGGAAATCTCTACTCCCAAAAGCTGAAGGCGGTTGGTGCACTCCAAGGATACATTCTGAAAAGTAGGAGCCAAGGTGAACGGGCTCCTTCTGGCGGTGAAAAGACACGCCTGTGTTTTGGCGGCATTGAATGCTACAAGATTGGCTTTGCCCCATTCGGAGACTGCCTGTAGTGCAGCACTCGTACGCTCTACCATAGCCTCTCTTTCGGACCAGATTGCTTCCTTACTAGCCCGAGCTTCCGGCAGATATCTCTCCACAACTGTGCTGTCATCTGCATACCCATAGATACCGGGCATCAGCAGATCATTAATATGCAGCAGGAACAGAGTTGCAGAGAGAACAGAGCCCTGAGGAACACCGGCATTGGTCGACATGGGCTCCGATGAGCATCCGTCGACAACAACTCGGAGGGACAAAAAACAAAATTCTCTCGAGAGGGCTCTCTTTTACCCTATTATTATTATACTCTTTGATCAGATGAATGAGCAATGAGCGTGAATCATTTCAAAAGGTTTTTAACATGGAAAATAGTAGTTTTCGAAAAAACTAAATAAAATATTTAATTAAAAGTCTCATAAGTTCAGACGATAGATAGTACAAATGAGTTTATTTTTATACTTTTCTTAAATGTTAACTTGATTATAACAAATTCTGCATAAATCTTATGGATTGCATCTTATAAACTTGTTATAATCAACTTATATATCAACTGTAACAAAGCACAATATACATAAATATATGTATTTACTTTTATTTCAAAGTACATTATTATAGGTATATACAGAGTGGTGCTGACAATACGACAATAAATTAAACATCGTGTACCTCAACACATTCTCAGTCTACCCATAAAAAAATATATAAATATATCCATTAGATTAGTCACGGGAAATTATTTTTCATTTTCATTTTCGGATGACCGCCGCATCCAGCGGTACTAAACTTTAATAATAATGGCGCGAAAAAGCAAGTCGATACAGGAACGCGCTGTCGCCCGCTGATCGGAGGTCATTGAACCAATATTTTAAAGGATGTTTTATTCCGTTTGCAATTTTATGCGATTTAGTTTGTTTGAAATTTTTATTTTTTATGTTAGGTTTTTTTCTATGGTTCAGGATTATTCCTATGAACCAGCATGGTCTGTGTTTTCATTTATTGTCGTATTGTCAGCACCACTCTGAATAACAAATATTTGTATGAAATACAGGTAGTTAAGCCTAGTCTGGCTATTTGTGTACGTTTAAATGTGTGTATAAAAAAAGTTTACACTAAAACCTACCTTTTATAAGTTCTGTATTGTTGTTGCTGTGTTCTGCTATCGTGAATGGAGTATAAATACCTACAAATGTGTACGGAACCCTCGGTGCGTCCTTATCGCACTTGGCCGGCCTTTTTTCTTTTGTTATTGCTTTCATTGCCTCGAAAATTATTGGATTGTATCGTTGCCAGGTGCTTGTAAGGGTTATTAATGATATCAAGTGAGTGGAAGCATTTTCTTTTAAGGAAAGAGAAATATTCAATTTGTTTTTATAGAATTTTATATAAGGAAAATTTTTTCAATCATCTGAAGGCGAATTCCCGTAATTCAAAATGTTAAAATTTGAAACTTGTAAGATTTCCTTACAAGTTTCAAATTTTAACATTTTGAATTACGAGGTATTTTTGAGTTCAGATTATGAATTTCCGTAAAATTACGAGAATCGCTTCTCAGATACTGAGACTGTAATAATATCTTTAAATTCAAAAATATATTATTTAAATTTCTTAATGAACACGCATTTTATTCAGTAAAGCTTGAAATGACTTGGTTGTATTGTTAATGTTTGGTTGAGTGCACATAAACGTGTTAATAAGTATTTCTTCATACAGTAGGCCGACGCCTTTGATCTCGTGTAAAATGCCGACATCGTCTAGACAGTAACGCATCGGCCAGGGTTGTCACAAATAAACAATATTTATGAAATTATTTATTTATTGCAGATGAACATCGATAGCTGTTTTATAAATAACAGAATATTACGTATTAATATAATAATGGAAACATTTTTTAACCCGCTCTTTGCTGTGTGTATTATTAAGGAGTTTAGTATGACAATAAAAAATGCAGTTGAGGCGTATATAAAGAGATTTAAAAATTGAACTGATACAGACTTGATAACTAGTTTTTTAATTATCATCCATATCATATTGGAAATACATTAAAATTGGTGTCCGCCATTTTTTATTTCAAAAGGGATAGCTTTTTCGTAACAAGCACCTCAATTATACTTACTTAAAATTGACACCCATATTAAATTATAAAAAAAAACTAGCTGCGCCCCGCGATTTCACCCGCAAAAATAGTGTAGACATAAAAAGTAGATAAAAATCTATTCTCATGCCTAGCGAATGTATATACGAAATTTCATGAGAATCGATCAAGCCGTTTCGGAGGAGTATGGGAACGAAAACTGTGTCACGAGAATTTTATATTATAAGTTGACGTCCGCCATCTGGGATGTCAAAAAGGATGGCTTTTTCGTAACAAGCTCCCCAATTATACTTATGTAAAATTGACACCCATATTAAATTATAAAAAAATGACGTCCGCCAACTTGGATTTCAATAAGGATAGCTTTTTCGTAACAAGCACCTCAATTATACTCAAAATTGACACCCATATCAGATTATAATATATAATTAGAGTGCTTACAATTAAACTCAAAATTGATATCCTAACTTTTTAATAAAAAAAAATTACATCTACCATCTCGAAATTCACCCATAATAGATAAAAAGTCCACCATCTTGACACGGAACATACTAACAAACACTTTCACATTTATAATATTAAGTAGTAGGATTTCCAAACACATGCTCTATGCAATAACCAATTAATTTATTTAATTTATTTTTTTACCGTGCGCCGGTTGGCCATTTTATTGGCGTTATCAACGTGGCACGACATTTTAAATAAAATTATTTATGCACTCTACAATATCAAAACAGATTTATTTACCTTTCTTCTGTGTGTGGAAGCTGATGAAACCGCAGTTCTTTATTTATATAAGATGAAGACTTGCAATCACTCACCACACACTTCGCATGCATCATTTTTAATATACAAATAAAAAAAACAAACACGCGTCAGCCCTTAATGATAGATACCGAGATACGAACAAAGTTTTGTTCGCAAGTCGGGTGCCGCGCACCCGCGTCTCGCCCCTCACACCCCGCACGATTGCTCTGTCTAGACGTCTTCGTCGGACGACTGTATGATTTTTTAGACTGTGATATTACCTTACGACTCTTAAGAGCAACACAAACACTCAAATACTCAGAAAAAACGCTGAACAAAAACGGAGTAATACTCCGGTTATAATAATAATCGGGGGCAGGCGATACGATGCGACGAGGTTGCCGGGGAAGAAGTTTCACACAAGAAGAAGTCTTGGGTAGAAATGAGTACTTATATACAGAGTGGTGCTGATAATACGACAATAAATGAAAACATTGACAACGACAATGCTGGTACATACGAATAATCCTAAACCATAGAAAAAAATCTAGCATCAAAAATAAAAAAAAAAATGAAAATTTCAAACAAACTAAATCGTATAAAATTGGATTTTTTTGGCGCCATTATCATTAAAGTTTAGTAATTACCGCTAGATGCGGCGGTCATCAACTTGTAATCGCTTCCTTATCAAAATGTACATCATGCAGAAAATATGAAAAATGAAAAATTATTTCTTGTGACTGGAATGGATATATTTGAAGACTGAGAATATGTTGAGGGACACAATGTTTAATTTATAGTCGTATTGTCATCACCGCTTTGTATAAAAAAAAACTGGCGTTTGAACAGTGGTAGGAATCATCATCATCATTTCAGCCGAAAGACGTCCACTGCTGGACATAGGCCTCCCCCTATGTCCAGCAGTGGACGTCTTTCAAGGTTCTCCACGACGACCAGTCCTGCGCCTCGCGCATCCAGCGGTTTCCCGCGACCTTCACCAGTCGTCGGTCCACCTTGTCGGCGGCCTACCCACGCTACGTCTTCCGGTGCGTGGTCGCCACTCGAGAACCCGTCGGGCCCATCGGGCAGCGGTCCTACGGGCAATGTGTCCAGCCCACTGCCACTTTTAGTGTTGCAATTCTTCGGGCTATGTCGGTTACTCTCGTTTTTCTGCGGATCTCCTCATTCCTGATTCGATCGCGCAGTGAAACCCCAAGCATAGCCCTCTCCATTGACCTTTGAGTGACTTTGAGCCTTCTTATAAGGCCCATTATTAGCGACCACGTCTCAATTTCATAAGTCGTCACTGGCAACACACACTGGTCGAAGACTTTTGTCTTGAGACACTGCGGTATTTCCGACGAGAAGATTTTACGTAGCCTCCCGAAAGCAGCCCAGCCGAGTTGGATTCGACGGTTGACCTCTTTCTCGAAGTGATAGGAATATAAACAAAAAGCTATTCGTCGGGTTCCGGTATGATATCTGGTGAAGCCGTACAGAGGACGGGTCTGAGCAGTTGTGTTAGGATGTGTGCCGGGTACGATGCACCAAATGTTGTTGTGTCTTAAGTTTGGTCGTGGAGGGTCTCGAAATCAATTTCCCTCTGGCGTAGCATCCTTGGTTTTGTTGTTGGGTTTAACATTGCATCGCCTCGCTCAACTGCCGTCTGTCTTTCTAATCAATCAGTTTGAGTGAATAGGCTCTTAATAAACTAGCGCGCTTTACCATCAACTATTGCATCATTGCTTATCATGCAGGCCGAATTGAGGCCAAGCACTAGTATATGTTGTAGTTATAAAATAAATGGGATGCAGTACCTCTTGGGATCCTTTTGTAAAACTTCAAAATTAAATCACGTATAATTCATTCACACATTATATTTTTCAATTTTAAAACAAAACTCTATAAATAAACAGTTATATAAAACATATCTTATAATTTCCTTTATATACGAACCATTCTTTTGTCACAACATTTTTATTACTACTAGAACAACAACATATGTTTCTCTTGTCTCCCGAATCTGTCTTCCAAACATAAATATATTTAATTTCTTTATAAATGTTAGCTGCCAGAGACAATAATGAAATTCAACCTCAACAGTATATAATTATATTTAAAAAAAAAAACTTGTATTCGCATAGTGATGAGAATATCGGATATAAAAAAAATATGCAGCCTAATTGTTTAACACACTAGGTACTATCAATTTGAAGCATATTGCTAGTGCATTGCTCTGTATGTTCAAAAAATGTGTCTGTGTAGCAACGTAAATAACACAATGGATATTGTTGAGTTGTCAAAACGAAACTCATTGTTACTGATGTGTTACGCAATTACCCTAATGGATTTATTTTTATAATCAATTTTTTTAATGACTATGAAATCCCGCGACTGTTCGGGTTACCTTGAACGCTTAAAGATAATTAAATGAAATTATTTAATATGTAAAAAGGATTTCGGAATCATTTTCGAAAGTCATTAAAAAAACATGTCAAGTGTGGGTAGAACTTGCGCATGAAGGATTCCGTACAAAAAATCAAAAATTTTAAAATTTTGTGCAACTTATTTTTTTTTTTTTTTTTTAGCAGCAATAGAACTAAACCCTATTTAAAAAAATAACATTCAGCCTATTACGGTCAATAAGATACAAACCCACTGACAGTAAGACGGACGGACGAAACGACTCCTAAAAAATAAGCTAAATGGAGTTGACATTAATTAGCCCTCATGATAACATCTCAATTTCACAGGACTAAATTGATATTTATATTTTGTTAATAAAACACCTTTTCCTAATAAAATGGGAAGAAAGAGATACATTAAACTTAATAAGACGAAGTACGTAACGACGACGTACGACATATTTTTAGTTTCTGACACATACACGTACGTCAGCCTCCGTGGCGTAGCGGTAGCGGACGCAGCCGCTGCGCAAGGTGGCGCGGGTTCGATCCCCGCACAGTGCAAGTATTTGTATGCATGAATGTGAATATTTGTACTGGTCTGGTCGTGCCTCGAAAAGCACGTTAAGCCGTTGGTCCCGGTTGCCCTACGAACATCTAGTGGCAGTCGTTACGGCTTGTTGGAGCCCTACCCAAAAGTCCTACAATTGGTCTAACTGCAATGCTTCGATGTCGCCTTCGGGTTGTGGAGGTCAGACGGCAGTCGCTTCATAGAAAATGACGAAGTTTAGCCATATCAGCAGTTGGACTGGTACAGCGAACCCCTGACTCCAAAGCTGAAAAGGCTTCGGATGCGACTGGGATTAACGCTGGGATGATGATGACACGTAAAGTCTGCGCCAATTTAAGATGCACTAAACCGAAATGGGCCCGCGTAGGCGTACATTAATTATGTATATGAGACAAGCCAGTTACGTTCTATTTTGGAAACATAATCCATACTAATATTATAAATGCGAAAGTAACTCTGTCTGTCTGTTACGCTTTCCCGCTTAAACCTCTTAACCGATTTTGATGAAATTTGGCACAGACAATCTTTAGATCCTGAGAAAGAACATAGGCTACCTTTTATCCCGGAAAAATTTGATGTTGCCGAGGGAAATCTAAAAAGCGCGACATAACCGAACTCCACGCGGGCGAAGCCGCGGGCGGAAAGCTAGTTATTTATAAGGAATAAATAGACACGTTCCAATTTAAAAATTTCCCTCCATATTTTATTGCGGACTAATTTAAATTATCGTGTCAAATTTCAAAATGGATCTGCGCCGAAGTGAGAGGACGATGATATCTTCACCTGATTGGTCCATCGTATTTATTGGTGGACTGCGCGGCAAAGCCTAAACATTTTGATATTGTATTAAGTAACTATTTCGAATAAAGCTTTGTCTGATAATCGAAACGGCCAAACTGTAATGACCGAAAGATATTATCGTTGTAATTAACGTTTCATTGTCGTCAGTGGCCCGGTAATCGTAATTTCAAATTAAAATTGAAAGAATATCTTTTATGTCACCAAAAAGAGTTCGAAGATTTCCAAGCAGACATATTCGCCATATAAGCCATCTTATTTTATTTTCTATGATTGGTGGGAAGGGAGGTATTTTCTGTTTTCCGGATTTATTCATTTAATTTTAAACCGACAGCCTTCGTGGCGTAGCGGTAGCGAACGTGGCCGTTGCGCTGGGAGGTGGAGCTTCGATCCCCGCACAGTGTAAATATATGTATGCATGAATATGAGTATTTGCACTGGTCTGGTCGTGCCTCGGAAAGCACGTTAAGCCGTTGGTCCCGGTTGCCATACGAACATCTAGTGGCAGTCGGTTGTTAGAGCCCTCAAAAGTTTAACAATTGGTCTAACTGCAATGCTTAGATATCGCCTTCGGGTTGTGGAGGTCAGGTAATATCGAAGTTTAGCCAAAATAAGCAGTCAGACTGGTAAAGCGGACCTCAGACTCCAAAGCTGAAAAAGCTACGGATGCGGCTGGGATTAACGCTGAGATTATGATTTTTTAGGTATTTATTTAGGTATTAATATTTATCTAACGTATTTGTTTATAAAATTAATGTAAATTGAATACTTATTTATTTATTTTTTATTTTCATTAATTACAATATATTTAACACTAGCTTCGCCAAGCGGTTTCACCCGCGTAGGTTTCGATATGCACCGCTCCTATTGGTCGGGGCGTAATGTTATATAACCTAAAGCCTTCCTGAATTAAGGGGCTATCCAACGCAAAAAGAATTTTTCAAATCGGACCCGTAGTTCCCGAGATTAGCGCGAACAAACAAACAAATATACAAACAAACTCTTCAGCTTTATATATTAGTATAGATAAATAACTACCTTTCCGCCCGCGGCTTCGCCCGCGTGGAGTTCGGTTAAGATTTTTTCAAATCGGACCAGTAGTTCCTGAGATTAGCGCGTTCAAACAGACAAACAAACAAACAAACTAACTCTTCAGCTATATATATTAGTCTATATTAATAGATATATTATATACACACACATTTATGCATGTCACAACATTTTTATGTGATTCTGTTTAAGTTTATCTATCATTTGGATTACTGTTATTATAATACAATATGTAAAGAAAACCCTGTCCGATCCGTGAAGGTATTGTTAGGTATCGATAACTGATTCTACTAATGCCCACAAAGACAGGCTAAACTTAAAATAAAAAAATCCCCCTAAAAAAATAAATATTATTTCGCAAAAAGAGGTAACTTAATACATGTGCTGTAAGCAACCCCTTCCACGGGCGGCGGGGGGCAGGGCACGCGGCACCTGTGACATGGTCGCGTCGCTATTCGCTTATAATAATACCGGTGTTGTCACTTTTTTAAAAAATACCAAATTTCGGGGAAATTGGAATTAATTCCCGGGAAAAAAGGATTATTTCAAAATTCATTAGTATTGTTACTGCGATGATTATGTAAAATTTTATATTATATTTGGTCAAGTGTTTACCTAACCTTTACTATCCAGGGTCGGACAGGGTTTTCTTTACATATTGTATATCATTTATATTATTGCGGACTGTGTTTTTGTAATTCTAGCGTATGGCACTCGTGGGTTGCAGCTGAAAATCAGCGTCAGATGGTACACCTTGTGTTGTCATCTGACATTATGAGCTGAGCTGAGGCCCTTTTGGCAACCGAAGTTTTATAGTGTTAAATGTTTGTATTTTTTTATGTCAATAAATGCATTTTTCTTTCTTTCTTTCTTTCTATACTCACCGTTATACCTTACGGTGAGTCAGCGCCGTAAACGGCGCCGTCATGCTCACTTTACCAAGTGAGCATGACGGCGAAATTGGGGCCGTGTCGTCGCTCGAGCGCTAAGGCTCAAGGAGGGGACATGCAGTATGTGCGTCTTAGTGGTGGGCTGTGCGGTCGTGGTATCGGGTGCACTTGGTGATGGCGCCCGCTAGGGATGGTGGGCTGATACCAGACGGGGGTACGACGAATGTAGTAGTATCTCCCGGGCCCCAGTCTCATGGTAATCGAAGGGATAGTGAGGTTTTAGTCGGTAGGAGTCCGACATAACCTTCCATTATTCCCAGGAGAACGGTAGTAATGAGGACTTCCCGCTTATAAAAA